>SJYX01002939.1:13940-41365 GCA_006410675.1 Oreotragus oreotragus | reverse complement strand
GATGCCATGATCTTCGTTTTCTGAATGTTGAGCTTTAAGCCAACTTTTTCGCTCTCCTCCTTCACTTTCATCAAGAGGCTTTTTAGCTCCTCCTCACTTTCTGCCATAAGGGTGGTGTCATCAGCATATCTGAGGTTATTGATATTTCTCCCAGCAATCTTGATTCCAGCTTGTGTTTCTTCCAGTCCAGCGTTTCTCATGATGTACTCTGCATATAAGTTAAATAAGCAGGGAGACAATATACAGCCTTGACGTACTCCTTTTCCTATTTGGAACCAGTCTGTTGGAAATTTAGGTGTATTAAATGCACTATCAACTCATGATCTTTTTAATTTTTGATGGGTTATGGGGACAAAATTATAAATTGTAGTTAAAGATGATCTGTATTATTAAAATGTCAATGCTATACAAATTGAATTAATTTAATTCCTATAAAAACACAATGATTCTTTACAGAAATATAAAAATCCACCCTAAAATTCATAGGGATTATCAATGGACCCCACGGGCTTCCCTGGTGGCTCAGAGGTTAAAGCATCTGTCTGGAATGCAGGAGACCCGGGTTCGATACCTGGCTCGGGAAGATCCCCTGGAGAAGGAAATGGCAACCCACTCCAGTACTCTTGCCTGGAGAATCCCATGGAGGGAGGAGCCTGGTAGGCTACAGTCCATGGGGTTGCAAAGAGTCGGACACGACTGAGCGACTTTACATTGCATTGCACATCAATGGACCCCAAGTAGCCAAAACAATTCTGAAAAAGAACCAAACGTGAGGACGCACACCTTGATTTCAAAGCTTAATATTATGCTACAATAATCAACACTGTGTGGTACTGGGAAAAATACAAGTATATAGCCCAAAGCAATAGAATAGAGCATCTATAAATAAATCTCTCCATATATGGTCAAATGATTTCTATCCAAAGTACCAGGACCATTCAACAGAAAAAAAAAAAACAGTCTTTTCAAGAATAGTGCTAAAGAACAATATATACACATGTAAAAGACTAAAGTTAGACCCTCACTTAACACCATAAACAAAAATTAACTCAATGTATCAAAGACCTATATATAAGACCGAAAACTGTAAAACTGTTAGAAGAAAGAATAGGGCAAAAGCTTTGGGTTTGATAATGATTTCTTGGAACAAAAGAAAATGTAGACAAATGGAACTTTATACGAAAATTTTTAAAGTGTGTCTCAAAAGACACTATCAATAGAATAAAAAAGAAACACAAAGAATGGGAAAAACACGTGTATATCATTTACCTGGTAAGGAACTAATATCTATACTATATTCAGAACTTTTAAAATGTAACATAAAAAAACAAACAACCCAATTCAAATACAGGAAAAAAGACTCAAATAGACATTTCTCCAAAGACACGTGAGTGGCCAATAAGCACATGAAAAGATGCTCAACACAACTAATTATGAGGGGATGCAGATTAAAAGCGCAGTGAAATGTCACCTCACACTAACTGGGATGGCTACTATTATTAAAAAATAAAAAAACAATTACAAAGAGAATATAGAGAAATGTTAACACTTGTGCACTGTTAGTTGGAATATAAATTGGTACACCTGCCATGGAAAATCGGAGAAGGCAATGGCACCCCACTCCAGTACTCTTGCCGAGAAAATACCATGGACAGAGGAGCCTGGTGGGCTGCAGTCCATAGGGTCACGAACAGTCGGACACGACTGAGCGACTTCCCTTTCACTTTTCACTTTCATGCATTGGAGAAGGAAATGGCAACCCACTCCAGTGTTCTTGCCTGGAGAATCCCAGGGATGGGGGAGCCTGGTGGGCTGCAGTCTATGGGGTGGCACAGAGTTGGACACGATTGAAGTGACTTAGCAGCAGCAGCAGCAGCCATGGAAAATAGCTCCTCAAAAAAGTTAAGACAGAATTATTACATGGTCTTGTAATCCACTTCTGGATATATACTCAAAATAATTCAAAGCAAGGTCTCAGAGAGTTATGCCCATGTTCATAGCAGCATTATTCACCACAGCTAAAACATAAAAGCAACACAAGTTTCCATCAACCCATAAATGGATAAACAAAATGTGTCATATACATACAATAAACTGTTATTCAGCCTAACAAAGGAAAGAAGTTTTGATATCTATTACAACATGGATGAAACTTGAGGACATTATGCAAAATTGGAAAAAAGACAATGTCTTTATGACTATATGATTCCACTTACATGAAGCACTGAATTCCCTTAATGCTCTTTTATCAAGAATATCCCAATCTCAACATTTTCTCAAAACCATTTTTAATGTTTTATACTGCTAGATGAGATGCTACAGAAAAACCCAAAGACTTTTTGGCAAACACAGTAAGAAAGCGCTGTTTTCTTGGAGTTAGGTTTTGCAATTTTATTTGGGTAAGACACTATTATCTGTGAAATTCTGTTTGATTTAACTTATTAGAGATAGTATATATTTTTAGTTAGTTAATTCCCTTTATCACTATATCTTACTCTAATTTCCATCTCCCCACAGAAAATTCTATTAACGATTTACATTATATATTTTAACTTGAATAGGTACTTAAAATATACAGTATTTTTTTCTGTGCATGCTTTTTTTCCTTCTGAAAACTATCTACTTCCCCTAAGTTACGGGAAACAGAAATATTCTGTCTACCCCTGTAAGAGATTGGACAGGGTTTATAGCAAGTCAATTATGTCATTCGTGGCCTAGTCTACCATCTCTTTTTTTTCCTTTTTAATCTATTTACTTTTGGTTGTGCTGGTCTCCATTGCTGCACATGGGCCTCTTCTAGTTGCAGCAAGGGGCCGCTACTTTTCTTTGCAGTGCATGGCCTTTTCATTGCCGTGGCTTCTCTTCGCTGCAGATCACAGGTTCTAGACACGTGGGCTCAGCAGCTGCAGCGCATGGGCTGGGTATTCTGGCTGGTGGGCTCTAGAGCGTGGGCTCAGCAGCTGCAGCGCATGGGCTGGGTATTCTAGCTGGCAGGCTCTAGAGCGTGGGCTCAGCAGCTGCAGCGCATGGGCTGGGTATTCTAGCTGGCAGGCTCTAGAGCGTGGGCTCAGCAGCTGCAGTGCATGGGCTGGGTATTCTAGCTGGCAGGCTCTAGAGCGTGGGCTCAGCAGCTGCAGTGCATGGGCTGGGTATTCTGGCTGGCGGGCTCTAGAGCGTGGGCTCAGTAGTTGTGGCTCAAGGGCTTAGCTGCTCTGTGGTGGGGGGAGTCTTTCCAGAGCAAGGATTGAAGCCATGTCCCCTGCATTGGCAGGGAAACTCTTAACCACTCTATCACCAGGGACGTCCCCATCATAGATGTAAAGTATGCCATTTTCCCACTCATGGGCCACCTTGGTACTTATTACTTCGGTCAATCCATGATGTTCACCTTAGCCTACCATTCTTGCCCAGAATATGTCAGTGTATGCATAGTACTTACGATACTTATTTTTCTTCTTCAAATATGAGTAGTGTGTTTATTCTAACTCAAGATGTCAAAATAACTAAAACAGAAACTGTTGATGCATTTAAATTCACATTTTCTATCCACCTGTATAAATGTTTGCCTATTATTTGCCATGGTCAGTGTACATAAAAGCTTGAGGAAAGACAGTTCAATCATCATAATTGATGTAATATTATTAATACACTGTTATATTTGAGTCTGTAGTACACTATCTCTCGGGGAAGGCAATGGTACCCCACCCCAGTACTCTTGCCTGGAAAATCCAATGGACAGAGTAGCCTGGTGGGCTGCAGTCCATGGGGTCGCTAACAGTCGCACAGATTGAGCGACTTCACTTTCACTTTTCTCTTTCATGCATTGGAGAAGGAAATGGCAGCCCACTCCAGTATTCTTGCCTGGAGAATCCCAGGGATGGGGGAGCCTGGTGGGCTGCCGTCTATGGGGTCACACAGAGTCGGACACGACTGAAGTGACTTAGCAGCAGCAGCAGCAGCAGTACACTACCTCTAAGCAAAATAATTATCCATAAAATCTATGCCAGTAAAAAGAATAGCACATTACTACCGCATACATGCTGACCTTCTACTTCAGAGTAAAATAGGCTTATGATTTATATCTATTCCAATTAGCTAGAACTTAAGAGAAACTGTTAGCCAATTTGGATAAAATAGAAAAATGAACTTACAAGCTGTTCTTGTCTTTTAGACATAATTCAAAGTGTTGTTGATAATCTATAAGACTGTTTTATGATGTAGATAATTTAGTTCCAAGGTGAAGCATGGAATAGAAATAACCAGCTGGAGCATTTAGATATAATGCTTTGTTTAAAACTACCTTTATAAATTAACTTTTTTTTTTCTGAGTAAATTGGACTGTATATAAACATAATTATTAGAGGTTATATTTATTAATTTTAAAGATTCAATAATATTTTATAAGGCAAACGGTTTGCAAATGACACAGTTTTTTTTCAGCTACATTGAAAATGTTACCAATCAAGTACTGACTTTGATCTTTGATTTAAACTTTTAAGTTCAAAGAATTATAAAACTCTTTTATTAAATAAGTAAAAATGTCACTATAAAGCTGAATAAAGAATATTTGTTTCCTATTAAAACTAAACTTAGAAGTAGTAAAAATATAGCAATTTTTTTTCTTTTGAATTCTAACTCAGTCTAACAAATTTGGTTGAGGTAATAGAGCTTATGAAACTATCTACATCAGTATGAGTTTATCTAAAGCACACAAATCCAATGTTAAACGTAGCTTCTGTCATCATCTAGAAAAATGACAAAAATCCCTACATGGCAGAAGAGTTTCCAAAATTTGACTAGGTAAGAAAACTTCGATTTTGTGTTTAATACATCCTTTCATTTATATCAGCAATCAAAGGGGAAGAATTTTTAAAATTTTTCCATAACATACTAATCTTAGAAATAAAATTATACTTCTTGAGGGCTGACCACTTTAAAAAGAATGTATGATAAACAAAATATTGATTTTTTGATTTAGGGTTTGGTTATTTATACTAATAATCTGATACCATCAGAATCTCATCAATATCCTATCAGTAACAATTGGGTATTTACGATCCAAGATCTACTATTTTGGTCACTTCCTCTTTCCTCCTCTCTCCTGCCATCTCCTGCACTTTTTTTTTTTCCTTTACTCCATCTCTCTGTCTGTCTTCAGTTGAGACTCTTTATCTGCTGTTTCTCCTAATTTAACTTGTGAGCCTAATCTCTGTGCACATGTTGAATTTCTCATGGCTCAATTGTGAGCCTTCTCTGTAAAGCCTTAAAGAGATACAAAAACACTTTTACCTCTCTTTCAGTAGATTTTTCCTAACACTGAGGTGACACACATTGCATTTTGGTCAATTATTTAAATACGTATCTGCTCTTATCCCCTGTCCAAGAAACACCCTGGAAGGCCGGTCTAATGTTCTGGTTATCATTGTATCATTAGTTTTAGCACAATTTGTGAAACACAGATGATTTGTAATAAGAGCTTGTTTAGTAGATGGATACTTATATTTTTAGGCCATTTTTTCCACTAGTGGTTCAAATAAGCTAACCTTATTCTCTGTGGGAAACCTCAAAGAGAAAAAACAGAGTATATAGACTAGAAACTGCACTTACCCCTTTCCAGATGCCCAGTCCAGTGGGAAGATAGCATAACTAGGAGATGCTTTCCAATATATAATCTTACTCCTTTGCATCAAGAATCTCAGAATTCTCCTATTTGTCTTCCCCAACAGAAAACCTTGGGAAACTCTTAAGTGCCATGAGTGAATCAGGGAATATCCTGAATTATGTTTGCCTTTTCCCACTTATCTTTTGACATAGGTAAAATGTTAGACTATGCAGTGATAATAAGTATAGTTACTGCAATAGCAACAAAAGCAGCTAAACAATAACACAATTCATTGATGGCCTTTCATAAATAAAACTGCTGGAAGACACTAAGCATTTATACGGATTACCATTCAGTTTTCTTTGTGGGTATGTAAACCCCATTTTTGAGCAAAACACTTGACGGCTCTGCATAAGTACCGACTTTTACATGGCTTATTTATAAGAAACACTTCAAAGCATCTAAATGGCCTTATCTGAAAATACTGGGCAATAAACACATTCCTAAAATTCATATTCCAAAGGGAAATAAGATAGTTTGTGCATCATTATCAGAGAAGAATATTAGGAAGTGAGAGTAGGAGCAGGAGACATCAACGGGATTCTGTTTGTCAGTAATTTGTTACCTGCCAGACAACGTACTAAGCCGTTAAATATTTCTCACATACATGCCACTTCATACTCAGTGAAGCGATATCGCTATTATGCCCACTTCACATAAGAGAAAATACATAAGAAAGGCCAAGTAACTTTCACATTGTGACTCAGCAAGTAAATGTCTGGATTAGATTCAAACCCAGTTCTGTCTGTCTGATTTAAAAGACCAGGCTATTAATTACTAACTCCTCCATTTTTCAAAGTAAGATGCTCTCTCCACCCCTATGCCAGAAGTATTTGCTCTACATTTTCACCCTCACTGGGAATTTGGCTGTTCTTCTAGATTTATTAGTTAGTTGCTTTAAAAGGAAAGTAGGTTAAGGATTTGAAAAGTAATTGCAATTTTGTGAAGGACAGAGAAATATCTCTGTTGGAAAGAAGATAAGAATATCTAAAGATCTCTTTTTCCCATCTTATTTATTAAGGAAAGTTTCTATAAATGAAAAGAAAAAAATCTAGAAATAACTACGGCTATACGTTGATAACTCTGTGTATAAATCATCGTTAAGTACTTTACATATATTATCATGCTCATACTTAGCTGCTCAGTCATGTCCGACTCTTTGGGAACCTATGGACCACAGTGTGCCAGGCTCCTCTGTCCATGGGATTCTCCAGGCAAGAATACTGGAGTGGGTTGCCACTTCCTACTCCAGGGCATCTTCATGAATCAGGGATCGAACCTGAATCTCCTGTGTCTCCTGCACTGGCAGGAGGATTCTTTACCACTGGGTCACCTGAGAATATCATACCTAATTGTTAAAGCTCTGCCTCAAATTAAATGTTAGTTTCTTGCTTTACAAATGAGGGAAACTGGGACACAGAGAGATTAACCGCTGAATGACTGCACAGCTAGGACTTGTAGCTGTCAGGTCTTATACATAAACACATATAAAGAATAAAATGTCTTTTAGCAAAATGGAGAAAAAGAGATAGACAATACTTAGAGATAAAAGAATCTTATGTGCAAATAAAAGAAATGGCATCATTAGCATAAGACAATGCTGTAGAAATGAAGATATTTTCCCCTTAGGATTATGAATTTAGAGTTTCTACAGATGAAGCAATAACCCATTTTAAAGGATGGTATTAATTTATTCCCCTTCATGGATCACAGCCTTGTCATGGTGGAGGGGCTTGTATAACTCAAGCTATGACCCATGCTGTGCAGGGCCACCTAAGACAGGTGAGTCATGGTGAAGAGTCCTGACACACTGTGGTTCACCAAAGGAGGGAATGGCAACCCGCTCCAGTATTCTTGTCATGAAAACCCCATAAACAGTATGAAAAGGCAGAAACACAGGACTCTGGAAGATGAGCCCCCCTCCCCCAGGATGGAAGATGTCCGATATGCTACTGGAGGAGAGGGGAGGGCAATTACTAATGTAGCAAGAAAGAAAAGAAAGCAGCATCTGGCCCAATGCAGAAATGACCCTTGGCTGTGGCTGTGTCTGGTGGTGAAAGGAAAGTCTGATGCTGTAAAGAACAATATGTATAGAAACCTGGAATGTTAGGTCTGTGAATCAAAGTAAATTGGATGTAGTCAAGCAGGAGATGGCAAGAATGAACATGGACATCTTAGGACTCAGTGAACTAAAATGGTGAGGATTGGGCAGATTTAACAGATAACCATCATATCTACTACTGTGGGCAATAATCCCTTTGAAGGAATGGAGTAGTCCTCATAGACAACAAAAGAGTCCACATGCAGTAATTGGGTGCAGCCTCAACAATGACAGAATGATCTCAGATCATTTCCATGGAAAAAATTCAACATTACAGTAATCCAAGTTTATGCCCCAACCACTGATGCAGAAGAAGCTGAAGTTGCCCAGTACTATGAAGACCGACACCACCTTCTAGAGCTAACAACAACAAAAAAAGATATCCTTTCCATCATAGGGAATTGGAATGCTAAAGTTAAGCAGTCAAGAGTTTCCCAGAATAACAGGGGAGATTGGCTTGGAGTACAAAATAAAGCAGGGCAGAGGCTAACAGCTTTGTCAGGAGAACGTGCTGGTCATAGCAAACAATGTTTTCCAACAACCCAAGAGACAGCTCTACATAGACATCATCATATGGCTAATACTGGAATCAGACTGAATATATTCTTTGCAGCCAGAGATTAAGAAACTCTGTACAGTCAGCAAAAGGAAGACCTAAGGCTGACTGTGGCTCAGATCATGAGTTTCCTTCTTGCCAAATTCAGACTTAAATTGAAGAAAGTAGGGAAAATGAATAGGTCATTCAGGTAGGACCTAAATAAAATCCTATGATTATACAGTGGAGGTGATGAATAGACTCAAGCATTTAGATCTGATACAGTTCCTAAAGAACTATGGACGGAAGTTCCTAACATTGTACAGGAAGCAGTGACCAAAACCATCCCCAAGAAAAAGAAATGTAAGAAGGCAAAGTGGTTGTCTGAGGAGGTTTTACAAATAGCTGAAGATTAATTCAAAGTGTTGTTGATAATCTATAAGACTGTTTTATGATGTAGATAATTTAGTTCCAAGGTGAAGCATGGAATAGAAATAACCAGCTGGAGCATTTAGATATAATGCTTTGTTTAAAACTACCTTTATAAATTAACTTTTTTTTTTCTGAGTAAATTGGACTGTATATAAACATAATTATTAGAGGTTATATTTATTAATTTTAAAGATTCAATAATATTTTATAAGGCAAACGGTTTGCAAATGACACAGTTTTTTTTCAGCTACATTGAAAATGTTACCAATCAAGTACTGACTTTGATCTTTGATTTAAACTTTTAAGTTCAAAGAATTATAAAACTCTTTTATTAAATAAGTAAAAATGTCACTATAAAGCTGAATAAAGAATATTTGTTTCCTATTAAAACTAAACTTAGAAGTAGTAAAAATATAGCAATTTTTTTTCTTTTGAATTCTAACTCAGTCTAACAAATTTGGTTGAGGTAATAGAGCTTATGAAACTATCTACATCAGTATGAGTTTATCTAAAGCACACAAATCCAATGTTAAACGTAGCTTCTGTCATCATCTAGAAAAATGACAAAAATCCCTACATGGCAGAAGAGTTTCCAAAATTTGACTAGGTAAGAAAACTTCGATTTTGTGTTTAATACATCCTTTCATTTATATCAGCAATCAAAGGGGAAGAATTTTTAAAATTTTTCCATAACATACTAATCTTAGAAATAAAATTATACTTCTTGAGGGCTGACCACTTTAAAAAGAATGTATGATAAACAAAATATTGATTTTTTGATTTAGGGTTTGGTTATTTATACTAATAATCTGATACCATCAGAATCTCATCAATATCCTATCAGTAACAATTGGGTATTTACGATCCAAGATCTACTATTTTGGTCACTTCCTCTTTCCTCCTCTCTCCTGCCATCTCCTGCACTTTTTTTTTTTCCTTTACTCCATCTCTCTGTCTGTCTTCAGTTGAGACTCTTTATCTGCTGTTTCTCCTAATTTAACTTGTGAGCCTAATCTCTGTGCACATGTTGAATTTCTCATGGCTCAATTGTGAGCCTTCTCTGTAAAGCCTTAAAGAGATACAAAAACACTTTTACCTCTCTTTCAGTAGATTTTTCCTAACACTGAGGTGACACACATTGCATTTTGGTCAATTATTTAAATACGTATCTGCTCTTATCCCCTGTCCAAGAAACACCCTGGAAGGCCGGTCTAATGTTCTGGTTATCACTGTATCATTAGTTTTAGCACAATTTGTGAAACACAGATGATTTGTAATAAGAGCTTGTTTAGTAGATGGATACTTATATTTTTAGGCCATTTTTTCCACTAGTGGTTCAAATAAGCTAACCTTATTCTCTGTGGGAAACCTCAAAGAGAAAAAACAGAGTATATAGACTAGAAACTGCACTTACCCCTTTCCAGATGCCCAGTCCAGTGGGAAGATAGCATAACTAGGAGATGCTTTCCAATATATAATCTTACTCCTTTGCATCAAGAATCTCAGAATTCTCCTATTTGTCTTCCCCAACAGAAAACCTTGGGAAACTCTTAAGTGCCATGAGTGAATCAGGGAATATCCTGAATTATGTTTGCCTTTTCCCACTTATCTTTTGACATAGGTAAAATGTTAGACTATGCAGTGATAATAAGTATAGTTACTGCAATAGCAACAAAAGCAGCTAAACAATAACACAATTCATTGATGGCCTTTCATAAATAAAACTGCTGGAAGACACTAAGCATTTATACGGATTACCATTCAGTTTTCTTTGTGGGTATGTAAACCCCATTTTTGAGCAAAACACTTGACGGCTCTGCATAAGTACCGACTTTTACATGGCTTATTTATAAGAAACACTTCAAAGCATCTAAATGGCCTTATCTGAAAATACTGGGCAATAAACACATTCCTAAAATTCATATTCCAAAGGGAAATAAGATAGTTTGTGCATCATTATCAGAGAAGAATATTAGGAAGTGAGAGTAGGAGCAGGAGACATCAACGGGATTCTGTTTGTCAGTAATTTGTTACCTGCCAGACAACGTACTAAGCCGTTAAATATTTCTCACATACATGCCACTTCATACTCAGTGAAGCGATATCGCTATTATGCCCACTTCACATAAGAGAAAATACATAAGAAAGGCCAAGTAACTTTCACATTGTGACTCAGCAAGTAAATGTCTGGATTAGATTCAAACCCAGTTCTGTCTGTCTGATTTAAAAGACCAGGCTATTAATTACTAACTCCTCCATTTTTCAAAGTAAGATGCTCTCTCCACCCCTATGCCAGAAGTATTTGCTCTACATTTTCACCCTCACTGGGAATTTGGCTGTTCTTCTAGATTTATTAGTTAGTTGCTTTAAAAGGAAAGTAGGTTAAGGATTTGAAAAGTAATTGCAATTTTGTGAAGGACAGAGAAATATCTCTGTTGGAAAGAAGATAAGAATATCTAAAGATCTCTTTTTCCCATCTTATTTATTAAGGAAAGTTTCTATAAATGAAAAGAAAAAAATCTAGAAATAACTACGGCTATACGTTGATAACTCTGTGTATAAATCATCGTTAAGTACTTTACATATATTATCATGCTCATACTTAGCTGCTCAGTCATGTCCGACTCTTTGGGAACCTATGGACCACAGTGTGCCAGGCTCCTCTGTCCATGGGATTCTCCAGGCAAGAATACTGGAGTGGGTTGCCACTTCCTACTCCAGGGCATCTTCATGAATCAGGGATCGAACCTGAATCTCCTGTGTCTCCTGCACTGGCAGGAGGATTCTTTACCACTGGGTCACCTGAGAATATCATACCTAATTGTTAAAGCTCTGCCTCAAATTAAATGTTAGTTTCTTGCTTTACAAATGAGGGAAACTGGGACACAGAGAGATTAACCGCTGAATGACTGCACAGCTAGGACTTGTAGCTGTCAGGTCTTATACATAAACACATATAAAGAATAAAATGTCTTTTAGCAAAATGGAGAAAAAGAGATAGACAATACTTAGAGATAAAAGAATCTTATGTGCAAATAAAAGAAATGGCATCATTAGCATAAGACAATGCTGTAGAAATGAAGATATTTTCCCCTTAGGATTATGAATTTAGAGTTTCTACAGATGAAGCAATAACCCATTTTAAAGGATGGTATTAATTTATTCCCCTTCATGGATCACAGCCTTGTCATGGTGGAGGGGCTTGTATAACTCAAGCTATGACCCATGCTGTGCAGGGCCACCTAAGACAGGTGAGTCATGGTGAAGAGTCCTGACACACTGTGGTTCACCAAAGGAGGGAATGGCAACCCGCTCCAGTATTCTTGTCATGAAAACCCCATAAACAGTATGAAAAGGCAGAAACACAGGACTCTGGAAGATGAGCCCCCCTCCCCCAGGATGGAAGATGTCCGATATGCTACTGGAGGAGAGGGGAGGGCAATTACTAATGTAGCAAGAAAGAAAAGAAAGCAGCATCTGGCCCAATGCAGAAATGACCCTTGGCTGTGGCTGTGTCTGGTGGTGAAAGGAAAGTCTGATGCTGTAAAGAACAATATGTATAGAAACCTGGAATGTTAGGTCTGTGAATCAAAGTAAATTGGATGTAGTCAAGCAGGAGATGGCAAGAATGAACATGGACATCTTAGGACTCAGTGAACTAAAATGGTGAGGATTGGGCAGATTTAACAGATAACCATCATATCTACTACTGTGGGCAATAATCCCTTTGAAGGAATGGAGTAGTCCTCATAGACAACAAAAGAGTCCACATGCAGTAATTGGGTGCAGCCTCAACAATGACAGAATGATCTCAGATCATTTCCATGGAAAAAATTCAACATTACAGTAATCCAAGTTTATGCCCCAACCACTGATGCAGAAGAAGCTGAAGTTGCCCAGTACTATGAAGACCGACACCACCTTCTAGAGCTAACAACAACAAAAAAAGATATCCTTTCCATCATAGGGAATTGGAATGCTAAAGTTAAGCAGTCAAGAGTTTCCCAGAATAACAGGGGAAATTGGCTTGGAGTACAAAATAAAGCAGGGCAGAGGCTAACAGCTTTGTCAGGAGAACGTGCTGGTCATAGCAAACAATGTTTTCCAACAACCCAAGAGACAGCTCTACATAGACATCATCATATGGCTAATACTGGAATCAGACTGAATATATTCTTTGCAGCCAGAGATTAAGAAACTCTGTACAGTCAGCAAAAGGAAGACCTAAGGCTGACTGTGGCTCAGATCATGAGTTTCCTTCTTGCCAAATTCAGACTTAAATTGAAGAAAGTAGGGAAAATGAATAGGTCATTCAGGTAGGACCTAAATAAAATCCTATGATTATACAGTGGAGGTGATGAATAGACTCAAGCATTTAGATCTGATACAGTTCCTAAAGAACTATGGACGGAAGTTCCTAACATTGTACAGGAAGCAGTGACCAAAACCATCCCCAAGAAAAAGAAATGTAAGAAGGCAAAGTGGTTGTCTGAGGAGGTTTTACAAATAGCTGAAGACAGAAGAGAAGCAAAGGCAAAGAAGAAAGGTAAGATAAAACCAAATGAATGCAGTTTCGGAGGACCGCAAGGAGAGATGCTTGTGTGCTTAGTCTCTCAGTCGTGTCTGACTCTTCACTACCCTTTGATTGTAGAGCGCCAGGCCTCTCAGTCCATGGGGTTTTTCAGGTAAGAATACCAGACTGGGCTGCTATTTCATTCTCTAGGGTATCTTCCCAACCCAAGAATCAAACATGCATCACCTGCGTTGTAGGTAGATTCTTTACTTACTGAGCCATTTAATACCACAAGGAGAGATAAGAAGGACTTCTTTAATGAACAAGCCAAAGAGATAAGAGGAAAACAACAGAGTGAGAAAGACTAGAGATCTCTTCCAGGAAACTGGAGATGTCAAGGTTCGCAAGAACATTTCATGCAAGATGGGCACGATAATGCACAGAAAAGGTAAGGACCTAACAAACACAGAAAAGATTAAGAGGTGGCAAAAATATACACGAGAACTATACAAAAACCGTCTTAATAACCTAGATAACCACAATAGTGTGGTCACTCACCTAGAGCCAGACATTCTGGAATATGAAGTCAAGTGGGCATTTAGAAGTATTACTACAAACAAAGATAGTAGAAGTAATGAAATTCCAACTGAGCTATTTAAAAATCCTAAAAGATGATGCTTTTAAAGTGCTGCACTCAATATGTCATAATTTTGGAAATCTCAGTAGTGGCCATAGGACTGGAAAAAGTCAGCCTTCATTCCAATCCCAAAGTAGGGTAATGTCAAAGAATGTTCAAACTACTGTACAACTTTATTCATTTCATGCTAGCAAGGTAATGAAAATTCCAGATGTACTAAGGGGATTTTGAAAAGGCAGAGGAACCATATATGAAACTACCAACATATATTGGATCATGGAGAAAGAAAAGGAGTTGCAGTTAAACATTTACTTCTGCTTACTGACAACCCTAAAGCCTTTGGGTTGTGTGTTGACCACAACAAACTGCAGAAAATTCTTAAAGGGATGGGAGTACTAGACCACCTTACCTGTCTCCTGAAAAACCTGTATGCAAATCAAGAAGCAACAGTTAGAACTGGACATGGACAATGAACTGGTTCAAAACTGGAAAAGGAGTATGACAAGGCTGTATCTTGTCACTCTGCACACTTAACTTACATGCAGAATACACTATGCAAAATTCCAGGCTGGATAAATCATAAACTAGAATCAGGACTGCAGGGAGAAATATCAATAACCTCAGACATGCAAACTATACCACTCTAATGGCAGAAAGTAAAGAGGAACTAAAGAGCCTGTTGATGATAGTGAAAGAACAGTGAGAAAGCTGGCTTGAAATTCAACATGAAAACTAAGATCATGGCATCTGGTCCCATCACTTCATAGCAAATGCATGGAGAAAAAGTCAAAGCAGTGATATATTTTCTTGGTCTCCAAAATCACTGTGTACTTTGACAGCAGCCACAAAATTAGGACACTTACTCCTTGGGAAGAAAACTAGGATAAATCTAGGTGGCAGATATATTAAAAAGCAGAGACATAACGATATAAGCCCCTCTAGTCAAACCTATGGTTTTTCCAGTAGTTGTGTACAGATGTGAGTTGAATCATAAAGAAGGCTGAGCACTGATGAATTTATACTTTTGAAGTGTGGTGCTGGAGAAGACTCTTGAGAGTTCCCTGGATGGCAAGGAGATCAAATTAGTGAATGCTAAAGGAAATCAACTCTGAATATTCATTGCTGCTAAGTCACTTCAGTCGTGTCCGGCTCTGTGTGACCCCATAGACGGCAGCCCACCAGGCTCCCCCATCCCTGGGATTCTCCAGGCAAGAATACTGGAGTGGGTTGCCATTTCCTTCTCCAAGGCATGAAAGAGAAAAGTGAAAGTGAAGTTGCTCAGTCTGTCCGACTGTTCATTGGAAGGACTTATATTGAAGCTGAAGCTTCAATTCTTGGCCACCTGATGGGAAGAGTGCCTCATTGGAAAAGACTCAGATGCTGGGAAACATTGAAGGCAAAAGGAGAACTGGGCAGAGAGGATGAGACGGTCAGATAGTCAGGGACTCACCAGACATGAACCTGAGCAAATTCTTGGAGATAGTGGAGGACACAGGAGCTTGGAATTCTACAGTCAATGGGGTCACAAAGAGCTGGACATGACTTAGCAACTGAACAACAACATCAAGGACACAGTGAGCACAGAATCTCCTGAGGATTGTTGAAATCACACTGAGTGCTGGGCCCCATCCTCTAAGTGCCTGATGCACTAGGTCTTGCATATAGAATCTGCATTTTTAACAACTTTGCTGGATATGCTAATGCTGTTGCTCTGAAGATGATGCTTTGAGAACCACTGCCCTAGGATAACGCTTCCCACCTCAGTCATCATGCACATTCAGTTATGACGTACTGTGTCTATCATCCAAATTCTGTTATATAATGATGGGTTTTATTTTAAATCACTCCTATAAATGTAGCCTGGCTGGCTATTGTCCATGAAGTCACAAAGAGTCGAAAACAACTTAGCGATGGAACAACTAATTTACCAACTGATAGTTTACTATCAGATAGTAAACATTTAGATTCTATTTGTTGATGACCTAATCTCCATTCTTACAAGAACCTTGTGATATAGGTAAGCTATACATTTCTAACTCTGGATTATAGATGATGTGAGAGACTTAGTTTCAAGATCTTACCAAGAGGAAGGCAGTTAATTGGTGAAGAGAGTAAGAATTCAAATGCATCTCTGGTTACTATCTTGCCCTAAGCTCTTATTAAAAGACAATCTTCTGTTCAGTTCAGTTCAGTTCAGTCGCTCATTTTTTTTTTTTTTTTTGTAAATGGAAATTTTTATTTGAATGTGGTCTATGTTTCCTGTTAAATTTTATGATTCTTTGTGCCTTGCTTTAGAAATCCTTCTTCTACTCCCAAGGTCAGGAAGATATTGACCTATCTAAAACTTTAAAATTTCTCTTTTGACATTTAAGTCCTTCAATCATCTGGAGCCAATTTTTGTGAGTGGTGTGGGGTAAGGATTCAATTTCTTTTTTCCACAGTGTGGATGACCACTTTGCCCATTGATTGAATAGTCCCTCCTGATCTGTGCCACTGCTCCGCCATATATCAGAGTCCCATATACTTATGGATCTCTTCCAGGGCTTTGTCTTTGTCCCGCTGGTCAGCTCGTATGTCCTCTGCCAATAGCAGGCTGTTTTGATTACCCTGGCTTCACAAGAAGTCCTGATATTTGTTATGGTAAGAACCTCCTCTCTCTTTTTCTTTTCCTTGTCCTGTTGTACTACTATTTTAAAATAACTTTGTCAAGTTTCATAAAAACTTGGACTTTTGATTTCAATTCCATTGAATTATTGATCAATTGGAAATTTTAGACATTTTATAGTGCTAAGTCTTTCTAGTCATAAACATAGTATTGTGCTCCATTTATTTAGATCTTCTTTAAGGTCATCTTGCTGTTAAAGTTCGAAAATTTTCTGTATACAGGTCTTGCTCATCTTTGGTTAAAATATTTCTCGGGTATTTTAAAGGTCTTATTGCTATTAAAGATCTTTTTTAAAAACTAGTTTTCCAAATATCTGTTGCTGTTATACAGAAATGGGATTAACTTTTGAAAGTTGATCTAATATCCAGTTATCTTGCTAATATTTTCTTTTATTTGTAGTATATAACATTTTCAAATAGTGGTCATATTTTTCCTATTTTCCAGTATATTTTTATTCAACAATTTTTAAGTTATAAATTTACATACAATCAAATGCACATATCTTATGTGGATGGTTTTGACAAATGAAGATACCTGTGTAATCACCACTCTACTCAAGATAAAGAACATTTCTATCATTCCAGAAAGTTTCTTGCCCGTTTGCATCTCAGATCCCTTATTCTTGCCCAAGACAACTTCTAATCTGATTTCTATAACCATAAATCTTTTCCAGTTCTGGAATTTTATATAAAAGGCATAATGTCATATGTACTCTTTTGTGTTTAGCTTTTTCACTCAATATTATATCTGTGAGATTAACTCACAATTCTGTGTATCTGCAGATTCTGTGTATTCTGGTCCATTTTTATTTGGAGAAGGAAACTGAGTAGTAATTCATTAAGTGAATATATCACTATTTGTCTACCCATTCATCTGTTCTGTTGTTTCTAATTTGGAGTAAGTATTTTTAAAGATGTCTATTTTCATCTTTTGTAGATAAAAACCTGGGAGTGGTCTTTCTGGGTCAGAGAGTACTTTCATGTTTATAGTTTTATAATAAAACCAGGGTCCTCCAAAACAGTTGTGCATTTTGTACTTCCACCAACAAAGTATGAGTGTTTCAATTATTTTACATCCAAAACTTGCTATAGTCAATTTGATATTTTTAAAAACAACTTTAACGCAATGTATTATATACAATGGGACTTCTCCAATGGTGCAGTGGTAAAGAATTTGCCTGTGATGCAGGAGATGCGTGTTAGATACCTGGGTTGGGAGGATCCCCTCGAAGAGGAAGCAGCAACCCACTCCAGTATTCTTGCCTGAAAAGTCCCATGGATAGAGGAGCCTGGTGGGCCAAGTCCAAAAGTGTCACTAAAAGACAGCTTTGATTGAGTACAGAGCACTTCCATAATATACAATGAAACACATCCATTTAGGTGGATAGTTTTGATGAGTTTTCATAGATGTATACAACCATCTAACCACCACCATAGTAAAGACACAGAGCACCTTCACCATCCTCAAAAGTTAAAAACACATGCCCCTTTACGCATGTCAATCCCTTTCTCCCAGCTCTAAGCAGTCACTATTGTACTTTCTGTCACTGTAGCTTTTTTTTGTTTTTTGATCACTATAGCCTTTTATCTTTTTACTTTTAGTCATTCCAGTGAATGCAAAATTATACCTAATTATAATTTGTATTTTCCTGATAACTAATGATGTGACCATCTTTATTTTTTTTGTACTTATTGAATATATATATATCTTCTTTGGACATAGCTGTTCAAATATTTTGCCCATTAAAAATGGAATATTTGGCTTCTTTTTCAAAATATTTTTGACTATTCTAGATCTTTTGCATTTTTATATAAGTTTTG
This sequence comes from Oreotragus oreotragus, assembly GCA_006410675.1. Lineage (NCBI taxonomy): Eukaryota > Metazoa > Chordata > Mammalia > Artiodactyla > Bovidae > Oreotragus > Oreotragus oreotragus. The sequence goes on along the minus strand of SJYX01002939.1, from coordinate 23,000 downwards.
TAGATAGCTTATTGATTTCTAAAAATAATCCTGTTGGAATTTTTCTTTGGATTGTGAATCACCAAGGGAACTGACACGTTAACAATTTTGAGCCTTCTAATCCATGAATATAGCATATTCTGCTTTGATTTTTCTCTTCAGATTTTATAGATTTTAGTCTCGAGTCTTTTAGTCTTACACACATTTTATACATTTTATTTCTAAAAAGTATCTGTTGTGTTAGTGTAAATGGTACTATTTTTAAATTTTTATTTTCTAAAGGCTTATCATTAGTACATAGAAATGTAATTGCTTTTTGTGTATTGAATTTATATTCCAAAACCTTGCTAAATTAACTTAGCTATATTTTTCACTGATTTTTTAGGATTTTCTGTGTTGTTAATCATATCTTCAAATAAAATATTTTGTACTTTTCTTCACAATATTAATACCTTTTGGGCCCTGTGATATGCTGGCTTTCTGTCTTGTGAAACTATTGAACAGAATTGAAAGGGCACCCTTGACTTGTTCTTGACTTTAAAGAGGGTTGTTCTAACGTTTTCCCATGTAGGATGAGGTTTGTTGTCGACTTACCCTTTTGTAGGCCTCCTTTACCTGTTTCAGTTCAGTCGCTCAGTCGTGTCCGACTCTTTGTGACCCCATGAATCGCAGCACGCCAGGCCTCCCTGTCCATCACCATCTCCCGGAGTTCACTCAGACTCACGTCCATCGAGTCCGTGATGCCATCCAGCCATCTCATCCTCAGTCGTCCCCTTCTCCTCCTGCCCCCAATTCCTCCCAGCATCAGAGTCTTTTCCAATGAGTCAACTCTTCGCATGAGGTGGCCAAAGTACTGGAGTTTCAGCTTTAGCATCATTCCTTCCAAAGAAATCCCAGGGCTGATCTCCTTCAGAATGGACTGGTTGGACCTCCTTGCAGTCCAAGGGACTCTCAAGGGTCTTCTCCAACACCACAGTTCAAAAGCATCAATTCTTCAGTGCTCAGCCTTCTTCCAGTCCAACTCTCATATCCATACATGACCACAGGAAAAACCATAGCCTTGACTAGGCGGACCTTAGTCGGCAAAGTAATGTCTCTGCTTTTGAATATGCTATCTAGGTTGGTCATAACTTTTCTTCCAAGGAGTAAGCATCTTTTAATTTCATGGCTGCAGTCACCATCTGCAGTGATTTTGGAGCCCCCCAAAATAAAGTCTGACACTGTTTCCCCATCTATTTCCCTAGGCTCTTATTAAAAGACAATCTTCTGTTACTGTTATTAATACTGTTACTATTAATAACATCCTATGAGTTGAGTGCAATTTACAATTAAGACAAGTCTCACCAAAAACAAACAAACAAAAACAGATTTTTGGACTAAATAGAGTGTCTAGCCCCAACTAACTTTAGCCCTATAAAAGAGCTGTCAAAGACACTAAAACCATGTGACAAGACAATAGCTCTATCAGTTGGAAATCACTGAGAAGTTGAGGAGAAACAGCTGAATGATCTTGCAAACCTGGAGAACACTGCTTATTACCGAAGCATATGCATCAATAGTTTGCTACTTCTAGACCACTCCCTAGTCCTCTCTGAGTTCCAGTGTACTGTGATATCAGATCTCAATCACTAACTAAACTTAAAAACTGAAGACTACTATCAGTGCCACTAGTTGTGGCTGAGATAAACAAAAACTTAACTGTGTTTCTGACAGCTTATTGCTATCTCAAGGGAACATAAAAATCAATAATTTAGTATGTATTCTATAGTCCTTTAGAATTTTTATTTGATGAAAAAGTGCAGACTGAGAAATGAGCAAATTAAGGGAGATTCATATTCTGACATGCAAATATAATGCTAAAATGTCGATTAACAGATCAATGCCAACAAGAAGGAGCTCTCTAGGGAAGAACCATAGGAATCTGCAATATTTTCCAATAGTGACTGGGCTCATGACATAGAAGCCACTCTTTTCATATTTGTGGATGACAGATTTAGGAGGATTATCTAACAGTGGCAGAGTTCAAAAATTTTGATAGGCTAGAATGATGAGCTGAAACCAATAAAGAAGAATTTGACATAAATAAATATAAGATTCTCCATTCAGATTAAAAACAGTTTACATAAACCCATATTCAGAAAGCTCTATCCTAAAAGCAACTCAGTAAAAAAGACTGGATTTTTAAATTGGTGACAGTCAATGTGAGACAGAAATTTATAAAAATTAATTAATCCTAGGCTGCTTTTCATAAGGCTAAGCGGCACTAGTGGTGAAGAATACCCTGCCAGTGCAGGAGACATAAGAGACATGGGTTCAGTCCCTGGGTAGGGAAGATCTCATTTGCAAACCACTCCAATATTCATGCCTGGGAAATCCTAAGAACAGAGGAGACTGGTGGGCTACAGTCCATGGGGTTGCAAAGAATTGGACATGGCTGAGCGCCCACACACACATACACAGGCTGCTTTAACAGCTCTGTTAAATGTATGAAATTCCAACATGGCAATGTTTTTCAAAGTGGGAGTCAAGATCCATTATTGAGTCTCAAATCAATTAATGGGCCCTAATTACCCTGATGGCTCAGACAGTGAAGAATCCACCTGCAATGCGGGAGACCTTGATTCGATCCCTGGGTTGGGTAGATTCCCTGGAGAAGGGCATGGCAACCCACTCCAGTATTCTTGCCTGGAGAGTCCCTATGGACAGAGGAACCTGGTGGTTTATAGTCCATGGGGTTGCACAGAGTCAGACATGACTGAATGACTAAGCACACAAAGAGCAACCTATTTTGTTTTTACAACTCAAAAGAAGATCATAGGGTAGAACTGGATGGCTGGACTAAAATATACACGATGCTATTGTTTATACAAAGGAATAATACAGAGACAGAGGGACAGATTAGATTAATAGCTCCATGGGGGCAAGAATTTTTTACTGTTTCAATTATTTTTGAATCCCCAATAACTAGATATAGAAGACTGAATAACACATGAATGTCATGATCCTAACTATGATGAAAAGTGTTTTGTTTTGCTTTGCCTTTTTTTTTTCACTATGGGTCATGTTGAAAAAATTTAAGAGTCAAGCTTTCTGTCACTAGGGTTATAAAAACACTAGGGCACTGTAGCACCGAAAAGCTTTGTAAGGTATATTAAAAACATGGAGGCTTCAGATGAAGCTTACCAGGATGGAGCTGTCTGGCTGCAAACCATACCATATTTTAAACTATGGCAGTAGTGATGTTGGGAAGAACTGACTCATTTAAAGAGACCCTAATGTTGGGAAAGATTGAAGGTGGGAGGAGAAGGGGATGACAGAGGATGAGATGGTTGGATGGTATCACCAACTCAATGGACATGAGTTTGAGTAAACTCTGGAAGTTGGTGATGGACAGGGAGGCCTGGCGTGCTGCAGTCTGTGGGGTCACAAAGAGTCGGACAAGACTGAGCAATTGAACTGAACTGAGTGATGTTTAACTCCAAAATATTCTGGAACAATGAGAGATGTCTTTACATAATGAAGAGCTTTTAAATGAAAGAACAAATATTTCAATAGTACTTGAACTAGAATCTTGGCAAACTAAAAAAAAAAGTATTATTAATATTATGAAAATGCCAAAAATATTTATATTTACAAAAAATATTTCCAGTAGGAAAATTGCTCTCAGCACTTTCATTAGTGGATGGTATCTTGATACCAACATTTTTGAAGCAGATAAATTCCATCATTCATAAGGTAAGAATGTCAGTACTTTCCTGAATCTCCTTAAACTTTTCTTGGTATGAAGATGTATTCTAAATAATTAAGGAATTAAGGAAGTAGTAGGTTAGTGGGTTAATTGTGCTAGGAACTGTGTAGCTTGTACTACAAGGGAATCCAGAAAACAACAGCATTATGGTAATAATATATAGGGATCCCCTGATAGCTCAGCTGGTAAAGATTCAATCTGCAGTGAAGGAGACTCCGGTCCAATTGCTGGGTTGGAAAGATCCGCTGGAGAAGGGAAAGGCTACCCACTCCAGTATTCTGGCCTGGAGAATTCCATGGACAGAGGAGCCTGGCAGGCTACAGTCCATGTGGTCCCAAAGAGTCGGACACGACTGAGTGACTTTCACTTTCACTTTGGGCTTCCCTGATAGTTCAGTTTATAAAGAATCCTCTGGCAATGTGGGAGACCTGGGTTTGATCCATGGGTTGGGAAGATTCACTCTCTGGAAAAGGGAAAGGCTACCCACTTCAATATTGTGGCATGGAGAATTCCATGGACTATATAGTCCTGTGGTTGCAAAAAGTCGGACACGACTGAGTGAACAGTTGAATAACATACTAATGTGACCACTTTTGTTGCTTTATGAAAGATAAGAAAACGGTTCCAAAACTTCTTTGCAATGACCACCTTTATAATGGTGTTTCGTCTACTTTCTTTTAAAATGAATCAATTATTCATCATGTGATAGCTTAGGTTAAATTGAATTAGATATTTTAAATCCAAAGTCAATTCTAATTATCAGTTCAGTTCAGTTCAGCCCCTCAGTCATGTCTAACTCTTTGCGATACCATAGACTGCAGCATGCCAGGCTTCCCTGTCCATCACCAACTCCCAGAGCTTACTCAAACTCATGTCCATTGCGTTTGTGATGCCATCCAACAATCTCATCCTCTGTTGCCCCTTTTCCTCCCACCTTCAGTCATTCCCTACATCAGTGTCTTTTCCAGGTAGCCAAAGTATTGGAGTTTCAGCTTCAGCACCAGTCCCTTAAATGAACTCCCAGGAATGATTTCCTTCAGGATTGACTGGTTTGATCTCCTTGCAGTCCAAGGGACTCTCAAGAGTCTTCTCCAACACCACAGTTCAAAAGTATCAGTTCCTCAGTGCTCAGCTTTCTTTACTCCAACTCTCACATCCATACAAGACCACTGGAAAAACCATGCTTTGACTACATGGACTTTGGTGGTTAAGTTATGTCTCCGTTTTTTAATAAGCTGTCTAGTTTTGTCATAGCTTTTCTTCCAAGGAGCAAGCGTCTTTTAATTTCATGGCTGCAATCACCATCTGTAGTGATTTTGAAGCCCAGAAAAATAAAGTCAACCATTGTTTACCCATCTATTTGCCATGAAGTGATGGGACCAGATGCCATGATCTTAGTTCTCTGAATGTTGAGCTTTAAGCCAACTTTTTCCACTCTCTTCTTTCACTTTCATCAAGAGGCTCTTTAGTTCTTCTTCGCTTTGTGCCATAAGGGTGGTGTCATTTGCATATCTAAGGTTATTGATATTTCTCCCAGCAATCTTGATTCCAGCTTATGCCTTATCCAGCCTGTTATTTCTCATGATGTACTCTACATATAAGTTAAATAAGCAGGGTGACAATATATAGCCTTGATGTACTCCTTTCCAGATTTAGAACAGGTCTGTTGTTCCATGTCCAGTTCTAACTGCTACTTCTTGATCTGCCTACAGATTTGTCAGGGGATAGGTCAGGTGGTTTGGTATTCCTATCTCTTGAAGAATTTTCCATAGTTTATTGTGATCCACACAGTAAAAGCCTTTGGTGTAGTCAATAAAGCAAAAGTAGACTTTTTTTCTGGAACTCTCTTGCTTTTTCAATGATCAAATAACAGCCAATGATGAAATATTTTACAAAGAATTTATTTTTCCTTGGAGTCAGATTCACACTTTATTATCAGCATTTTCATATGGTGTATATTCTATTATTATCACTTTTTACAAAAACTAAATTTTTTTTTTAATTTTGAGAACTTAGGTTTTCTTTTCTTATTAAGGCAATATACACTTCTCGTAGATAATTTAAAAACAGAAAAGTAAATAGAATAAAAATATTTTCAGTTTCTTAAAGCAAACCTATTACTTTTTAATGTATATTCTTCAGTTATTTTACATATGTGGACTACTTTTAGTTGGGACTATATTATGATCAGTTTCTAATATATATTCTTTCCATTAATCTGGAAGATGATACTTTAACATTATTTTTAAATTACCATGTTTGTAACTTTATATAATATGTACTATTATTATTTTTTGGTAGGGAAAGTTCTACATTATTACTAGTAGTCTTAGCTAATATATCTCTTTATTTATCAGACGTAATCCTGTATTTTGACAAGTTACAAAAATAACCTAATTGGTATTTTACTGGAATCTCATATCTGTAATCTGTGAAAGGAAAAAACGGCATCTTTATATTTTTCCTTCTTTCCATCCATGAATGTACTATATACTTCATATATAAAACATATAAAAATGTTTCGCCTCCTGAAAATGATCTTTAAGTCCCACAGAATCTCTCTTATTGCACATCTTGATCAGTTGTTTTGTCCAGAAAATATAATAAGATTATATATTATATAAATTTTATTTTCCATGAAGAGGAAATAAAAGAAGAAAAATAAAAGAGCTGTACTAAGGCAAATACTTAGAACCTGAATACTTTGAGAAATATGCTGCAACTTTTGGTTAAATCTAAATAAAATGTTTCAGAAAGTTATCAAAATCTAAAATGGAAGTGATAAAAGAGGCTATAAATTTCATCACAGTCTAAAAATCAAACAGACAGTATAGTCATCATACTTCTATTTTATTGTTATTATTTCCTAGTCAAAGTCATCATTAGTATGATGAAACACTCGTTATGTTGGACACTGTTGTACATAAAATGTAAATGAGCAATAGCAATGTTATATTGTTCAACATAAGGTGGCTCTGGTGGTTTTGTGGTTTTCAAATATTAAGTTATAGTTTCAGGGATACAAGAAGGCACTATTAAAAATAAAAAGTTCATTATAGATGTGAAAAAACAGTCATCAAAACTATCCATAAATTAATTCTACTTTGAAAATGATAGCAGGGTATCTTGTTGAATTTAAATAGAACTGAAAATCAAATATCATTCATGATAAGCAGAACTGCTTCAAAACAAAATTAGGAAAGTTCAGTTCACTTCAGTCGCTCAGTTGTGTCCAACTCTTTGCGACCACATGAATTGCAGCACATCAGGCCTCCCTGTCCATCATCAACCCCTGGAGTTCACCAGACTCATGTCCATCGAGTTGGTGATGCCATCCAGCCATCTCATCCTCTGTCATCCCCTTCTCCTTCTGCCTCCAAAACCTCCCAGCATCAGAGTCTTTTCCAATGAGTCAACTCTTCGCATGAGGTGGCCAAAACATTGGAGTTTCAGCTTTAGCATCATTCCTTCCAAAGAACACCCAGGGCTGATCTCCTTTAGAATGGACTGGATGGATCTCCCTTGCAGTCCAAGGGACTCTCAATTAGGATAAGATAGTTGAAATAAAGTGCTTCCTTTGTGGATCAGCTGATAAAAAATCCACTTACTACAGGAGAGACCTCTGTTCAACCCTGGGTTGGGAAGATCCCGTCCAGGAGGGCATGGCAACCCACTCCAGTATTCTTGCCTGGAGAATTCCATGGACTATCATGTATCAAAAAGAGCAGGACTGAGCAAACTTCACTTTCAGTTGAAATAAAGATAAATAATTTTGCTCATTTAAAACTTATCCATGTTGCTGCTGCTACTGCTGCTAAGTCACTTCAGTTGTGTCCGACTCTGTGCGACCCCATAGATGGCAGCCCACTAGGCTCCCCCATCCCTGGGATTCTCCAGGCAAGAATACTGGAGTGGGTTGCCATTTCCTTCTCCAATGTATGAAAGTGAAAAGTGAAAGTGAAGTCGCTCAGTCGTGTCCGACTCTTAGCGACCCCATGGACTACAGCCCACCAGGCTCCTCCGTCCATTGGATTTTCCAGGCCAGAGTACTGGGGTGGGGTGCCATTGCCTTCCCCGTTATCCATGTTAATGCATGGCAAAACCAACACAATATTGTAAAGTAACTAGGCTCTAATTAAAATAAATAAATTTATATTTAAAAAACAGGGGAAAAATGTAATTAAAAAAACACAAGTTGAAATAAAAGAAAATGAATTTTTTGAAAAAAAAAAAAGCTTATCCATGAATTTTTAGATTCATATGTCAAAAATGCTATCTATTGTGAGTTTAATAGAACTATGTGTTAGTTGTCAACATCTCAAAATAGTTTTAGACAGACTCAACAAGCAAAACAAAGAACCGAGCAAGAGAGGACATTCAATTTCTCATTTAACTGGGTTTGCACCTGCAATTTCAAGAGAACAAATGATCAGGTATGCCTGGCATTATTTAGAAAGACAACAGGTTACAATGGAAGTGAGAAGGAACTCAAAACGGTCTTGACTAGCTAATGTCCTCCGAAAATTCTGTCTGGTTGAACAAACAGAAAAATACACACATCAATAATGTCACAGGATGAAAACTCAATAGTGAGGAGAACTAGATACACTACATCTAAAAGGATACATGTAGCACTAATGAAAATGAAGAAAAATAAATATGCATTAATCTCAAAGACTAAGCATTAAGGAAATGTTTACTTAATATGTCTCCTGAGCCAAACACTGCTTTCAGAACTGGAGGATAAGGTAATAAAACAGATAGACAAAGTCCTTCTTCTCACAGAAATATTTTGGTGCAGGCATGGGTTTATTGAGATGTGGAGGGATTTGAAAGTATAGAATATAGCTAATAAACTACTAAATTATTACCTCCTAAGAACAATAACAGAAAAAGAACATGGTAATATTAGATAGTAGTAAATGTAGAAAGAAAACAAAACTGGATATGAGCAAGAATAATTTGTTCTTGGGCTCAATGTTTTAGGAAAGAAGAATATAATAAGTGACTTTGTAAGCACAGTACATCTTGACTTTAAGTGCATACAGAAAATTAGGGGTTATTTGTGAGAGTAATTTAAGGTGGTAAAAGTGATAGTGAACAGAGTCACAGAAGGTAAGTTGAATCTTCTTCAGTTCAGTTCAGTTGCTCAGTCGTGTTTGACTCTTTGCGATCTCAAGAATCACAGCACACCAGGCCTCCCTGTCCATCACCAACTCCAGGAGTTCACTCAGACTCACGTCCATCGAGTCCATGATGCCATCCAGCCATCTCATCCTCGGTCATCACTTTCTCCTCCTGCCCCCAACCCCTCCCAGCATCAGTCTTTTCCA
>SJYX01002939.1:0-12920 GCA_006410675.1 Oreotragus oreotragus | reverse complement strand
AGTTAAATAAGCAGGGTGACAATATACAGCCTTGACGTACTCCTTTTCGTATTTGAAACCAGTCTGTTGTTCCATGTCTAGTTCTAACTGTTGCTTCCTGACCTGCATACAGATTTCTCAAGAGGCAGGTCAGGTGGTCCGGTATTCCCATCTCTTTCAGAATTTTCCAGTTTACTGTGATCCACACAGTTAACTCCGGGAGTTGGTGATGGACAGGGAGGCCTGGCGTGCTGTGATTCATGGGGTCGCAAAGAGTCAGACACGATTGAGTGACCGAACTCTAAACTCCAGGCACTGTACCAAGATTCCTCAAAATCACAATGTTGTGAAAACTGTAAGAGAATTATATATTAGTAGAAATAAATGCTAAAGATTGAGCAAAGCAAATATTTAATACCATAGGTCAAATATGTAGTATTGTGGTTATTTATGTGAGTTGTCACACAGGGAATCTTTGTGATGTTTCACAATCATAAAGAATGGAATAAAACTTCTAAAATATTTCTGATGTGTGTTACAGTCAAATAGGAAGCACACTAAAAGACATGAGCATTTGAAAGATTAATAAAAATCAGTCACACATGCTTAATATTGACATATGAACATGCACACAGACTAAAGTATATTTTGAACGTTTAGAATATATGATCAAATATAGGGTTTTTTCTTTTTCTCATATAAAGGATTGGTTACTGAACGAGTGATTTATTTATCAAACTGATTTTAAAGATTTTGTTGAAAATATTAGATTACTCACCTTACATTATAATGTTTATAATTAAGAATAAGAAATAGGAATGCAAACTCTTGGAACTACTATATAACATGTTCAAGAAAATTTGGAAAATCAAATGTTACACTAATGAGTTCTTGCTTAACTACTCATAAAATAAAATAGGTTTATTCTCTTGTGAGGCAACTCAAAAAATAGCTTTCATGACTAAAGTCACTAACTGATTAATATGCTCATTTTTTTTTTCTGACCATCAAATTAGCGTCCACAATATAAGACTTTTGAAACCTCTATATTTATAAAATGATTAATCTATACTTGTTTAGTAACAAGGTAAAACATAAACACAGACATTATAGATGCCAATTAATAATACCTCTTCACTATTAATTATATGTCCTAGTACACAATTTTCATGTACAATACTTATACTAATCAGATAATTAGAGTATGTAACTAGAATTTTGCTGCAATATAGTGTGAAAGACCTTGGCATATTTTAGATATTAAAAATAAGAAACATATAATCATCCAATCTTTTCTTATATAAAGATAATGGTATCTTTTAAAAGAGATTCAATCATATGATATAAACACAGGTAATAGTTTTCAAAATTTTTTCTGGATTCAGTTTCTGTGGAGATGCTCAAAGAAAAGTATTAGCTACATCCCATCACATACAATATAGGAATTCCAACATTCTCTGTAACAGTATCAGGAATATTATCTCTGTAAAGATTATCAGTCATATTGCTGTATTCCCTTTGAAAACATATCAAAACTATGATGGATTAGAAACTCAAAGTCAAGGTGGCAAGTAGTAGAGAAATAAGTTAATAGCCTTACATTTCTGTAGACAGATAAGATAGCTACTAATGTACCTCATTTTTCCCACTAATTAAATCCCTGGAAAGTACACATAAGTTAATTTTCATAGAACACTGAACAGTGTTAAATGTGATGACAGAGGAAAGTCCTGAGAAGTAGTGTCAAAATACCTAGGTAACTATTATCAACTGAAGTCATTAAATAAACAGTTAATGAGGAACTCTATAATAGATCTGGCTGACAATTCCTGGATTTATTAATCATTCTTAAAGCACTAAAAGTGAGACAATCACAACATGTATTACCTAATGTGATACAATATGAACTATACACACTACAATTATACATTATCAAAAGGATGGGTGTAAGGAGCAGGGACAAGTAACACATGAATCTAAATACCAGTTTATAGGCAATATAAAAAATAAAGGTTCATATTAAACTATGAGTGCATAGCCTTTCCTTCTCCAGGGGATCCTTCCAAACTAGGGATCAAACCAGGGTATCCCACATTGCAGGTGGATTCTTTACCAACTGAACAATCAGGGAAATCCGTGCTATGAAGCTGTAATCAGCCAAATCCAGAGTCTGGGAAATTCTAAGAAGTACACAATTAAGCAGCATCAACCATTATATGACATGAAAGGAAAAGAAAAAAAGAAAAAAACAGAGATGGGGAATGGTTATAAAGGAAATTTAAGACACAGAACAACCAAATAAAACATATGAAACTTATTGTGACACTGATTCCCTCATGGATTGTAGAAGACATTGTTGAGATAATGAGGAAATATTGACCAGGTTTTAGATAATAGTGTGCTGCAGTCCGTGGGGTCACAAAGAGTCGGACATGACTGGATGATTGAACAGCAACAACATAGAATACAACATGTCCTTACATTCTGAGATACACACAGAACTGTGTTTCTGTAGAATGAAGTGAAGTCTGAGATTTGCTTAAAAATAAAACTGAAGCAAATGAACACATTAAGAAAAAGTTTGGGTATGGGGGAAAAGGAGATAGATATAATGGCAAAATATTGATCACTGTAGTAGGCATAGGAGGCAGAAAAATGACCAACCCTAACCCTCCAAAGACATCCAGATCTTAAGCCTTGAAACCTGTGAATATCTTGTAAAATGGCATGGGATAATCAAGGTTGAGGTGGTAGTTCACCTGTCAACTAATTTTGAGATGGAAGAATTATCCTGCAAGACCCTGCAGTAGGGTGGTGTGAGGAAGAGGGGGAGTAAATCAATGCATTGCTATCCTAAGTGTCCTCAGAAATGGCAAAAGTAAAGCAGACAGATAAAAATGAGGGAGATAGCAACGTGAAAAAGACTTGGCCTGATGTTGCTGGCTTTGAAGATAGAAAAACGACATGATGAAGCTGCAGGAACCTCTTGGTGCTTAAAAAATAAGAAAAAAGATTCACCCCAAGATTCCCAGGAAGGGAATACAGTCCTTATTTTTAACCCAATGAGATGCATTACTGACTTCTGACATCTAGAGCTATTATGACCCATGCTGCTTTATGGAGAAGGAAATGGCAACCCACTCCGGTATTCCTGTGGGGAAATCCACGGACAGAAGAGCCTAGCAAGCTACAGTCTAAGGGGTCGCAAAGAGTCGGACATGACTGAAGAGACAGCAGGCGTGCATGCTGCTTTACACCACAAGTTGTGTGTGCGTGTGTGTGTGTGTTACTGCAGCAACAGAAATATAAAGTACCAGGTTGCAAAGATCCCCTGGAGAAGGAAATGGCAACCCACTCCAGTGTTCTTGCCTGGGAAATCCCATGGACAGAANCAGGCGTGCATGCTGCTTTACACCACAAGTTGTGTGTGCGTGTGTGTGTGTGTTACTGCAGCAACAGAAATATAAAGTACCAGGTTGCAAAGATCCCCTGGAGAAGGAAATGGCAACCCACTCCAGTGTTCTTGCCTGGGAAATCCCATGGACAGAAGAGCAGGGCATCTACAGTCCATGGGGTCACAAAAGAGTTGGACACACCTGAGTGACTTACAACAATTGGTACATGAATTTCATTTTTCTCCCTACTTTTGGATTTATTTTAAAACTTCCACAGTAAAACTTTAAAAATATTAAGACTTTGAAAAGAATTTTCCATTACTAATTTTGTGTTTAAAGTCCAACAGCTCAATGGCAAAAAGCTTAATTTAAGGACATATGAAATTTAATAAATGTGAAAATGTTCTTTACATATAATCAGAGATGTCACAATGTAGTGCATTTGAGTAAGATGACCTTGTTAAAGTGTAGGAAAAAAAGTGGGTTGTGTCTTCAAGACAGATTTCTGGTTACATATTTAAAGGAAATATCCCACTAATAATGAGACCATCAATTAGCAGAGGAGGGGAAATTGCACACTCTTTATGACATTATGTGTTGAATATTCACCATTAATTTTGGAATTCTGGAAGTGAAGAACAATTAAAACAACAAATTCTTCGGTAGTAAACACCAGATTTTTAGACCAAAAAGTCAAGGGGTGATAAGCTATTACTTTCTTAAACTAATTTATAATATTTTATTTAATAAAATATATTCTCATGACAATTTTTATCTGTTATAGTAGAGTGTGACTTTTTATATGACAAATCTTGTTTTATCTCCCAAACTTACTGTTTTTATTTAATTAAGACTAAAAGAGTAATAGCAATTTTTAAAGCACTGTTCTGGACAACCATTTATCCACCAAAGTTTAAACACTAAAATACATTTTTGGACATATTAAATATTTATTACAGGTTTGAAGTTGCCTCCTTTTTCAAGGAATGTAAAATATATACATAACTGGCTTTGTGTATAAACAGATTATACTTGGTGTATTAATATAAAAAGAATTCAAAATCCTACGTGAATTTTGTCTTTTATATTTTCATTCTTTATTTACTTATGAATCTATGTTTTGTACCTCTAATAAATAAAATCAATTTTTCTTATTCTCATAACCAAAAGAATCACTACCCCACCTAATGTTTTTGTATTAGCTTGCCAGGGCTGCCATAACAACATACCCAGACTAGGGATTTAAACAACGTAAAATAATTTTCTCAGCTTCTGTAGGCTGAAATTCAAGATGAAGTTGAGGGCAGAGTTGGTTTCCTCTGTTGTCTCTGTCCATTGCTTGTAAATAGCCCCTTCTCGCTGTACCTTCACAAGATCTTACGTCTCTGTGCACTGTTGTTTCTCTTTCAATCTGTGTCCTATTCTCCTATTATCTTCTAAAAAATATATATATATAGTTATGTGTATATGTATATATATAGTTATGTGTATATATGTATGTATATATATGTGTGTGTATATATATATATAGTTACGGGATATAATTGCTTAGCAATGCTATGATCGTTTCAGGTGAGCAGGAAAGGCACTCAGCCATACACATACAAGTATTAATTCTGCCCCAAACTCTCCTCCCATCTGGGCTGCCACATCACATTGAGGAAAAGTTCCATACAGGACCTCCTTATTGCTCATCCATTTTAAGCATAGCAGTGTGTCCAAGAGATTGTGACATTTTTAAAGGGTAGGTATTCCCCCTCTGCATAGTCTGAAAAGGGCTTCCCAGGTGGGCTACTGGTGATTTAAAAAACCCTCCTGCCAATGCAGGAGGCACAAGGGACCCAGGTTCGATCCCTGGGTTGGGAAGATCTACTGGGGAGGGAAATAGCAACCCACTCCAGTATTCTTGCCTGGAGAATCCCATGAACAGAGGAGCCTCGCGGGCTACATACAGTCCATGGGGTCACAAAGAGTCGGACATAAGTGAAGCAACTTAGAGCGGGCACACACTGGCAAGGGACACGCACACCTGTACTCTGAAAGACAATTTCCTACATCCTTAAAAATACTTAATTAGCTTCCAGGATACTTAAAAAAAAAAAAAAGACTACAGTACAAAGAAAATGGAAATTACTTAGTGACAATTTGCCTTTACGCCGTTATAAAGTAAGAATAAAAGTGACGTAGAGGAAAACGCTTTTCTCTAGGGTACTTCAGAAACAGATAAGCTCACCTGAGACGGTTCAACTTCCCGCACTGCAGCCACCGTAAATCAAGACTATCTGTGGTAAATTTAAACTGCCGGTTCAGCCTTGAAACAAATTTTCATGTACTTGAGGCCTCACACTACAACCAGTTTGCTTTAACTTGGACTGACTTTGACCCAGCTCGATTTTAGGTCGGACTCAGTCTGACCCCGGAACCAGTTCGGTTTCTAAGTTGGACCCCCGTCTGACCCGGAAACAGTCTGACTTCCGCGTCCGACCCAGTCAGACTTAAGCGGTTTCTGGACCCAGTCTTGAAAAAGAAGTGTTCAAATTAAGTCTGAAAGCTCCTTATGCAAAAGCTGCAGAGCTAAAATCTGGTATCTGAGAGTTTAATTACGAACCATTCCGAGGCAGCGAGAAAGCGGGGCTCTCAGACAGCTTAAAGGGACCTCAGCCTGGTTGCTTGTTGCTCCTGGCGACCCTCGAGGCCCTCCTTCGATCCCTTCTCTGGATACCAGGACTTTCTTGTGGAGGGAAGAACTGAGGTATATTTTAAAGTTTAAGAATTTGTTTGAGCGAAAATCTGTTTGACTCGGCAGTGCCAAAACCGAAGTGGTTTCTAAAGTTCTACCTGACCGAAACTCCGAGAGCGACTGTTGTAGAAAGAAAGTAGAAGAAAAGTAAGAAAAGTGTTGATTGGCTATAGCTTGTGTCCTCCCAGACGCTTGGACTTAGTTATCATTAGCATTTTGATTTCAGAGCCTTGAGGCTTTTACAGGCTTAGGTTTTGGTTTGCTTACAGTAAGCAGCCAAGGTATTAGAGCCACATCAGTGAATGGCCTCCCTGTTTAATTAATATAACAGACCAAATGTAACATTAGTTCCCCATCACTGACTTCTAAAATAAGATGCAGATTTTGCTTTATGCAGTTCTAGTCTAAATGGATTTATAGCAAACAGCAGAGGTAAAAGCATTTTGAACTTCTGGAAATTGGTGATGATAGTGGCTATATTTTATTTTTATTTTCTGTGTGGTCACCTTTCAAGAAAGAAAGAAAAAAAAACATACCAAAACATGTAAATTTTGTTACAGTTATCTTATGTCATAATTGCAACCTTTTGTGAGTGAAGTTGAAAAACGTTACAAAATTTTTACTCTTAATTAGCTCATTTTACATAATAGAAAATCTCACCAAATTAATAGAGGGTCAAAGATGAGATATATTTTTTAAACTGGGACTTTTAATGTGCCAAATTAGTAATCAAATTTTTACTAAGAAAGTCCATAGATAAATTCTACATGGTAGGAATCAAAATGAGTCTAATGAAGTAAGCAATGATTATTCTGAAAAAGTACAACTGACTTCTGACTTGTACATATGAATGGGTTGTTATTTTAATTTATAATGATTTTACTTAATAAAGCAGTATCTTAATATCCATAATGAACACTGCCTTTGACTGTTGACGGTAACTGATTCATATTTATAGTCAAAAGTTTTTGGAGTCATGTTTTAGACAGACTGCTGTTTCACTGTTGTCTCCATTAGAGAAAGGGATGCAGCTGTGTTGGTCAGCTCATACAGTACAGAGAAACTAGGAATTCACAGAATAAAACCTTTTTAACTTCTTGTTGACTTTTATATACGAAATGAGCAGTTTAGTTATAAGATTTTTTTAAATTTACTTTTTATTGAAGGATAATTGCTTTACAGAATTTTGGTGTTTCCTGTTAAACCTGAACATGAATCAGCCATAGGTATACATTTATCCCCTCCCTTGTGAACCTCCCACCCATCTACCTCCCTATCCACACCTCTAGGTTGTTTGAGTTTCCTGAGCCATACAGCAAATTCCCATTGGCTATCTATTTTACATATGGTAATGTAAGTTTCCATGTTAGTCTATCCATACATCTCACCTGCTCCTCTCCTCTGCACATCTCCATAGGTCTGTTCTTTAAGTTTGTTTCCCCATTGCTGCCCTGTAAACAGATTCTTCAGTACCATTTTTCTATATTCTGTATATGTGTATTCAGTTCAGTTGCTCAGTGATGTCCAACTCTTTGTGACCCCATTAACTGCAGCACTCCAGGCCTCCCTGTCCATCACCAACTCCTGGAGTCAAATGAAACTCATGTCCTTCAAGTCGGTGATGCCATCCAGCCATCTCATCCTCTGTTTTCCCCTTCTCCACCTTCCCATAATCCCTCCCAGCATCAGAGTCTTTTCCAATGAGTCAACTCTTTGCATCAGGTGGCCAAAGTATTGGAGTTTCAGCTTTAGCATCATTCCTTCCAAAGAACACCCAGGACTGATCTCCTTTAGGATGGACTGGTTGGATCTCCTTGCAGTCCAAGGGACTCTCAAGAGTCTCCCAACACCACAGTTCAACAGCATCAATTCTTCAGCACTCAGCTTTCTTCACAGTCCAACTCTCACATCCATACATGACCACTAGAAAAACCTTAGCCAAAGAATACGATATTTATCTTTCTCTTTCTGATTCACTTCACTCTGCATAATAGGTTCTAGGTTCATCCACCTCATCAGACCTGACTCAAATCCGTTCCTGTTTGTGGCTGAGTAATATTCCATTGTGTATATATGTACCACTATTCTTTATCCATTCATCTATCGATGGACATCTAGGTTGTTTCTATGTTGTAGCTATTGTAAATAGTGATGCAGTGAACAATGGGGTACATGTGTCTTTTTCAATTTTGGTTTCCTCAGTGAATATGCCTAGGAGTGGAATTGCTGGGTCATATGGTGCTTTTATTTCTTGTTTTTTAAGGAATCTCCATACTGTCTTCCATAGTGGCTGTATGAATTTACCTTCCCACCTATAGTGCAAGAGTGTTCCCTTTTCTCCACACTCTCACCAGCATTTATTGTTTGTAGACTTTTTGATGAGGGCCATTCTGACTGGTGTGAGGTGATATCTCATTGTGGTTTTGATTTGCTTTTCTCTAATAATGAGCGATGTTGAGCATCTTTTCATGTGTTTGTTAGCCATATGTATGTCTTCTTTGGAGAAACGTCTGTTTAGGTCTTTTTCCCACTTTTTGATTTGGTTGTTTGTTTTTCTGTCTTTGAGTTGTATGAGCTGCTTGTATATTTTGGAAACTGATCCTTTATCAGTTGTTTCATTTGCTATTATTTTCTCCCATTCTGAGGGTTGTCTTTTCACCTTGCTTGTAGTTTCCTTTCCTGTGCAGAAGCTTTTAAGTTTAATCAGGTATGACTTGTTTACTTTTGTTTTTATTTCCATTACTTTAGGAGGTGGGGCATAGAGGATCCTTGCTTTGATTTATATCATCGAGGGTTCTGCCTATATTTTCTTCTAACAGTTTTATAACTTCTGGTCTTACATTGAGGCCTTTAATCCATTTTGACTTTATTTTTGTGTATGGTGTTAGGAAGTGTTCTAATTTCATTCTTTTACATGTAGCTGTCCAGTTTTCCCAGCACCATTTATTGAAGAGGCTGTCTTTGCCTCTTGACTTCTTTGTCAAAAATAAGGTACCCATCAGTGCAGGGGTTTATTTCTGGACTTCCTATCTTGTTCCACTGGTCTATATTTCAGTTTCTGTGCCAGTACCATACTATCTTCATGACTGTAGCTTTGTAGTATAATCTGAAGTCAGAAAGCTGATTCCTCCAGCTCCATTCTTCTTTCTCAAGACTGCTTTGAAAATTTGGGGTCTTTTGTGTTTCTATATGAATTGTGAAATTTTTTGTTTTGGTTCTGTGAAAAATACCATTGGTAATTTGATAGGTATCACATTGAATCTGTAGACTGCATTTGGTAGTATTGTCACTTTCGCAATATTGATTCTTCCCACCTAGGAACAGATTTCTCAAGAGGCAGGTCAGGTGGTCTGGTCTTCCCATCTCTTGAAGAATTTTCCACAGTTTATTGTGATCCACACAGTCAAAGGCTTTGGCATAGTCAATAAAGCAGAAATAGATGTTTTTATAGAACTCTCTTGCTTTTTCGATGATCCAGCGGATGTTGGCAATTTGATCTCTGGTTCCTCTGCCTTTTCTAAAACCAGCTTGAACATCAGGAAGTTCACGGTTCACGTATTGCTGAAGCCTGGTTTGGAGAATTTTGAGCATTACTTTACTAGCATGTGAGATGAGTGCAATTGTGCGGTAGTTTGAGCATTCTTTGGCATTGCCTTTCTTTGGAATTGGAATGAAAACTGACCTTTTCCAGTCCTGTGGCCACTGCTGAGTCTGTCTCTTATACACATCTNTCTGCATTCAGATGCTTATATCTTTCCTTTTCTCCTTTGCTTTTCACTTCTCTTCTTTTCACAGCTATTTGTAAGGCCTCCCCAGACAGCCATTTTGCTTTTTTGCATTTCTTTTCCATAGGGGTGGTCCAGTCAAGGCTATGGTTTTTCCAGTAGTCATGTATGGATGTGAGAGTTGGACTGTGAAGAAGGCTGAGCACCGAAGAATTGATGCTTTTGAACTGTGGTGTTGGAGAAGACTCTTGAGAGTCCCTTGGACTTCAAGGAGATCCATCTTGTCCATTCTGAAGGAGATCAGCTCTGGGATTTCTTTGGAAGGAATGATGCTAAAGCTGAAACTCCAGTACTTTGGCCACCTCATGCGAAGAGTTGACTCATTGGAAAAGACTTTGATGCTGGGAGGGATTGGGGGCAGGAGGAGAAGGGGACTACACAGGATGAGATGGCTGGATGGCATCACTAACTCGATGGATGTGAATCTGAGTGAACTCCTGGAGTTGGTGATGGACAGGGAGGCCTGGTGTGCTGCGATTCATGGGTCGCAAAGAGTCGGACACAACTGAGCGACTGAACTGAACTGAACTGAACCTAGGAACATGTAATATCTCTCCATCTGTTTATGTCATCTTTGATTTCTTTCATCACTGTCTTCTAATTTTTTGTGTACAGTTCTTTTGTCTCCTTAGATAAGTTTATTCCTAGATATTTAATTCTTTTTGTTGTAATGGTGAATGGTTTTGATTTCTTAATTTCTCTTTCTGATTTTTCATTGTTAGTATATAGTAGTAGTAGTAGTTTAGTTGCTAAGTCATGTCTGACTCTTGCAACCCCATGGACAGAGGTGCCTGGCAGGCTCCAGGGGATTCTCCAGGCAAGAATACTAGAATGTGTTGCCATTTCCTTCTCCAGGGGCTCTTCTCAACCCAGGAGTTGAACCCAGGTCTCCTGCATTGTAAGAAGATTCTTTACCAACTGAGCTACAAGGGAAGTCCCTAGTATATAAAAATACAAATAATTTCTGTGTATTGATTTTGTATACTGCAGCTTTGCTATTTCACTGATTAGTTCTAGTAATTTTCTGATACTGTCTTTAGGGTTTTCTGTGTACAGTATCATGTCATCCACAAAGAGTGAGAGCTTTGCCTCTTCTTTTCTGATCTTGATTCCTTTCATTTCTTTTTCTTCTCTGATTGCTGTAGCTAGGACTTCCTGAACTATGTTGAGTAATAGTGAAAGTTTACACTGTTATTTTGTTCCTGATCTTGGCGGGGGGTGCTTTCAGTTTTTCAGCGTTGAGATTAGTGATTTGCTGTAGGCTTATCATATATGGCCTTTACTATGTTGAGGTATGTTCCTTCTATGTTGAGATATGTTCCTTCTATGCCCATTTTTTTTAAGAGTTTTAATCATAAATGGGTGCTGAATTTTATCAAAGACTTTTTCTATATCTATTGAGATCATTTGATTTTTATCTTTCAATTCATTAATATGGTGTATCACATTGATTAATTTGCATATATTGAAAAATCCTTGCATTGCTGGAATAAACCCAACTTAATCATGATATGAACTTTTTCATGTGTTGCTGAATTCTGTTTGCTAAAGTTTTGTTGAGGATTTTTGCATCTATGTTCATCAGTGATATTGGCCTGTAGTTTTCTTTTTTTAAGTTGTCTTTGTCTGGTTTTGTTATCCTGGTGATGGTGGCCTTGTAGAATGAGTTTGGAAGTGTTCCTTCCTCTGCAATTTTTTGGAAGAATTTTAGAAGGATAGGCATTAACTCTTCTTTAAATGTTTGATAGAATTTTCCAGTGAAGCCATCTGGTCCTGGGTTTGTTTGTTTGTTTGTTTTTTGGGGAGGGGAGGGGTTGCGATTTTGATCACAGCTTCAATTTCAGTGCTTGTAATTGGGTTGTTCATAATTTATATTTCTTTCTAGTTCAGTCTTAGTAGATTGAACTTATCTAAGAATCTGTCCATTTCTTCCAGGTTATCCATTTTATTGCCATATAGTCGTTCATAATAGTCTCTTATAATCCTTTGTATTTCTGCATTGTCTATTGTAACATCTCTTTTTTCATTTCTAATTTTGTTGATTTGATTCTTCTCTCTTTTGTTCTTGATGAGTCTGGCTAAAGGTTTNGTAGATTGAACTTATCTAAGAATCTGTCCATTTCTTCCAGGTTATCCATTTTATTGCCATATAGTCGTTCATAATAGTCTCTTATAATCCTTTGTATTTCTGCATTGTCTATTGTAACATCTCTTTTTTCATTTCTAATTTTGTTGATTTGATTCTTCTCTCTTTTGTTCTTGATGAGTCTGGCTAAAGGTTTATCAATTTTGTTTATCTTCTCAAAGAACTAGCTTTTAGTTTTATTAATCTTTACTATTGTTTCTTTCCTTTCTTTTTCCCTTATTTTTGCTTGCATGCTAATGATTTCTTTCCTTCTACTAACTTTTGGGGTTTTTTGTTCTTTTTTCTCCAGTTGTTTTAGGTGTAAAGTAGGTTGTCTGTTTGATGTTTTTTCATGTTTCTTGAGGTAGGATTGTATTGCTATGAACTTCCCTCTTGGAACTGCTTTTGCTGCATCTTGTAGGTTTTGAGTTTTTGTGTTTTCACTGTCATTTGTTTCTAGATTTTTTTTTAAATTTCCCTTTTTATTTCTTCAGTAACCTGTTGGTTATTTAGAAACATGTTTAGTCTCCATGTGTTTGTGTTTCTTACAGTTTTTTTTTTTTAATCTAGTCTAATAGCATAGCATGGTGGTCTGAGAAGATGCTTGATATGGTTTCAATTTTCTTAAGTTTACTGAGGTTTGATTTGTGAAACAAGATGTGGTCTATCCTGAAGACTGTTCCATGTGCACTTGAGAAGGTGTATTCTTCTGCACTTGGATAAAATGTCCTGAGGATATCAATGGTACCCATCTCATCTAATGTATCATTTAAGACTTGTGTTTCCTTACTTGTGTTTCTGTATTAATTTTCTGTTTTGGTGATCTATCCATTGGTGTGAGTGGGGTGTTAAAGTCTCCTACTATTATTGTGTTACTGTCAATTTCTTCTTTTATT
>SJYX01002938.1:0-11313 GCA_006410675.1 Oreotragus oreotragus | reverse complement strand
CCAGTATTCTTGCCTGGAGAATTCCATGGACAGAGGAGCCTGACAGGCCACTGTCCATAGGGTTGCAAAGAGTTGGACACAGCTGAAGCAACTTAGCATTGCACAAGGCTTATTCAAAAGAAAAAGTAAACACACACACTGTCCCAGGGTAAGACCCGATGGCAGACCTTCTAGACAAATACTTTAAAACAATTTTCTTAAAGATACTCAAAGAACTGAAGAAAGTTGTGGAGAAAGTCATGAAAACAATACATGAACAAATGCAAATATCAGTTATGAGTCAAAAAACCTAGAAAGAAACCAAAAAGCAATTTTGGAACTGAAAATTACATAACAACTGAAATTAAAAAATTAGCTAAAAGGATTTAAAGACAGATTTGAGCAGGCAGAAAAAAAGAGTCAGTGACCTTGAAAATAGTACAATTTAAATTATTAAGACTGAGGGACAGGAGAAAAAAAGAAAAAAAGTGAACTGAGCCTAAGGACCTGTGCGAGACCATCAAGGAAACCAACATATGCACTGTGGGAGTCCCAGAAGGAGAAGGGAGAAAACAAGCAGAGAGCTTACTTGAAGAACAGTCAAAAACTTGCCAAGTTTGACACAATACCTAAATATACATCCATGAATTGGATGCATGCGTATATACTGAAGAAACACAATGAATTCCAAGTAGGATGAAACTAAAAAGAGATCATTGCCAAGACACATTACAATCAAACTTTCAAGTGGAGAAGGACATTACATATTATTAAGGGCTTCCCAGGTGGTGCTAGTGGTAAAGAATCTGCCTGACAATGCAGGAAATGCAAGAGATGTGGGGTTCGATCTCTGAGTCAGGAAGATCCCTTGTAGAAGGACACTGCAACCCACTCCAGTAGTCTTGCCTGGAAAATCCCATAGACAGTGGAATCTGGCGGGCTATAGTTGATGGGATCACAGAGTCAGACACAACTGAGTGATTGAGCACACATGTATTATTAAAAGTTTTGACTACAGCAAGATGATATAACAAATATAAATATTTATGCATCTAATAGAAGAACATCAAAATACATGAAGGTGGCATATGCTAAAACATGGATGGACCTTGAGGACATTATATTAAGTGAAATGTCAACTACAAAAGGAAACATATTGTATGATTATCCTTCTATCAGATAATTAAAGCATACAGCATCATAAAGATAGCATGTAGAATGGGGGCTGCTAGGGGAAGTGGTGAATAGGGGATTTAGAATTTAATGGGAATAGAGCTTCAATTTTGAAAGATGAGAGGCAGTGATGGAAGGTGATGATGAGTGCACAACAATAGGAATGTACATAATGCCGCTGAATTGTACAAAATAAAACGATTAAGTTTTTGCATTGTATGTTGCATATACCACAAAAGAATTAAAAATAAAAACAGAGACAGGAGAAAAATTGGCAATAACAAAGACAACTTTTAAAAGGAATATTCTTATAACAAAAAAGCAGCAACAAGGGCCTGGCAATGGACTACTGCTGGAATGAAAAGGTTGGCCTTAGGGAGCAATAAAATATTTGCTCTCTGCTGCTGCTGCTAAGTCGCTTTAGTCGTGTCTGACTCTGTGCGTCCCCGTAGACGGTAGCCCACCAGGCTCTGCTGTCCCTGGGATTCTCCAGGCAAGAACACTGGAGTGGGTTGCCANAGGTTGGCCTTAGGGAGCAATAAAATATTTGCTCTCTGCTGCTGCTGCTAAGTCGCTTTAGTCGTGTCTGACTCTGTGCGTCCCCGTAGACGGTAGCCCACCAGGCTCTGCTGTCCCTGGGATTCTCCAGGCAAGAACACTGGAGTGGGTTGCCATTTCCTTCTCCAATGCGTGAAAGTGAAAAGTGAAAGTGAAGTCTCTCAGTCGTGTCCAACTCTTAGCGACCCCATGGACTGCAGCCCACCAGGCTCCTCTGCCCATGGGATTTTCCAGGCAAGAGTACTGGAGTGGGGTGCCATTGCCTTCTCTCTAGTAGAGTCAAATAATAGTAGCAATACATATAACAATAAAATAATAACTGACATAGATTCAGCACTTATATGGTGTCAGGCATTATTCAAAGACTTTCTTATATAGATACATGTTACCTTGATGACAATGATATGATGATATGCAATAGTTACAGTTCCGAGTCCTCTTTCACAAATAAGGAAACTGAGGCACAGAGAGGTTATGCAGTTTGCTCAATTAGGCAGTTAGTCTGATTCTAGGATCTGTTCACTAACAAGATAGATGTCCTTACAGTTTTGACTAGGAAACTGTGACTGATTTAGGTCCATGAACTTGTCTAAGAACACAGAACTGCTGGGTTGGTCAATAAGAGCTAACTGAATTCTTCGTAGTTATAGTGCCCTGTGCGTATCTGGGATTCCCAGGTGGTACTAGTGGTAAAGAACGCACCTACCAATGCAGGAGATGTAAGAGACATGGGTTCAATCCCTGAGTCAGGAAGATGACCTGGAAGAGGGCATTGCAATTCACTCCAGTATTCTTGCCTAGAGAATCCCATGGACAGAGGAGCCTGGCGGGCTACAGTCCATGGAGTAGCAAAGAGTCAGACACAACTGAAGTGACTTAGCATGCACGTCTGCACATGCATGTTTTATACAAACACGAATTAAACTGTACTATATAGAAACATAGAGATATCAGCGTACACAGACATATGTCAACAGAGCCATGTAATTTTTAATTTGGAAAGGACAAATTGAATTATCAGCTCCAAGCTCTTTGCTTCCCCCTCCCCCTATCTTAACCAACTCTCAATGCCTAACTGGGTAACTGACTCAAAAATGTCACAGTCAGGGTTGTCTTAAAACCTCCTGTGTTGCCTGGTACAAGACCGTCCACAGTAGGTATTTAATAGACGTTTGTTTAGGGAAGAGATTTGAAAGCAACCATCCTGAAAGGTTTAATGACCTGAGTTCCACAAAAGCTGCCCGGGGTGTGTACTGTATCGTCGCTGAGCACTGCAGCATCCTTCCATCAATGCTGAGTGCTAAGACTCTCTGGGCACTGGGGATGCTGATGCCAAAAGAAAATGTCAGACAGGGCGGGAGGCACTCATCATTTCCTGAAAACTGCATGGATGTAGAGTGTGAAAGATGCATCACGAGTCACTAAAGCACCTTTTGTTACTAACCGTTCACGGGCAGCTGCTTGTCACCTGGCTTCTGACAAGAGAATATAGTTTTCCAAAGTGGAATCATCTTCCTAGGTAAATGTGTCTGTGATCTATTCCACTCTGATGGAGCTGACATCCTTGCTGTTGGATGCCTTCCACGTGAAGATTTATCATTTAATTATAACTAAGAACATGGACTAAATCCCAGCTGCTTGGGGAAATTACTTATCCGAAATGCAGGATTCTCAATAAAAGACTAGGGACTTATTTCTGATCCACAGACTCAAGACTTTGATTCTCTAAAAGTGACAAACGTTGCAGGCTCCCAAGAAAGAGAGAAGCCCTAATTATGAGGTACATGATGGATTCCAAATTGGAGAAGCACAAACATGATCCCCTTTGAAAGGCATTTTAGTGGTCTGAAGAGATCAGATGTATTAATTCCCCCCTCCACGTGGCTAACATAAACGCCTGCACCTCTCTCAGCTGTGACCTACAGCACTGTGGAAAATGCATCTCTCAGTGCTGTGTGGGTAACCACACTGCTTAATTATTCTGTTCTTGTGAAAGAAAACAGAGAGCATGGCTTCTGGGCTTTTCATCTTTTGCTCTCATAACCTCAAAACAGCATTAAAGGGATGGAGCTTTCAGGCAGCCTATTTCATTAAGGAAATTAATTCAACCAAGAGGTCTGGGGCTTTCACCGTTTGCTGTAATGATGGATTCCTCAAATCCGGACGCAAGCATTGGAGGCACTTTCCTGCAAGAAAGCATTCAGTACTGTTTTACCTTGCAGAATTTTGAGCAGTGGTTCTCAACTCTGATTATACATTAGAATCCTTAGGGATCTTTTAAAAAACACCAAAACTTTGCTCCCCACTACACAGATTCTGATTTAACCAGTTGGAGGTACAGTCTGGGCACAGGTATGTTTTAAAGGCTCCCCAGATGATTTGGATGTACAGACATTGTTGAGAATCTCAGCACACAGTAAGACTTGGCGAGACAATGTTGAGCCATCAGGGAAAAGGATTTTTTTCTTTTTTCTGGTTGGTTGGTTTTTTAACTATTTTTTAAAACTTTGTATAGGAGTACAGCCAGTTAACAATGCTATGATAATTTCAGGTGGACAGCAAAGGAACTCAGCCATACATATACACATATCCATTCTCCCCCAAACCCCCCTCCCATCCAGGCTGCCATGTAACATTGAGCAGAGTTCCCTGTGCCACACAGTAGGTTCTTGTTGTTTATCCATTTTAAATATAGGAGTGTGTACGTGTCAATCCCAAATTCCCTAACTGTCCCAGGGAGAAGAATCTTGAATGAGGAAGAGCTCTGATCAAAGCAAAGTCTTCTCCTTGGCCCCAGATCTAAATGGATATGTGGTTCCACCTTCTGCAGGTGACCCTACATTTTGGACTCTAGTAGCATTCTTTTTCCCCTCTGTGTTCTGTTGGTCAGTAGGAATTAGTGGCTTACAGGTGCTAATCCTGGGCTCTTTTACCTACCTTTGTTGGTATCTCAGCTATGGTTAAGTTAACTTTGTTTTAAATTAGAGGGCTTTCTGCTTTACTGGATGGTCTCTGAGGGCTAGTTGAACCATAAAGAAGGCTGAGAACTAAAGAACTGATGCTTTCCAATTGTGGTGCTAGAGAAGACTCTTGAGAATCCCTTGGACTACGAGGAGATCAAACCAGTTAAGCCTAAAGGAAATCAACCCTGAATATTCATTGGAAGGACTGATGCTGAGGCTGAAGTTCCAATACTTTGGCCACCTGATGCAAAGACCTGACTCATTGGAAAAGACTCCGATGCTGGGAAAGATTGAGGACAAGAGGAGAAGGGGGCAACAGAGGATGAGATGGTTGGATGGCATCACCAATGCAATGGACCTGAGTCTGAGCAAACTCCAGGAGATAGTGAAGGACAGGGAAGTCTGGGGTGTTGCAGTTCATGGTGTTGCAAAGAATCAGACACGACTTAGTGACTGAACAAAAACAACTCTGATGGCTACTTTATCTCCCATCTTTCGAACATTCCAGCTGCAAACACTATATTCCTCTCAAGTTATAATCACATTTCCCTATTCCCATTATAATTAACCAATATTCATTTCCCCTTTTCATATTTTGCCTTAATAGTTCTAGATCAACCTTTTACCTTCATCAACCCAACCGAGCTGTTCTTCTCATAGAATCAGTTATGAAATGTGATAGAGACTCTGTCACATCTTACTTGACTTCTCAACATCATTTGACAAAACCTGGTTGTTCGTGTTTTGAAAGATTTTATCATTTGGTTTATGGGGTTCCTGTTTCTCTACTGGTCACTCCCTCTTAGTCCTTTGTTTCTGGATCCTCTTGAGCTTCCTGAACTCTAAACAGAGTTCAAGCACCAATCGGATCAGTCCTTGATTCTACCAGCGATGCCACTTCAGGCAGAGGACCTGGGAGAAGCATGTTGGTTTTCATTCTTTTTGTCCTCCGATTTCCACCCATTTTCTCTCATTGGCTAAACTCAGCAGGAAACATAGCCCAAGGGGGCCAGATGTTGCAAAGCCAGGGAGGTTGAAGCGGCAGTAGATAACGATATGGGAAATGTTACTGGACATTTGTTTACTTCTAGGAATGACCAGTAGAGAGGGACACACTGATTTTGCACAAGAAAGAGAACAAGGAGCAAATGTAGTTTGTTAGCAACTAGAGGTTCTACACCCTCCCAGACCCGCTCTTTTCCTTCTTGGTAAAAGGCACAGCATAAACCTCACTGCCGAATCTCCAGATTCTTGAGTCTCACACCCACATCCATCTGACCCATTAGCAAGGCCTATTAGCTTTATGTGATAATGTAGCTTAAATTCAAGCACGTCTCACTATCTCTTTGTTAGGCTCAACCCCCTCATCTCTTGCCAGATTAACCCAATGGCTTCTTACAAGGTCTCTGCCTTCATTGTATTGCTTGAAACTGCTTGTCTACATAGAAGCCATGGTCTTTTAAAAAATTTGAACAGATCTTGTTATTCCATTGTTTTAAGTGCTTAGCCTCAGGCCCACAGCCCAGACTCCAGCCTGTCATTAAGCAATGCAGACATCTTGCAGAAAACACAAACAAATTCATTCCTGTCGTCCAGAGGTCTACAAGACTGATGGGACTGCCTCTTGGTTTCCTGTCCCCCTGGACACCATACTGAAGTCACACTGGCCCTTTTCTCTTGGACATACCCACCTTATTTAAATCTCAGAGAATCTGCAATTGCTGTTGCTTTAACCTAGTCTCTTTTCACTCACACCTGTTCATTTCTTGTCCTCATAATTTATTCAGGCTTCTCAGAAGTTATCTCTTCCTAGAGGGCTTCCCTGTCCATGAGTGTAAAAGACAATCCTGAAGTTAGTCTCCTTTTAATTTGGTCTCCTTTCCTTGTTATAACATCTATCTATCTTGACATTATAGTGTATATTCAGGCCATATTTTTTCTTTTTCCCTCCAAAATGTGAGCAAATTTTTCTTATCTTGATCTCTGGTATTGACCCAAGTAACATGGGCAATTGCTAGTATACAGTACATTTTTGAATAAATAAACAAAAGCATCAATGAATGAATGGTGGGAATTTGCTCTTGCCAGAGCTGAAATTGCCCCTTGTGTAAATGCCTAAGATTCTGCCAATAGAAGTTATTTCCAAATGCTATATAAATCTCACCACGTCAATGTTGCTGAGTTCCATGCAAAAGTCAGAAAAGTGACTTTCTGCCAAGCTCATCTCACACATGGGTCCCTAAACTGTATTTATTTTGATCAGTGTTCTCGATGTTTCCCAAAACAACTCCTTTAAGCACTAGCCTTAACCCCATGTGCAGACTCTCAGCCTTACATGAAAATTATTCCATCTACTTTCTTAAGCAAATCGGAGATGAAACTCAGTCTGAGGGGCTAGGCAGAAAACAATCACCATGCCATCCCCAGGTCTCTTGTCTTCAATAGTATTTACTGAGCTACCAAATCATACACCCTAGATTTCATCATCAATGTAGGAAAGCATTCTTGGTATACAGAAGGGAGTGTGCTAAGAATGTACCATCTAACTCCCAGCAGAGGCCCAGCTTAATCCAGTGCCAGTTAAAAAAAATAATAATAATAATTTGCAGAATGAAGGCAGAGTAGAAGGATGTGTGCTCATCTTTCTGCTGGGAAAGATTGAAGGCAGGAGGAGAACGGGACAACAGAGGATGAGATGGGTGGATGGCATCACTGACTTTATGGACATGAGTTTGAGTAAGCTCCCGGAGTTGGTGATGGACAGGGATGCCTGGCGTGCTGCAGTCCATGGGTCACAAAGAGTCAGGCACGACTGAGCGACTGAACTGAACTAAAATACATCTCAAGAAACACAGGTTATGGCAAGGTAGAGTGACCTATTTATGACAAAATGATATGATATCTGAGGTTCACTTTAAAGTAATGCAGTGGAAGTAAAACAGGTTGAGATGAAACAAGATTGGCATTTAGAGTCTCAAAGATGGGTACTGAATGTACCCATATGCACTCTTTTCTATGCATTTATGTTTGAATCTTTCCACAATCAAAAGTCAAAAGAAAGGAAGGAAGTGGCATAAGAAAGGAAGTATAGGTTTAGCATACACTTTACAGCTTTGTCATTCAGGGTTGTCTGGCAGTGTATTTCTGATGAAACTTCTAGCACACGCAGACTTCAATTCAAAGGCTAAACCTTCTCTCCTCTTTGAGAACTGATTCTCTC
This sequence comes from Oreotragus oreotragus, assembly GCA_006410675.1. Lineage (NCBI taxonomy): Eukaryota > Metazoa > Chordata > Mammalia > Artiodactyla > Bovidae > Oreotragus > Oreotragus oreotragus. The sequence continues at coordinate 3,420 of SJYX01002938.1, read as the reverse complement.
TTGAGAGATATAACTTCTCATTTCTGAATGAAATGGTATCAAAAGTACCCAAATCCATTTTCCCTGTTGTCCTCTTCAAGACAAGCTTCTACATGTATCTAGATGCTTTCTGAGGAGCTGTTTGTGGTGCTGAAACAGGGACTCTGCAAGAGGGTGGCAGGCCTGGCACACAGGAGATCCACTTGTCAAAGTCCTCACATGGAGGGTGACTTTTCTGCCCCAAATGCTTCAAGCAGAGGGTCATTGGTGGCAGCAGCTACACACAGTGATGCTCATGGGACCTTCCATAAGGAATGAATAGGTCTACTCTCATCATTTGCGGTCCTAGAATTTAGTCGCTGGAATGTATATATGAAACTTGGAGAAAAATGGCTTCATTTTTAGATGCGACACATCAGCCTTCCTGTTCCACTTCCCTTTGATATTCTCTTCTAGATAGCATGCATTCACTCCACTGGCCCCCATCTGGGCATGACCCTATTAAGCTTTACCTTTGAGTTGTCCAGGATGGTTCTTTTCTACTTACACTCAGAGTCTGCCTAGTGCTTCTAATCAATTTATGAGTGAAATATTCAGGCAGCCAAGCTAAGCCATTTGGAGCCTCTTATCAGAAAGCTTGTGCTCTTGCTAGAATTTCTTCTGGTCTTACAATTTTCTTAAAAAAAAATCTTTTTTTAAGTGTCCTTTCTTCCTGCTGATGTTTCTGATCTAAAACAAGGAACAGCATTGCAATCAACACTTAAAGCTCTTTGCTCTCTGGGCACACAGTGGGCATGCCTGCAGTTACTCTGTTAATCAGCAGCAAACTCTGTATCACGGTGATTGTTCACTAGGTCTGTCTACTTCATGGGCAGCAGGATGAAGTTTATAAACCACAAGCAGAACTTCTGACAGAGGGATGGAGGGCTCAGACTTCAGCAAGCTACTTACTCCATTCTGAAACAGGGTGGGTGGGCCTAAGGTGAAGTTATGAGGTAGTTGGCACCTGTCTTGGTGTATTACTTAGATTTTCCTTTCTTCCAGCTCCTTATTCTTGTTTTTTATTATCTATTTCCCTGCCAGGTGTCCAGAGTTTCCATGCTTCTCCAACTTTTTCCCACTTAAAAATGAATTTATTCTAAATTACTACAGATTTTAAAATTAGTCTCTTACTTCTCACAGGAGAATTTGGAAGAGAAGGGGCCAACAGGAATGAATGGTGGAATTTTAGCACTGAGGATCCTCTGGAAATGGTAAATTTTTCCTTTTAGAGAACTTCAACAGACTCTTCATGGCTACAAATGCAGTGAGAGGGAATCTCAGAGACCTGACTTCTCACTTTACTTTGGCGATAATTAGCTTAGTGATTGAGTGAACTGACTTACCCATCTGGATGTCCTTCTTCAGTTCAGTTCAGTCACTCAGTGGTGTCCAACTCTTTGGGACCCCATGAACTGCAGCACGCCAGGCCTCCCTGTCCATCACCCACTCCCAGAGTCCACCCAGACCCATGTCCATTGAGTCGGTGATGCCATCCAACCATCTCATTCTCTGTCATCCCTTTCTCCTCCTGCCCTCAATCTTTCCCAGCATCAGGGTCTTTTCAAATGAGTCAGCTCTTTGCATGAGGTGGCCAAAGTACTGGAGTTTCAGCTTCAACATCTGTCCTACTAATGAACACCCAGGACTGATCTCCTTTAGAATGGACTGGGTGGATCTTGTTGTAGTCCAGGGGACTCTCAAGAGTCTTCTCCAACACCACAGTTCAAAAGCATCAGTTCTTCTGTGCTCAGCTTTCTTTATAGTCCAACTCTCACATCCATACATTGCCAGTGGAAAAACCATAGCCTTGACTAGATGGATCTTTGTTGACAAAGTAATGTCTCTGCTTTTTAATATGCTGTCTAGGTTGGTCATAACTTTCCTTCCAAGGAGTAAGTGTCTTTTAATTTCATGGCTGCAATCACCGTCTGCAGTGATTTTGGAGCCCAGAAAAATAAAGTCTGACACTGTTTCCACTGTTTACCCATCTATTTGCCATGAACTTGTATAAAATGAAAGTCTGGAGCTATAAGAGCCCGGATCTCAGCTTTACACCTGCACATAGTAGGTGTGCTTTCTCAGTGTGTACTAAATGAATGAAAGAAAGCAACTTTCAGTTTCATCATTTTGGGACACTAAGTTACATTTTTGGTGACTGATGAAAAGAGTCAACTCACTGGAAAAGACCCTGATGCTTGGAAAGTTTGAGGGCAGGAGGAGAAGGGGACGACAGAAGATGAGATGGTTGGATGGCATCACCCAATCAATGGACATGAGTTTGAGCAAACTCTGGGAGATAGTGAAGGACAGGGGAGCCTGGTGTCTTTCCGTCTATGGGGGTCACAAAGAGTCAGTCACAACGTAGCAATTGAACAACAACAAAGTTCCATCTTAAAGCAATGATCTGCTTATGTGCCTCGGTGCCAGCCACCTGGCCAGTGTGCTTATGAATTGCATTTGCTTGGCTTGAAACTTACAGAAGACAGGGCCACATTTGTGGGTAGTTCAAATTCTTATAAAATGTAGAAAATTTCAAAGAGAGCTTGCAATTGAAAGACAGTTGGTTCAAGATTTGTGTAGGGGATAAGAGAGGTTTATAGTAGAGTATAGGCGAGTTATAGAATATAAAGTACCCATATAAAGTATAAAATAATGAAGAATACACAATAAAAAGTAATAGAGAAAGGTCATATATACAGCTTAGTATACACAGAATATGTGCTTTCAAGCTTCAGACTCTTTACTGAGATGGTTAGTGATCGTTTCTACAAGCATTTCTTAGAATAGTTTGCATTTTCTGTTATATTGTAGTAAATATATCAATGACGCCAACTATCTGTGGATTTTTAGGCCATTGGGAATCATAGTTCCTAGAATACTTTCTTTTCCTTCACTTTCAGTAAGTTCTCATTTGAAGATGTATTAAGTGCCCACTACATTGTGAGTTATTCTGGCTATAAAGATGAATAAAATATAATCCTTATTACTGAGAGTCTCACAATATGGTCAGAAAGATGGGTAAGTTAACATAATTACATCAACATAGTATTGTAATAGTTACATCTAAATAATATGACTTAATACTTTGAAATAATATAGAAGAACAGGGAAAGAGAACTTAAGTCTTACTAGCTGAGGTGTTAGGAGTGACCAGCTGAAGTGGTTTGAGCACTTCAAAATATGTGGAAGTAGGGAAGAGCATGGAAATCCATACCCCACCTTCTTTCCCCAAAGTAAGTTGAATTCTCTCTCCTATTTGAATCATAAGTTAAATGTTGGAGAATATTAGGGGATAAGACTGGAGTTGGGGGCAGAATTCAGTTTATGAGGGAATTGAAGAGTTGAGATTGTATATTGGGTTAGCTAAAAGTTTTGCGCAGGTCTCTGGAAAAAAAAAAA
>SJYX01002936.1:59413-80312 GCA_006410675.1 Oreotragus oreotragus | reverse complement strand
GACACTTAGGTTGCTTCCACACCTTGGCTATTGTAAATTATGTTGCAATGAACATAGGGGTGTGTTGTTTTTGTTCATAAATCATTCATTCTTTTACCTTATAGGACTTATGGATTATTTGATTTATTTCTGAAAGCTATTTATTTTATTTGGTAGGTCTTGTTTATAATTCTGGAGCAATTTTCATGTATATCTGCTCAATCTTTTCAATGCGTAGTATTTTACTATATCTATAAAAGTTTCTTGTACTATAATTTGAAATATTATTTCTGGTTCATTGTTTTGATTTTTCTTTAAGAAATCCAACAATATGANTATGGATTATTTGATTTATTTCTGAAAGCTATTTATTTTATTTGGTAGGTCTTGTTTATAATTCTGGAGCAATTTTCATGTATATCTGCTCAATCTTTTCAATGCATAGTATTTTACTATATCTATAAAAGTTTCTTGTACTATAATTTGAAATATTATTTCTGGTTCATTGTTTTGATTTTTCTTTAAGAAATCCAACAATATGAACATTATTTTTTCTTTGCTTGTCTTTCATTTCCAGTACTTTTTTCCCATGATACTTTTGGCTTTTATCTGTGTGTCACTGTCATTATCACTATGGAAATGAAGACTAAGAGAAAGCTACTAAAGCTTTCCTGTCTTTCATGAGGCCCTTTAATTTTTTTTTTTTTTTTGGTCTATTCTCTTTTAGACAGCCTGCAATTTACTCTTTTTTAAAAATTTAAATTGATTTATTTTTAAATTTCAGGATAATTGCTTTACAGAAATTTGCTAGTTTCTGCCAAACATCAACTTACTCTTTATTTTTCTGAGATAAACTTAATCTTTTTCTTGAATTTCTTTTGAGTTCAACCACCCTTTAGGAAAAAAAAAAAAAGATTTCTGTTTTTGTCCATTAACTTTTTCTCTAATCTTTAAATTTCTGATTCAAAGTGATTTTTCATGATTTGAACGTTTGGGTACCTGTAATTATGTTCGGAGAATTGTGCTAGGCAGCCTTCCAAGATGGCTCTCCAAATTTGCAATTCCTCTAATATATGTTTCCTTGAGTGTGGGCACAACTTGTGAATATGATGATATGTCAGCTCCATGATTACATTATGTTATATGGCAAAGTGGATTTAGCAGGTATAATTAAACTATTTAGTTGACTGTAAGCTATTTAATGGGAAATTTATCCTGAGTGGACCTAAACTATTGAAATAAGTCCTCAAAATAGCAAGAAGTTCAACAGATGCTTTCCTGCTGGCCTGAAAGAAAGCAGAATTCTGTTGTGAACTATCTAGGGAAGAGCTACAAAACTAGAACAAGACAGTGGGCTCTAGGAGCTGAGAATGAGTCCTAGAAAACTGTCAGCAAGAAAATGGTGCCCTTTTTCTGCCTCAATTCTGCCAAAGACAATTCTGCTTAAAAGAGGACCCCAAGCTTCAGTTGAGAACAAAACCCCATCTGATATCTTGATTGCAGCCTTCAGAGATCTTGAATGGAGAACCTGTTTACGCCTTGCCCAGTCTTCTGACTTGCAGAGACCATGAGATAATAAGTGGTTGCTCTTTTAAGTTTTCACCTGACTAGCTCAGTTGATAGAGCATGGGATTCAATCTCAGGGCCCTGGTTTCTAACCTCATGTTGGGCATGTACTTTTCAGCTTCCCAGGTGGCTCAGTGGGTAAAGAATCTGCCTGCAAGACAGTAGTTTGTGGTGATTTGTCGTGAAGCAATAAAGAAACTAATATATATTTTAGTGTCTGGAAATGAGGTGCAAGAAATGTGTGAGTAGTTTGGGAATTAGGCAGAGAAAGAGGATAGAATTTGGGGGAACATGATAGACAAAACCTAGAATGTCTTGGACAGACTGTTAGTAGAAATCTGGACTTTGAGGACACTGCCCGTTATGGCTCAAAAGAAGTGAGTACATGTTATTGGAAAATAGGGGAGGGGAATTCTTGTAGAAGCAGAGAGGTAAGCAAAATTGTCAAACCATAGTTATGATTATATGGAACTTTCTTGGCAAAGTGATGTCTCTGCTTTTTAATACGCTGTTTAGGTTTGTCATAACTTTTCTTCCAAGGAGCAAGTGTCTTGATTTCATGGATGCAGTCACCATTCACAGTGATTTTGGAGCCCAAGAAAATAAAATCTGCCACTGTTTCCATTTTTTCACCATCTATTTGCCATGAAGTGACAGGACTGGATGCTGTGATCTCTATTTTCTGAATGCTGAGTTTTAATCCAGCTTTTTCTTCAGTTCAGTTCAGTCACTCAGTAGTGTCCAACTCTTTGTGACCCCATGAACCTCAGCATGCCAGGCCTCCCTGGCCATCACCAACTCCCAGAGTTGACCCAAACCCATGTCCATTGAGTCGGTGATGCCATCCAATCATCTCATCCTCTGTCATCCCCTTCTCCTCTTGCCCTCAGTCTTTCCCAGCATTAGGGCCTTTTCAAATGAGTCAGCTCTTCACATCAGGTGGCCAAAGGATTGGAGTTTCAGCTTCAGCATCAGTCCTTCCAATGAACACCCAGGACTGATCTCCTTTAGGATGGACTGGTTGGATCTCCTTGCAGTCCAAGGGACTCTCAAGAGTCTTCTCCAACACCACAGTTCAAAAGCATCAATTCTTTGGCACTCAGCTTTNCCTCTGTCATCCCCTTCTCCTCTTGCCCTCAGTCTTTCCCAGCATTAGGGCCTTTTCAAATGAGTCAGCTCTTCACATCAGGTGGCCAAAGGATTGGAGTTTCAGCTTCAGCATCAGTCCTTCCAATGAACACCCAGGACTGATCTCCTTTAGGATGGACTGGTTGGATCTCCTTGCAGTCCAAGGGACTCTCAAGAGTCTTCTCCAACACCACAGTTCAAAAGCATCAATTCTTTGGCACTCAGCTTTCTTTATAGTCCAACTCTCACATTCATACATGACCACTGGAAAAACCATAGCCTTGCCTAGACAGAACTCTTAGGTAAATATTATAATTCTCTTTTGAGGTTTAGTTAGCTTAGCTAAGCGTCAAAGCTACAACTTGATATGTCATGAGTTAAGCTAAAATTTTGGTGGAAATTACAGCAATTTTTATTGTAGTGAGGTCTTTTCTCCTTCTCTTCCTTGTCCTTATTATTATTTTCCTCATTTATGGCTAATATATATTGAAAGTTTAATGTCCGTATGGACCAGGCACTGTGCAAAGCACTTCACAGATATGATCACATTAGCCACATAGAACCAATTCCATTAGCACTTCACTTTTATGATTAAAAAATAGTTTATTGATAGTTTCTGTTAAATGCAGAATCTGTGTTTTGAGTACAGATGTCTAGATCTCTCCAAATATATTTGTGATTGTCACAAAAATCCTGTGTTTATGAGTATTCTTACCGCTTCCACTCCTTCTTGTCCATGTGAAAAAAAAAGGTCTTGGAGATGCAATTTACTCCAGGCTGCATGGCCAGCACATGTCAAGGAAGGATGTGAACCCAGGTCATTGACTGTGAGAACACTTTCCTTCACCATAGTTATAAATATAACTTCACGTTAGAAGAAGCGGATTATGTAAACTAATTTCTCAAGCTGTTTTGAATGAACGGAGAGGCACTAATGATCCTTGACAGGACCTAATTTCTTGTCTTATGACTTACAGATATTCTGCTGAGTTGACTGTGGACATGGTAAGTTATTTATCTACTTGATGGGCCTCTTGGGTTGTGGAAGACCAAATTATATTCAACTTTGGATTAGAAAAATGTTTGATTAGGCTGAGTTTAACATTTCCTCTTTCTTGGTACATTCCACTCCTAAGTTGCTCTTACTAGAGCCTTTATGAAACGCTTTCCAAGCAGCTCATTGATCTGGGTCAGACTATTTCCATGGTCTTATACATGGGCCATGGCTCATAGTGCCTGTAATGCCACAGTCCGGTTTTAATAAATGATGTTTTGCCATTGTTGTGACCCCCCCAAAATGGCCCGAGCAAAACCAAATCGTCTTTTCAAGAGAATTGCTCTTCCCACCAACCCCAGAACAACTGGGCACAAACAGTATTTCAGTTTTTCTTTCAATAAAAGCATTGTCTTTTCTTTCTTAAGGAAAAATTTCCCCAAATTGTCACCACAGAAAGGTAAGCCTAGAAACATGGATGCATGGATGTTGACTTTGTAGTTGGGGCCTGAATTGGAGCCTCGCTGTGAATTTTGACCTCGCTCCAAGCTTAGCTGCTGCAGCCTGGTCCCTAAGTCTGTGTTATGGTTCCACGACTGTTTCCTGGTTACGCTCTGGGTACATGGCTTCGTCCTGGCACACACTCAGCATACTATTCAAAGATTCCAAAATGAACAACACTAATTTCTGTGGCTATTCAAGTGATATTTTAATCCTAAGCAAACAATTATTAAGTTTAATAATTTAATAACAGTGTGGCAATGTTATTAATTGACCTTTCAAGCTTTTGAAACAATTCATACTTTCTCATGTACTTTTAAAGTCACCAACAGCTTCTACAAACACACATGAATCCAGAAATAGCTGGATTAAGTTTAAATTTCAACACCTTTTCCTTTAAAAACTTCGCTCTAGAACTGAAAGGTCAAAAAATGTATAACTTATTTCTTAAAAAGTCTTTCTATTATAGAAAGTAATCTATAAGTAAGGTCTTTGAAAATAGTTGTAGAGATTTCATATCAGCAATAAAAGTTTTATGTTTAACACTGTAATACTGTTATTCAGATAAGCAGTTAAAAACCTTCCTTAAAGCATGTGATACAGAGAACTCTCCAAACTGTCTTTGTTCCTATGTGGGAAAGACAGGGCTAAATAAAATTATGAAAAAGAGAGAAAATAAAGCAGAATCTGGAATTACAAACCTTGTAGATTAAAATTAAGGAATGATTTCTGATAAACATTTTATTAAACAGATAGCATTTATCTGGCAACTACTAGGTGTCCATTCTTGTGCTAGTTTCCAAGGAAATGGAAACAGCATACTTTCTGCCCTCTGTATGTTTCACTTTATCAGACCTTGTGAGGACCTACCCCCTCTGCATGCTCTGAGGTGCAGAGGTGTGAACACTGAACACATCTTACTTTTGTGAGAAAACCACTTATCCAAATTTATTCAGAAACTGAGGCTTGTTCTTAAAGAGATTTTATTGTTTAACTCAGGGACCATTGAGAATGACCCAGGGATTCATGTGAGTTCCATAATAACGTCTGATTTCCCTCTCTCAACATAAAAAAAAAAAAAATCCATCTGAGGCAAGGGCATGGTGCTACTGAAATACCATCTTTAGCATAGGATTATCTCTACTTTCAAAATCTCTTAAATTTTAGTAGGCAATTCAATTACATTTCCTCCTTCACACAAGATAAATGAAAAGTTTTTGACCAAAGCATCTGTTTCCAGCTTCTCCAATGAGAAGCATTTTTAACAGTGTATGCCAAACTTCAAACTCTCATTTTAAGAACACATTTCCTGAGATTAAACAATAATGCCCCCTACCCCTTCCACACACATAAAAACAACTGAACACTAACTCGAAGAATTAGTTTTCTGATAGTTCCTCCTGATGGAGTAGCCTGGAGAAAATGTGGTGCCCAATGTTACCCAAAGGACTCAGCTCACACAGCATGAAAAGTCTTAGAACCACTTTCCCTTTGCAGATTCACAGAGCAAGAAAACTAGAGCACCAACTAAGTATATTAAGGAGAAGGAATACATTTTCACTGACTGTCACATTTGGGGCTGGAAGTGCAAAGCTGTAGCATGGCAAGGAGAGACGAGAGACATGTCATCTGAAAAGCATAGTCGATAAAAGGCAGATAAGAAATTCTTCGCTTAATTAAAAAACTTTTCCTAATATTAGATCAAATTACAGAGGGAGAAGCCTATTTTATGAGGTTTTGTGCCGCATCTTTGCTTAGAAAATTGCCTGCCACAGTACTGAAGTCATAGATACGCGTTCTTGCCTCGTGTCCTTCCCATCGGGCTTTGCATGGTGCCTGGCTTCAGCCATAAAGTGTGTTAGTCGCTCAGTTGTGTTTGACTCTTTATGACCCCATGGACTGTAGTCTGCCAGGCTCCTCTGTCCATGGAATTCTCCAGGAAGGAATACTGGAGTGGGCAGCAATTCTTTTTTCCAGGGGATCTTCCTGACCCAGGGATCAAACCTGGGTCTCACAAATTACAGGCAAATTCTTTACTATCCGAGCCACTAGGGAAGCCCAGCTTCAGCCCTAGGCTCCCTACTTTTGCTGGGCTCTGAGAGTTTCAACTTACTTTACTGTGCTCCTACCTCAGCAAATGGCTCCTTTAGTACATCATCCTCATTTGAACCCTGAGCAACTGAGTTTCTAACTTCAGAAACTAGAGGAATGCTAATTGTAGCAAATGAGATAGAGAATATCTGAGGCAAATCCAGGTTAAACGTGAAATAGAGTTTCTCTTTTGACATGTTGAATTATAAGGATATTTTAAAGTAGTTATTCAGCAGCAATTTGTTGATAAGATTCTAAAGGTCAGGAAAGAAATACATTAGAGAATTATCACAGAGAAGGTGAATGAAACAAAGTCGGTTTATGAAATTATCTAAGAAAGTGTTACAGGAAAAGCAGTGACTGAGAGGCAGAAATATTTATTTATACAATTTACATTAATTAATTCATTTATTGGTTGTGCTGGATCTTTGTTGTTACACATGGGCTCTTCATTAAAACACACAGGCTTAGTTGTATCGAGATGTGTGGGATCTTAGTTCCTGGATCAGAGCTCAAACCCACATACCCTGGATTGGAAGGTGGATTCTTTACCACTGGAACACCAAGGAAGTCAAGGCTGCAGTATTTAAATGACAGATAAATCAGGAATTCAAATTCCTTAGAGATTCAAGAACTATAGCTAGTATTTTAGCAAGGAAGGAGTGACCTGAAGAGGCAGCTTTAGAAGAGAGATGGAGTAGGATGTCATTACATAATCGTCTATAATGTTTGTAATTCATAGGCTATTTGTGGCCTCAGTGATTATAGGATCAGTGGAGGAGTAGGAGTTAATTGATATATTGGAAGGTGTGAATTGGAGGTGGAGTCACGGAATTACTTAATGAAGACAATGCTATGTGGACTTCAATTTCTAATCTTTTTTTACATACACTATATAAGCTAGGGTTTTCAAGACTCTACTTGTGATATTGGATTTACTCTAATGTGATTGACTGTGCTCAGACAACCTGGAAAATGTTTTGTAAATGGAGAATAAATACTTATTGAAAACCTACTAGGCACCAGAGACTAAAGATAGAAGCTTTACCTGAATCATCTAATTCAAATCTCATAACGTGAAAGGCTGATTGTTTTTACTCCCATTTTGTGATCAAGAAACAATTAGGATAGGAACTCAAGTCTAACCCCCAAATCCCTTTACTTTCCATCACATCCGTACAAAGATCTTGATGGTGAGGCTTACAAATTACTCTCACTTTGCAGATGATGGATGGGGTATGTGGTCTAATGCACAATGGTGGAGCTAGGGTTCTGGCATAGGACTGAACTTCTAACTCATGCCTCTTTCTGCTCCACCACATGGACTGTTTACAGAAAGCAAGATTATATGTGCTAAGTATCATGAGATATATAAACATGTTTATGACATGATCTCTTTTTTTAAAATGTTATGACCTAAGTGAGATAATATATTGGGACACAGAGAACAGAGGAGGATTCCAATTTAGCAAAAGTGTGCATAACTTAATAAAAGAGCTGTTCCTGGGAAATTAGGCTCACTTTATGAAAAAGGAGGTGGCCTCTAATGAGAATTGATTGAAGATATAAAAATGAACTTATAACACAATGAAACTATTCTTCGAATCCTATCAACTCTACTGCTTGCAAGTAATATCCATAGCAAGCAAAATTCTGAGCTGTATTAAGTTATCAGTCATGAAAAAACACAGACTTTTAAACTCCTAACTAATGGAGGTATTTAGATGGCACTTTCATAAGAACTTAATCTGGGAAATAGCAGTACCCGCTGCACCCTAAACTAGGTCCGTAGGGAATGGAGAGTATTCTTGTACATACATAATGACTTATAGTCACAAAGGTAGTCATTAGTTAATAAGAGGTCAGTCTTTTCTTCCCATCTGGTCAAAGTCTGATTAATGTACATTATGATCAAATGTCATGTCAAAACATAATTTTCAGGAGGTAAAAATGCATATCTCATAAAGAATACTCTGATGCCAAAACTTAATTCAACTAATTGATGAGGGAAATGCTAATTGCAAAACTAGATCATTGAGTATTTTTGGGAACTGGATGTTTATCAACATTAAAAAAATTAGAACAAGATTGATAGATTAAAAACTTGTGAATGTCCTACCAGGCAAAACATTAGTTACATTCTGTCCTGGGCAGCAATCGACAAATTGACCAACTTCACAGTGTCTGAGTTCCAGTTGAATAGTAGTAAATAACAAATCTAGGCAGGAAGCCCCACTCTGATTTTCAAGTTTTGGATGCTTTTCTCAAAATCAAATTCTAAAACTACTAAACAATCTAGTTACTACCTTCAAGTATCCCTACAATGCTGAATCCAATAAAATTAAGTTATACTAACGTGGCAAGCATGACTCTAAAATGACAGAAATAATGTGTCATATGTTTTAAATAAGTTCTCACTTTTTATTTTAAAATCATTTTATATTTCCTTTAGTCTTTAAACTCATACTAATTCATACACATATTTTAAAATTTGCTACAAGTAATATTGTTCACTTAGAGTGAAATATTTTTCCAATGGAAAATTATTCTGACTTTTATACATATAGAATTAAAGGTAATAATAGTAAAGCCATTCTTCCATTCTTGTTTCTGAAACTAAATATCTTTAACTGAAGCATATATGCTACTTATTAAGGATATTATGATAATTTTCTGAATATTTATGTATCTATCCTTTATGCATGGTTGAATATTTTTACACATATGTATGTATGAAAGTGTTAGTCGCTCAGTTGTGTTCAACTCTTTGTGACCCCATGGACTGTAGCCCTCTGGGGGGCTCCTCTGTCCTTTGAATTCTCCAGGCAAGAACACTGCAGTGGGTAGCCATTAACTATTCCCTTCTCCAGGGGATCTTCCCGACCCAGGGATAGAACCCATGTCTTTTGCATTGTAGGCAGATTTTTTTTTTGTTGTTTTTTACCATCTGAGCCACCAGGGAAGCTTCAATGTATGTATAGATGAGATATAACTTTAAAAAGAAAAAAAAATAAAAAATTTTAAAACATTTCAAGTTCAGGGCATCCCTGGTGGCTTAGTGGTAAAGAATCCACCTGCCAATGCAAGGGACATAGGTTTGATCCCTGGTCCAGAAAGACCCCACATGCCTTGGAGCAACTAAGCCCATATGCTGCGACTACTGAAGTCCATGCGACCTCGAGCCTGTGCTCTGCGACAAGTGAAGCCACCCCAGTGAAAAGCCCACACAACAGAGCTACAGAGCAGGCCCGCTCGCTGCAACTGAGAGCAGCAATGAAGACCCAGTACAGCCTAAGATAAAGAATAAATGTTGGAAAAAAAAAAAAAAAAGACATACACACACACACGAATTGTCATGTGCAAAATAAAACTGAGATAAATAAAAAACAAAATTATTGAAGGAATAAAAGGATTAGGGGTATTTCTTGAAAGTATGAGCTGTTCTGATCCAGGCTTATATAGCTTAAGTTTACTGAGCTGCAACCTGTGAGGTAAAGAGAAATGTAAGCAACAACAACAAATCATTTTTTGATGTGTGCTTTAGGGTGAGCTGCTCCTGTAAAATTCATCTTGAGATTATAAAAAAGCTAAAAGCATTCATGCTACATCTGTTAGTGGAAGAGAAAATAAAGAATTTTAGAATGAGAAAGAAGACAGGAAAAGTTTATTTGTGTGTGCTGTTTACCACTGAGCCTCAGCTGATGAAGATCCAAACCTAATTGCTGCGAAGTTTGCTCTCAATGCCTTGACATCTGCTAGTAGTATCCATTTTTGTTGTTCAGTCGCTCATCGTGTCTGACTCTTTGTCACACCTTAGACTGTAGCATGCCAGGCTTCCCTGTCTTTCACTATCTCCCAGACTTTGCTCAAACTTATGTCCATTGAGTCAATAGTGCATGAACAGATAACTTTTGTATATTTCATGTATTCCCAATGTACATAGCAGCAGTATTTACAATAGCCAAGACACAGAACCAGCCCAAGTTCCCAATAACAGATGATGGATTAAAAATTATGACATATGTATATTACTCAGCCATAAAAAAGCATGAAATACTGCCATTTGCAGCATCATGGATGAGCCTATACAGTATTATGCTTAACAAAATAAGTCAGACAGAGAAAAACAAATACTGTATATTGTCACATATACGTGGAATCTAAAAAGTAATACAAATGAATATATATGCAAAACACACTCACATACACAGAAAAAAAACCTGTGGTTACTAAAGGAGAGAGGGAAGCAGGGAGGAACAAATTAGGGCTTTGGGTTTAACAGATACAGATTACTATATATAAAATAGATAAGTAACAGATTTACTGTATAGTACAGAGTATTAGACCCATTGACAGCCTGCTTATTTAACTTATATGCAGAGTACATCATGAGAAACGCTGGGCTGCGAGAAGCACAAGCTGGAATCAAGATTGCTGGGAAAAATATCAATAACCTCAGATATGCAGATGACACCACCCTTATGGCAGAAAGTGAAGAGGAACTNAGGAAACGGCATTGTTTCATCCTTATGTATGTCTGAGTAATACCGCACTGGGTATGTGCACCCCATTTCCTGTATCCATCCATCTGTCCTAGTATACTGGAGTTGCTTCCTTGTCTTGGCTATTGTGCCTAGTGCTGCCATGATCAGTAGTGGGGTATAGGTATGTTTTTAAATTTTGGTTTTTCTCTGGATCTAAGCCTTGGTATGAAATTGCTGCATCACTTGGTACTTCTATATTTAGTTTTTTAAGACCCCCTATAATGTATTCCCTAGTACGTGTACCATTTTATATTCCTACCAACAGTGTAGGAGGGCTGCCTTCTCTTCACACCCTCTGCAGAATTTATTGCTTTAGGTTTTTTGATATGGCCATTCTGATCAGTGTGAGGTGACACCTCATTGTACAGTTGATTTATTTTTCTCTAAGAACTAGTGATGCTGAGTATCTTTTTATGTTCTTTACGGCCATCTCTATGACCTCTCTGGAGAAATGTGCATTTAGATCTTTGGGCAATTTTTTATTGAGATTGTTTGTTGTTGTTTATATTGAGCTGTGTGAGTGATTTGTATGTGTTTGTTTCAGGTGTTCAGGAACCTGGTTCATTAATACGTAATATTTATTCTCGTTTGGGTGCTTTTTTCATATAGGTGATTAGCGTGTGTTCGGTAAACTTCCCTGTGCTATTCAGTAGGTACTCCTTGATCATCTATTTGATGTATATGTGGTGTTGGAGAAGACTCTTGAGAGTCCCTTGGACTGCAAGGAGATCCAACCAGTCCATTCTAAAGGAGATCAGTCCTGGGTGTTCTTTGGAAGGACTGATGCTGAGGCTGAAGCTTCAATACTTCGGCCACCTCATGAGAAGAGTTGACTCAATGGAAAAGACCCTGATGCTGGGAGGGATTGGGGACAGGAGGGGAAAAGGACAACAGAGGATGAGATGGCTGGATGGCATCACCGACTCGATGCACTTGAGTTTGGGTGAACTCCAGGAGTTGTTGATGGACAGGGAGGCCTGGAGTGCTGCATTTCATGGGGTCGCAAAGAGTCGGACACGACTGAGCGACTGAACTGAATGTGTGTATGTTAATTCCAGTCCCTTAAATTATTCTGCCTGCATCTGGAGGATAATGGGCACTCCAGGTCCATTGTGGAGGCACACAGCCTGCCACATGCTCCCAGCTCTTTCAGCCCCAGGACACTCCAGCCTTGGGGCCCAAGCCAATCAGGGTCCAGGGATGTGACAACAGTTTTGTGGGGTTTTTTTGTTTTTTGCTTTTTAAAAAATTTTTATTTTTTTAAATTATTTATTTTAGTTGGAGAATAAGTACTTTACAATATTGTGATGGCTTTTGGCATACATCAGCATGGACTGGCCTCAGGTATACGTGTGTCCCCCACATCCTGAACCCCCTCCTCCTCCCTCCCCACCCTGTTCCTCTGAATTGTCCCAGAGGACTGGCTTCATGCACTGAACTTGCGCTGGCCATCTGTAGTCCGTATGGTAATGTACATGTTTCAATGCTGTTCTCTCTCTCGAATCATCCCACACTCGCCTTCTCCCACTGAGTCCAAAAGTCTGTTCTTTACATCAGTGTCTCTGACCAGAGTCAGCATTTCTTTTTCGTTTTCTCCACCATTTGAACTGGAGGATGTAGGTGAATTATTGCCTTGTTGGTGTTTTGTTTTTTTTTTTTCCTCCTACCACAACTTGTTTCACTTCTGTTAATGCGTAAATATATTTTGGCTTTTTTCATTATGGGTTATCACAGAGTGTGGGGTAAGCGTCACTGTGTTACACAGTGGGTCCTGGTCATTTATTTTATAGACAGTGTTGCATACATTAGTCTGAAGTTGCTCAGTTCTCCACGCTCCACATCTTTATGTCTTTGTGACTGGAAATTTCTAAGTCTGTGAGGCAGTGTCTCCAGGCAAGTAGTTCATTTTCATGCATCTTTAGATTCCACCTAGGAGTGACATCATATGACACTTGCCTCTCCCTGTCTGCCTTAATGCACTTGGAATGATAATCTCTACTTTCTTTTCTGTGGCCAAACTTGACCTTATTTCCTAGTTCTTTATTGTTGAGAAATATTGTATTGTGTACATGTACCCCATTGTCTGTATCTATCCATTCTTCTGTTCTACAGTTAACTTGATTCTCTGTCTTGGTGTTGTACATAGTGGGGCCAGAATCGCAGGGTGACCATCTCTCTTAAAATTTTGAGAGATGGTTTCTCAATGCCATCCCAGTCCAGACATGAGACACAGCCTGCTCAGACTCCAGGGATGGGATAGCCTCCCAAGAGAGGGAGCTTGCAGGGAATAAACTAGGCATTGCTTTTTTTCTTTTCTTTTCCTCATGCCGATCCTATGTTGGAATATAGTTGATTTGTAGTTTTGTNCTGTCTTGGTGTTGTACATAGTGGGGCCAGAATCGCAGGGTGACCATCTCTCTTAAAATTTTGAGAGATGGTTTCTCAATGCCATCCCAGTCCAGACATGAGACACAGCCTGCTCAGACTCCAGGGATGGGATAGCCTCCCAAGAGAGGGAGCTTGCAGGGAATAAACTAGGCATTGCTTTTTTTCTTTTCTTTTCCTCATGCCGATCCTATGTTGGAATATAGTTGATTTGTAGTTTTGTACTTGCTGTCAGTACACAA
The DNA here is from genome assembly GCA_006410675.1 of Oreotragus oreotragus. Taxonomy (NCBI): domain Eukaryota; kingdom Metazoa; phylum Chordata; class Mammalia; order Artiodactyla; family Bovidae; genus Oreotragus; species Oreotragus oreotragus. The sequence goes on along the minus strand of SJYX01002936.1, from coordinate 66,882 downwards.
CACTTGGTTCAGTATTGATATATACATACAGTATGTCTGTTCTTCTTTGGATTCTTTTTCCATAGAATTTCCTGCAGAAGGTAGAGCAAAGTTCCATGTGCTTATATGTATGGCATCTTCTTTAAGCTTTAATCTGTCAGTGCACATTTTGATGGTTCTCGGCTGTTGTAAATAATGGTGCAGTGAACGTCAGGGTGCGTGTGTCATTTTGAATGATGGCTTTATCAGAATATCAGGCCTAGGTGTGGGAATGACAGTTCCTAGGCATACTTCCCTTGAAAGTTTTTTTTGGCATGTCAAGGCTGTCTTTTCTAGTAGCTATTGACAGTGTCCCTTCCTACCAACTGTGTGTGTGTGTGGCGGGGGTTCCCCTCTCCGCTTGACCCTTTCCCCCATTTACTGTTTGTTGACTTTGAGGATGGTCATTCTGACTGGTATAATTTGATTTCTTGTAGTTTTGACTAGCATTCCTCCTGTAATAATTCAGGATGCTGAACATCTTGTCCTGTGAAGGTATGGTTTTTATTTTTTCTTTTCTCCTTCATGGTTGCGAGGAAAATACACCTGTTGCAGTTAACTTTTTGATAGTGGGTTGTGTTTGTAATTTATTTCTGCAATATTCTCTCTAGGACTTTTCCTGAGGGCAACTGTGACTCAGTTCAGTTCAGTAGCTCAGTCGTGTCCGACTCTTTGCGACCCCATGAACTGCAGCACACCAGGCCTCCCTGTCCATCACCAACTCCTGGAGTCCACTCACACCCGTGTCCATTGAGCTGGTGATGCCATCCAACCATCTCATCCTCTGTCATCCCCTTCTTCTTCTGCCCCCAATCCTTCCCAGCATCAGGGTCTTTTCAAATGAGTCAGCTCTTCGCATCAGGTGGCCAACTGTCTTGCTGCTAAGTCACTTCAGTCGTATCCGACTCTGTGCAACCCCATAGACGGCAGCCCACCAGGCTCCCCTGTCCCTGGGATTCTCCAGGCAAGAACACAAGTGGGTTGCCGTTTCCTTCTCCAATGCAGAAAAGTGAAAAGTGAAAGTGAAGTCGCTCAGTGGTGTCTGACTCTTCGCGACCCCATGGACTGTAGCCTACCAGGCTCCTCCATCCATGGGACTTTCCAGGTAAGAGTACTGGAGTGGGTTGCCATTTCCTTCTCCCCCAACTGTCATTAATGGCCCCCAAAATCTTGTGAATTGGAAGTGTCAGTAAGCACAGGTCAGGCTTCCTTGGTGACTCAGATGGTAAAGAAACTGCCTGCAATGCAGGAGACCCGGGTTCAATCCCTGAGTCAAGAAGATTCCCCTGGAGAAGGGAATGGTAACCCACTCCAGTATTCTTGCCTGGGAAATCCCATGTTCAGAAGTGCCTGGCTGGTAAGCACGGGTGGTCAAGTTGTAGTTACAGAAAATGTCCACATGGTGGCAGCAGTTTTCAGTCCCAACTCTGGTCCTTGGGGCAACCAGAACCTAAGGAGTTGGCTTCTTAGGCTGTGAACTGGAGTGGAATGTACCTGAGCAAACACCCAAAGGCTTGTGTCTCACTACTTGTTCCCCCTAAAGCTTCACCCCTTGCCTCCAGACTCATCCCAATGGGGGCCACAGCACCCTGCTGAGGTGCTAGGAGGCTGTACTCTTAAGAAGGAGGTTTAAGCTGGGAACCCCAGCCCCAGGAGAACTGAAAGCTAGGTGGCATTTCCGAGGTTCTTGAGGCCAGACAGTCATCAAAACATCCTTTAGGTGCACTAAGGACTATGGTCCCTGTCAGAGCAAACCAGAAAGTACAAGTTTAAGAGGGGACTCAATTAAGGGCACCCTGTCTGGTGGTTTCAACCCCACCCTAGTCCAGCCTTGGAACAAGTCTGCTTGGCTGCAGCCACGGATAGCAGCTGGGGTCAGGAAGTTGGCAGAAATAAGCTAGGCAAGGCTTTTCTGTTTTATTCTTCTCTTGAAGTTCATGCCTGTGGTATGCTGCAGTATCGTTGGTGTGCAACGTTGTGCCTGTTGTTAGTATCCAGCCACCTGCTTAAGTTATGACATGTATGTAAAGCATGTGTATTCTTTCTTGGATTCATCTGCTGTGGAAGTTATTGCAGAAGGTGGTGCAAAGTTACCTGTGCTGAATATCGTGTCCTTGTGGACTGCTACATATACAGATTTCTGTGGATATGGTAGAGATACAGGTTTCTGTGGAAGGAACGAAGAAATGAAGGGGATAATTCTTGTAGCAGAGAAGGCAATGGCAACCCACTCCAGTACTCTTGCCTGGAAAATCCCATGGATGGAGGAGCCTGGAAGATTATCTATTAAACATACACATTTCTGTGTATATGTTACTCTTGACTTACTAATTAATCCCTGGCTTTTCTTTGGTTTTATTCATTTTTTTTGGAATTCTGTGTTTGTATTTGAATTCTCAGACTCTCTTTTTATGTTTAAATTCTGTTTTATGTTTATGTTATGTTTACATTTTATGTATTATGTTTATGTTTAAATGCCCTTGTATCTCTTTTGTCTAGAAGGGACATCACATGTTATAGTCTTCCTCTGTCTGGCTGACTTCACTTGGTATATGATCCTCCAAGATCTATCCCTGTGACTACCGGTGGCATAATTTCATGATTTCAGGGATAGTCTTTCATGGCTGAGTATTAGATCACTTTCTGTGTGTGCCACATTGCTTTTAGACTTCAGTCAGAAGGTGGACACTTTGCTGGGTCTGTGTTCAGCTGCTTTAATAGTGCTAAAGTGAATGTTGGGGTGCACGTGGGTTCTTGAAAGATGGTTTTCTTGGGACACAGGCCCAGGTGTGGGAATGTCAGATAGTAGGCTTAGTTTGCATTTATTGTTTGTAGTCTTGTGAGGATGGCCAATCTGGTGAGATTTGATTTCTCATTGTCATTTTGGTAGGCATTCCTCCTGTAGTAATTAGGAATGCTCAGCATCTGGTCCTGTGGCAGTGAAGTTTGGTTTTTGTTCCTCCTTCATGGTTGTGAGGAAGATTTACCAGTTTTAGTTGATTTTTTGAAAGTCAGTTGTGTTTGTATTTTTTTCTGCAGTATTCTCCCCAGGACCTTTCCTGAAGGCAGCTGTTATTAACAGTCCCCGAGGTCTGTTGAATTGAAGGTACCGGTGAGCGCAGGTGGTCAAGTTGTAGTTATAGACAATGTCCACAAGGGGCAGCACTTCCCATACCCTACTCGGATTCCTCAGCCAACCAGAGCCTAAGGAAGAGCTGGCTTCTTAGGCTGTGAAGTAGAGTGCAGTGTGCCTGAGCACACTTCGTCTCAATGCGTCTTCCCCCTAAAGCTTCACCCCTTTCCTTCAGACTAATCCCAACCTGGACCACAGCACCCTGATGAAGTGCCTGGGAGGCTGCACTCTCAGGAAGGAGGCTTGAGCTAGGGAACCCAGCACCAGCAGACATGGAAGCTAGTAGACTTTTCCAAGGTCATCGAGGACACCATCGATTGTGTACCCTAGGGACTGTGGTCCCTGCCAGATCAAACCAGAAAGTACAGATTTAAGAGGATAACCAGCCTGGTCTATTCAACCCCATCACAGTCCAGCCATGAAAACAGCCTGCTGAGGCTCCAGGAATGGGATGGAAGCCCAGTCAGGTGACTATTTCATATATGAAAATAGAATTTTCTGTATATCCTATATGAACACATGGGTGCAAATTTAATTAATGAAAATACAGTTTTCTATATTTCATATATGAATGCATATGTGCATATTTCCTATTTTGTGAATGAAAAGATAAGTACAAATTTCATGAACATAGAATTTTCTATATTTCTTATACAAAAGTATGTGGGAATTTTAATGTATAAAAAGGTGCATATTTCATTGATGAAAAATAGAATTTTCATTGTTTCATATATGAAGAGATAGGTATATATTTTATGAATAAAATATAGTTTCTATATTATATGAAAACATGGGTGCATATTTCATGGATGAAATGGAATTTTTCATATTTCATATGTGAAAACATGGTTGCTTATTTCAAAGATGAAAATATAATTTTCTATATCTCATATATAAACGGAGAAGGCAATGGCAACCCACTCCAGTACTCTTGCCTGGAAAATCCCATGGACAGAGGAGCCTGGGAGACTACAGTCCATGGGATAGCAAAGAGCCAGACACAACTAAGCGACTTCACTTTCACTTTTCACTTTCATGCATTGGAGAAGGAAATGGCAGCCCACTCCAGTATTCTTGCCTGGAGAATCCCAGGGACAGAGGAGCCTGGTGGGCTGCCATCTATGGGGTCACACGGAGTCGGACATGACTGACGTGACTTAGCAGCAGCAGCAGCATATATAAACATGGGTGCATATTTCAAGATGAAAATAGAATTTTCTACATGTAATATATGAAAACATGAGTGTATATTTCATGAATGAACATGGAAATTAATATTTCATATATGAAAACATGGGTGCATATTTCATATATGAAAAGTTTTGATATTTCATATATGAAGCTATGGGTACAATTTCATATGAAAATAGAATTTTTATACTTCAAATGACACTGTGGGTGCCTGTTTCATATATGAGCATAGAATTTTCCATATTTCTCATGAAAATATTGGTGCATATATCATAGAAATAAAATTTTCTGTTTTCATAGATGAAAATATAGATGCATATTTCATATATGAAAATATTCATATTTCACAGAGGAAATATATGTATATTTCATATATGAAAATAGAATCTTCTGTATTTCACAGATGAAAATATAGGTGCATATTTCATATAGGAATAGAGGATTTTCTATATCATAGGTGAATATATAGGTGCATATTTCATATGTGAGAGTTTTCTATATTTCATAAATGAAAAGATAGGTGCAAATTTCGTATATGAAGCATAGTTTTCTATATATAGTTGTTGAATATTTTGTATATGAAAATAGAATTTTCTGTATTTCATATAGAATAACATAAGCCCAGTTGTGGTAATGTCAGATCCTAGGCTTAGTGTCGTGATTCATAGGTGAATATATAGGTGCATATTTCATATGTGAGAGTTTTCTATATTTCATAAATGAAAAGATAGGTGCAAATTTCGTATATGAAGCATAGTTTTCTATATATAGTTGTTGAATATTTTGTATATGAAAATAGAATTTTCTGTATTTCATACAGAATAACATAAGCCCAGTTGTGGTAATGTCAGATCCTAGGCTTAGTGTCGTGATAGCTTTTATTCGGGCATGCCATCATTGTCCTTTATTGTGGCTGTTGCCAATGTACGTTCCCACCGACAGTGTAGGAGATTTTCCCTTACTCCAGACTCACTCCTGCATTTATTGTAGACTTGAGTATGGCCATTCTGACTGGTGGGATTTGATTTCTCATTGTTATTTTGATTGGCTTTCCTCCTGTAATGATTAGGGCTGCTGAGCATCCTGTCCTGTGGCGGAGGTATGGGGTTTGTTGGGGTTTTTTCCCTTTAAGGGTGTGAGGAAAATAGACCTGTGGCAGTTGGGGTCATTTGTGTTTGGAATTTATCTTGCAATACCCGCCGCAGAACATTTCCTGAGGGCAGCTGTCATGAGCAGCCCCCCAGCCCTTGTGAATTAGAGGTGCCAAGTACAAGCGGTCAGATGTAGTTACAGGCCGTGTCCACAAGGCGGCAGCACTTTTTAATGCCCACCTCTGGTTCTTGGGGCAAGCAGAGGTTTCGGGAANGCAGCCCCCCAGCCCTTGTGAATTAGAGGTGCCAAGTACAAGCGGTCAGATGTAGTTACAGGCCGTGTCCACAAGGCGGCAGCACTTTTTAATGCCCACCTCTGGTTCTTGGGGCAAGCAGAGGTTTCGGGAAAGTTGGCTTCCAGGCTGTGAAATGTGGAGTGTGCCTGAGCAAAAACCCAAGGGCTTGTGTCTCACTACTTTTTCCTCTTAAAGCATCACATACACATCCTTCTTGATAGCATCACTTTTTTCACCTTATCCCTTCTTGATAGCTGTTTTTTGTACTTTAGGAGTCTGTCCATATACTGGCTGTAGCCAATGTATATTACGAACAGCGTAGGAGTCTTCTTTTTCTTCCATGCTCTCTCTGTATTTGTTGCTTGTCGACTTTTGATGATGGCCATTGTGAGTAGTGAGATTTGATGTCCGTTGTCGTTTTGATTGGCATTTCTGTAGCCATTAGGAATGCTGAGCATCTTGTCCTGTGGTGGAGGTTTGATTTAGTTTTATTTATTTTTTTCTTTAAAGTGTGTGAGGACAATTTACCTTTGGAAGTTGGCTTCCTGGAGTTGGCTGGTTTGGGAATATATTTCTCCAGTTCCCGCCCCAGGGCATTTCCTGAGGGCAGCTGTCATTAACAGAGCCACAGCCCTTGTGAATTGAGGTGCCTGTGTGTACTGGTGATCAAGTTGTAGTTACAGAAAATGTCCACAGGATGGCAGCACATTTTCATGCCCATCTTTGGTTCCCGGGGCAACTTGATCCTTGGGAAATGTTGGCTTTCTGATCTGTGAATTAGAGTGGAATGTGTCTGAGCAAACACCCAAGGGCTTGAGTCTCACGTCTTTCTCCCTTAAAGCAGCTCACAAACGCCCCGTCCAGACTAACCCCTTCTGGGTCCACAGCACACTGCTGAGGGTGCCTATGTGCCTAGGAGGCTGCACTCTCAGGAAGGAGGCTTGAGCTGGGACCCCCCCCCTCCCCACGAGAACCAGGGAAAGTGGAGGCTCTGTGATTATTGCTCCCAACTCTGAGAGGCCTTGATCCCACTCAGCACTCTGGTCCTCACAGCAGACAGTAGAATTTTAAAAAGGGTTCAACGGATGGCAATGTGCCAGGGTGTGTCAGCCTCACCCCAGTTCAACTGTGGAACTTAAGCCTGCTCAGCTTCCAGGGTTGGAATAGCATCCCAAGTCAGGAAAGTGGGAGATAATAGTCACTGCACTTCTTTCCTTTGCTTTACCATCTTGCTGATACTACACTGCAGTATAGTTAGTTCAAATGTTGTGTTTGTTGTCAGTGCGCAGCTGACAGATTTGGGTATTATGTATCTATGGGATATCTCTCTTGTCTTTCGGGACTTTTGTCATGGAAGGTCAAGCAGAGGTCCTTGTGAATTATCTGTCTCATCAGGTCCTTGTGAAGTATCTATCTTAGATACAATTTCCTGTATACAAAGAAGGAAGTTAAGAGATAATTTTGGTGGATTATCTCTTAGAGATAAAGATTTATGTGTGTATCTAGAAGGAAGGAATGAAGAAAGGAAGAGCATAATCCTTGTGGATTACCTATTCAGTTCAGTTCAGTCGCTCAGTTGTGTCCGACTCTTTGCGACCCCATGAATTGCAGCACGCCAGGCCTCCCTGTCCATCACCATCTCCCGGAGTTCACTCAGACTCACGTCCATCGAGTCCATGATGCCATCCAGCCATCTCATCCTCGGTCGTCCCCTTCTCCTCCCGCCCCCAATCCCTCCCC
>SJYX01002936.1:30973-56236 GCA_006410675.1 Oreotragus oreotragus | reverse complement strand
GATGTGTATAAGAGACAGGTCAAAGGCTTTGGCATAGTCAATAAAGCAGAAATAGATGTTTTTCTGGAACTCTCTTGCTTTTTCCATGATCCAGCGGATGTTGGCAATTTGATCTCTGGTTCCTCTGCCTGTTCTAAAACCAGCTTGAACATCAGGGAGTTCACGGTTCACATATTGCTGAAGCCTGGCTTGGAGAATTTTGAGCATTACTTTACTAGCATGTGAGATGAGTGCAATTGTGCGGTAGTTTGAGCATTCTTTGGCATTGCCTTTCTTTGGAATCGGAATGAAAACTGACCTTTTCCAGTCCTGTGGCCACTGCTGAGTTTTCCAAATTTGCTGGCATATTGAGTGCAGCACTTTCACAGCATCATCTTCCAGGATTTGAAACAGCTCAACTGGAATTCCATCACCTCCACTAGCTTTGTTCTTAGTGATGCTTTCTAAGGCCCACTTGACTTCACATTCCAAGATTACCTATTACAGATACAGATTTCTTATCTATGTAGGTACCTACCTCCTAATTCATTCCAGGCCCTTCACTTATTTTTTTTTTTTTCCTGGAACCCTTTATTTGACTTTGAATTCTCAAGAATCCCTCTTGGGTTGTAAATTTGTTGCCTTGTATGTATATTTTTATTTTTCCACGAAGATATCTCATAGGCCATAAACGTCCTCTGCCTGACTGATTTCCCTTAATGCATAATCCTTCAAGGTCTATCCTTGTGGTTACCAGTGTCATAATTCCCTAATTTCAGTGGTGGTTTTTTAGGAGTGAGAAATAGTCTACTGGATATATGTACAACATCTTGATGCTATGGAGGGCTCTGGTCCCAGCCAGAGGGCAGTAGATTGTAGACCTTTAAAAAGGGTTCAGCTAAGGGCACTGTGCCAGGCTGTGTCCACTCCTCCCCAGTCCAGCAGTAGGACCCAAGCTTGCTCAGCCTCCAGGGATGGGATAGCATCCCAAGTCAGGGAGGTCATTTATAACAGAGGCCCTGCTTTCCTTTCCTTTCCTTTCACATCTTGTCATACTACATTGCAGCATAGTCGAGTTATGGTATTGTGATTGCTGTCAGCATACAGCCGCTTGATTCAGGTATTTCGTATCTATGGTGTTTCTCTATTGTGTGTTTGAACTTTGTACAATAGCAAGTTGAGTGGAGTGCTTAGCATCAGGTCCTTGTGGATACCCCTTATTTCCTGCAGCAAAACACAGGTGCAGGTTCTCCTGCATGAAATACGGAATTCTTTATATTGCCTTTTCTCTGCACCTTCATCAGCAGTTGTTGTTTGTCGAGTTTCTGACAATGGCCATTCTGCCTTCTGTGAGGTGATACCTTCCTGGGGTTTTGATTTGCATTTCTAATATTTTGCGATGATGACCTCTTTTCATGTGATTTCTTTTCAAGGGTGAGTTTAACTCACCTTTCCAGATTGGCTCCCTTGAACTCAGCCCTGTTTTAAATTTTTTCTAATGACCACCACTAGGACATTTGTGGAGATCAGCTGTTTTTACTTCCAGACACTCTGACCTTGACTCAATGCCCAACAGCACAGCTTTTCAAATTGTTACAGAAAATGGCCTCGAGGCAGTAATTTATTCAGCCACACACAATTTTTTCCCCTGCAATTTCCATGTTATTTTATTTTGAATGGAGATGATTTCTGAGTTTGTAATGTTTCAGGTATACAGGAACTTGATTCATTAATATATAGTGGTTCATCTATTCTCTTTCAAGTTCTTGTTCCCATCTAGGTGATTACAATGTGTTTAGTAAACTTCCATCTGCTATTCAGTAACTCATTTTTGACCATCTATTTGATCCATATAAGTGTGTCTATGTTAATTCAAATTTCTTAATTTACTTCGCCTGTACCTGGAGACTGAGGGCTCCTGCAGAGGGCAAGAGGCACTCCAGGAAAATCATGGGGGCATGCTGCCTGCCACATCCTCCCAGGTCCCTGAGCTCCACGACAAGCCAATCTTGGGACCCAAGCCTGCCCAGTCTCCAGAGATGTGATACCAGCCAAGGTAACCATGGGATGAGGGAAATAGAGTCAGCATATGTTTCTATATTTTTTGTATTGATACAGTTATTTGAACTTGAGTATATGGGTGAATTACAATGCATTGGCTGTTTTTTTAATTCATAGCAACTTGATTCACTCATTGTTGTTGCATATAAGTTAAATAAGCAGAGTGACAATATTCAGCCTTGTTGAAATCCTTTCCAAATTTTGAACCAGTCTGTTGTTCCATGTCTGGTTCTAACTGTTGTTTCTTGACCTGCATACAGGTTTCTCAGGAGGCAGGTAATGTGATCTGGTATTCCCATCTCTATAAGAATTTTCCACAGTTTGTTGTGATCCATACAGTCAAAGGCTTTAGCGTAGTTTATGAAGCAGAAGTCGGAGAAGGCAATGGCACCCCACTCCAGTACTCTTGCCTGGAAAATCCCATGCATGGATGGAGGAGCCTGGTGGGCTGCCGTCTATAGGGNTTCTTGACCTGCATACAGGTTTCTCAGGAGGCAGGTAATGTGATCTGGTATTCCCATCTCTATAAGAATTTTCCACAGTTTGTTGTGATCCATACAGTCAAAGGCTTTAGCGTAGTTTATGAAGCAGAAGTCGGAGAAGGCAATGGCACCCCACTCCAGTACTCTTGCCTGGAAAATCCCATGCATGGATGGAGGAGCCTGGTGGGCTGCCGTCTATAGGGTCGCACAGAGTTGGACACGACTCAAGCGACTTAGCAGCAGCAGCATGAAGCAGAAGTAGGTGTTTCTCTGGAATTCTCTTGCTTTTCCTATGATCCAACAGATGTTGCAATTTGATCTCTGGTTCCTCTGTCTTTTCTAAATGCCGCTTGAATATCTGGAATTTCTTCATTCACATTCCGTTGAAGCCCGTCTTGGGAACTTACTTTTGCTAGTGTGTGAAATGAGTGCAATTGTGCATAGCTTGAACATTCTTTGGCATTGCCCTTGTGATTGGAATGATAACTGACCTTTTCCAGTCCCGTGGCCTGAGTTTTCCAAGTTGTCGTATTGAGTGCAGCACTTTAACACCCTCATCTTTTAGGATTTGAAATAGTTCAGCTGTATCCCACCAGGCTCCTCTGTCCTTGGGAATTCCCAGGCAAGAATACTGGAGTGGATTGCCATTTCCTTCTCCATAGGACCTTCCCGACCCAGGAACCAAACCCTGGTCTCCTGCGTTGCAGGCAGACTCTTTACTGAGTTACCAGGGACTGTTAGTGAGTCACTCATAATAGATGTGTCTATGTTGTATTTTGGGTTCTATTTCTGTATGAAGTGAAGTGAAAGTCTCTCAGTTGTGTCCAACTCTTTGTGACTCCATGGCCTATACAGTCCATGGAATTCTCCAGGCCAGAATACTGGAGTGGGTAGCCCTTCCTTTCACCGAGGAATCTTCCCAACCCAGGGATTGCACCCAGGTCTCCTGCATTGCAGGCAGATTCTTTACTGACTGAGCTACCAGGGACTGTTAGTGAGTCACTCATATGTAGATGTGTCTATGTTATATTTTGGGTTCTATTCTTATATAGGTTATTACAGAGAATGGAGTACCATTCCTTTTGTTAACCAGTGGGTCCTTGTGATTTATTTTCTATATAATAGTGTGCACATGTTATTTCAAATAGCTGATTTCTATGGGCCCAATATGTTTCTTCTCTGCTAATAATTTTTTTCTAAATCTATGAACTGTGTATCTTTGCTCAAGGATCTCATATGTATGCGTTGTTAAATTCCACCTAGAAGTGGTATCATATTTTTTGCTCACTGTCTCTCTTACTTCAGTTGCTATGATCAACCTTCTTCCCTGTGCCTGAAGATGCCATTATTTGATTGCTCTTTATGGCTGAGTAATATAGCATTGTGTGTGTATTTCCCATATTCTTTATTCATTTCTGTATTCTTCCACGCTTAGGTTGCATCAGTGTCTTTGCTATAAAAACCAGTCTGGCAGGGATGGTATGGGTACCCCTGTCTTTGAAAATGTTGCTTCTCCCTGACTGCATGCCCAGTCATGTGATTGCTGTTTCCTACGGCACTTCAGGTCCATCTAGTCAAGGCTATGGTTTCTCCAGTGGTCATGTATGGATGCGAGAGTTGGACTGTGAAGAAAGCTGAGTGCCGAAGAATTGATGCATTTGAACTGTGGTGTTGGAGAAGACTCTTGAGAGTCCCTTGGACTGCAAGGAGATCCAACCAGTCCATTCTGAAGGAGATCACCCTGGGTATTCTTTGGAAGGAATGATGCTAAAGCTGAAACTCCAATACTTTGGCCACCTCATGCAAAGAGTTGACTCATTGGAAAAGACTGATGCTGGGAGGGATTGGGGGCAGGAGAAGAAGGGGACGACTGAGGATGAGATGGCTGGATGGCATCACGGACTCGATGGATGTGAGTCTGAATGAACTCTGGGAGATGGTGATGGACAGGGAGGCCTGGTGTGCTGCGATTCATGGGGTAGCAAAGAGTCAGACACAACTGAGCACCTCAACTGAACTGAAGGCACTTCTGTGTTTATTTCAAGATCCTCCATATTGTTCTTTCTAGTGGATGAACCAGCGGACATGTTTAGAATTCTCATCCAAATTTCTTGCTGGGAATTTCTATTCCTAAAATTTTCCCATTTTTATTTTGCTAACCTTCATTCTTGATTATTTTTTGTGTCCACTAAATCAATTCACTATTTGTTTTCCCACTGAAGTACAGGGTACAGCATCAGTTCAGTTCGGTTGGTCAGTCGTGTCCAACTCTTTGCGACCCCATCAATCGCAGGCACACCAGGCCTCCCTGTCCATCACCATCTCCCAGAGTTCACTCAAACCCACGTCTATTGAGTCGGTGATGCCATCCAGACATCTCATCCTCTGTTGTCCCCTTCTCCTCCTTGTGTATAAGAGACAGGTCAAAGGCTTTGGCATAGTCAATAAAGCAGAAATAGATGTTTTTCTGGAACTCTCTTGCTTTTTCCATGATCCAGCGGATGTTGGCAATTTGATCTCTGGTTCCTCTGCCTGTTCTAAAACCAGCTTGAACATCAGGGAGTTCACGGTTCACATATTGCTGAAGCCTGGCTTGGAGAATTTTGAGCATTACTTTACTAGCATGTGAGATGAGTGCAATTGTGCGGTAGTTTGAGCATTCTTTGGCATTGCCTTTCTTTGGAATCGGAATGAAAACTGACCTTTTCCAGTCCTGTGGCCACTGCTGAGTTTTCCAAATTTGCTGGCATATTGAGTGCAGCACTTTCACAGCATCATCTTCCAGGATTTGAAACAGCTCAACTGGAATTCCATCACCTCCACTAGCTTTGTTCTTAGTGATGCTTTCTAAGGCCCACTTGACTTCACATTCCAAGATTACCTATTACAGATACAGATTTCTTATCTATGTAGGTACCTACCTCCTAATTCATTCCAGGCCCTTCACTTATTTTTTTTTTTTCCTGGAACCCTTTATTTGACTTTGAATTCTCAAGAATCCCTCTTGGGTTGTAAATTTGTTGCCTTGTATGTATATTTTTATTTTTCCACGAAGATATCTCATAGGCCATAAACGTCCTCTGCCTGACTGATTTCCCTTAATGCATAATCCTTCAAGGTCTATCCTTGTGGTTACCAGTGTCATAATTCCCTAATTTCAGTGGTGGTTTTTTAGGAGTGAGAAATAGTCTACTGGATATATGTACAACATCTTGATGCTATGGAGGGCTCTGGTCCCAGCCAGAGGGCAGTAGATTGTAGACCTTTAAAAAGGGTTCAGCTAAGGGCACTGTGCCAGGCTGTGTCCACTCCTCCCCAGTCCAGCAGTAGGACCCAAGCTTGCTTAGCCTCCAGGGATGGGATAGCATCCCAAGTCAGGGAGGTCATTTATAACAGAGGAGGTCCTGCTTTCCTTTCCTTTCACATCTTGTCATACTACATTGCAGCATAGTCGAGTTATGGTATTGTGATTGCTGTCAGCATATAGCCACTTGATTCAGGTATTTCGTATCTATTGTGTTTCTCTATTGTGTGTTTGAACTTTGTACAATAGCAAGTTGAGTGGAGTGCTTAGCATCAGGTCCTTGTGGATACCCCTTATTTCCTGCAGCAAAACACAGGTGCAGGTTCTCCTGCATGAAATACGGAATTCTTTATATTGCCTTTTCTCTGCACCTTCATCAGCAGTTGTTGTTTGTCGAGTTTCTGACAATGGCCATTCTGCCTTCTGTGAGGTGATACCTTCCTGGGGTTTTGATTTGCATTTCTAATATTTTGCGATGATGACCTCTTTTCATGTGATTTCTTTTCAAGGGTGAGTTTAACTCACCTTTCCAGATTGGCTCCCTTGAACTCAGCCCTGTTTTAAATTTTTTCTAATGACCACCACTAGGACATTTGTGGAGATCAGCTGTTTTTTTTACTTCCAGACCCTCTGACCTTGACTCAATGCCCAACAGCACAGCTTTTCAAATTGTTACAGAAAATGGCCTCGAGGCAGCAATTTATTCAGCCACACACAATTTTTTCCCCTGCAATTTCCATGTTATTTTATTTTGAATGGAGATGATTTCTGAGTTTATATATGTTTCAGGTATACAGGAACTTGATTCATTAATATATAGTGGTTCATCTATTCTCTTTCAAGTTCTTGTTCCCATCTAGGTGATTACAATGTGTTTAGTAAACTTCCATCTGCTATTCAGTAACTCATTTTTGACCATCTATTTGATCCATATAAGTGTGTCTATGTTAATTCAAATTTCTTAATTTACTTCGCCTGTACCTGGAGACTGAGGGCTCCTGCAGAGGGCAAGAGGCACTCCAGGAAAATCATGGGGGCACGCTGCCTGCCACATCCTCCCAGGTCCCTGAGCCCCACGACAAGCCAATCTTGGGACCCAAGCCTACCCGGTCTCCAGAGATGTGATACCAGCCAAGTTAACCATGGGATGAGGGAAATAGAGTCAGCATATGTTTCTATATTTTTTGTGTTGATACAGTTATTTGAACTTGAGTATATGGGTGAATTACAATGCATTGGCTGTTTTGTTTTTTTTTAATTCATAGCAACTTGATTCACTCATTGTTGTTGCATATAAGTTAAATAAGCAGAGTGGCAATATTCAGCCTTGTTGAAATCCTTTCCAAATTTTGAACCAGTCCGTTGTTCCATGTCTGGTTCCAACTGTTATTTCTTGACCTGCATACAGGTTTCTCAGCAGGCAGGTAATGTGATCTGGTATTCCCATCTCTATAAGAATTTTCCACAGTTTGTCGTGATCCACACAGTCAAAGGCTTTAGCGTAGTTTATGAAGCAGAAGTCGGAGAAGGCAATGGCACCCCACTCCAGTACTCTTGCCTGGAAAATCCCATGCATGGATGGAGGAGCCTGGTGGGCTGCCGTCTATGGGGTCGCACAGAGTTGGACATGACTGAAGCGACTTAGCAGCAGCAGCATGAAGCAGAAGTAGATGTTTCTCTGGAATTCTCTTGCTTTTCCTATGATCCAACAGATGTTGCAATTTGATCTCTGGTTCCTCTGTCTTTTCTAAATGCCTCTTGAATGTCTGGAATTTCTTCATTCACATTCCCTTGAAGCCCGTCTTGGGAACTTACTTTTGCTAGTGTGTGAAATGAGTGCAGTTGTGCATAGCTTGAACATTCTTTGGCATTGCCCTTCTTTGTGATTGGAATGATAACTGACCTTTTCCAGTCCCGTGGCCTGAGTTTTCCAAGTTTGTTGTCATACCGAGTGCAGCACTTTAACACCATCATCTTTTAGGATTTGAAATAGTTCAGCTGTATCCCACCAGGCTCCTCTGTCCTTGGGAATTCCCAGGCAAGAATACTGGAGTGGATTGCCATTTCCTTCTCCATGGGGTCACACAGAGTCGGACATGACTGAAGTGACTTAGCAGCAGCAGCAGCAGGACCTTCCCAACCCAGGAACCAAACCCTGGTCTCCTACGTTGCAGGCAGATTCTTTACTGAGTTACCAGGGACTGTTAGTGAGTCATTCATATATAGATGTGTATATGTTGTATTTTGGGTTCTATTTCTGTATGAAGTGAAGTGAAAGTCTCTCAGTTGTGTCCAACTCTTTGTGACCCCACGGCCTATACAGTCCATGGAATTCTCCAGGCCAGAATACTGGAGTGGGTAGCCCTTCCTTTCACCGAGGAATCTTCCCAACCCAGGGATTGAACCCAGGTCTCCTGCATTGCAGGCAGATTCTTTACTGACTGAGCTACCAGGGACTGTTAGTGAGTCACTCATATGTAGATGTGTCTATGTTATATTTTGGGTTCTATTCTTATATAGGTTATTACAGAGAATGGAGTACCATTCCTTTTGTTACCCAGTGGGTCCTTGTGATTTATTTTCTACATAATAGTGTGCACATGTTATTTCAAATAGCTGATTTCTATGGGCCCAATATGTTTCTTCTCTGCTAATAATTTTTTTCTAAATCTATGAACTGTGTATCTTTGCTCAAGGATCTCATACGTATGCATTGTTAAATTCCACCTAGAAGTGGTATCATATTTTATGCTCACTGTCTCTCTTACTTCAGTTGCTATGATCAACCTTCTTCCCTGTGCCTGAAGATGCCATTATTTGATTGCTCTTTATGGCTGAGTAATATAGCATTGTGTGTGTATTTCCCATATTCTTTATTCATTTCTGTATTCTTCCACGCTTAGGTTGCATCAGTGTCTTTGCTATAAAAACCAGTCTGGCAGGGATGGTATGGGTACCCCTGTCTTTGAAAATGTTGCTTCTCCCTGACTGCATGCCCAGTCATGTGATTGCTGTTTCCTACGGCACTTCAGGTCCATCTAGTCAAGGCTATGGTTTCTCCAGTGGTCATGTATGGATGCGAGAGTTGGACTGTGAAGAAAGCTGAGTGCCGAAGAATTGATGCATTTGAACTGTGGTGTTGGAGAAGACTCTTGAGAGTCCCTTGGACTGCAAGGAGATCCAACCAGTCCATTCTGAAGGAGATCACCCTGGGTATTCTTTGGAAGGAATGATGCTAAAGCTGAAACTCCATAGTTTTCTGGATTTTTGAGTCTCTGTTTCATAGGCAGGTTCATTTGTGTCTTTTTTTAGATTCTACACTGTGACTTCTTATGGCCATTTTCTGTGCGTTTCTGACAACCTTGCCTTAGTATGAGAATATGTAGATTCATTTTCCTGAGAATATTTATAACTTCAATCAGAATTTTCCATGTTTCATACAGGAAATTATGGACACAGATTTTCCTGCATGAAGTATATTTTCCAAATTTTGTACAGGATAATGTGGCTGTAGATTTTCCTGTATTAAGTAGGAAATTTTCTGTATTTCATGCAAGAAAATATTGGTACATATAAAATATGGAAAATACATCTTCAGAGTGAACTCCTTTTGATTCATTCTTTAAAGAAAATCCCACTTCCCTGGTGGCTCATAGGGTAAAGCGTCTGCCTGCAATGCAGGAGACCTGGGTTTGATCCTTGGGTTGGGAAGATCCCCTGGAGAACAAAATGGCAACTCACTCCAGTACTCTTGCCTGGATCATATAAAATATGGAAAATACATCTTCAGAGTGAACTCCTTTTGATTCATTCTTTAAAGAAAATCCCACTTCCCTGGTGGCTCATAGGGTAAAGCGTCTGCCTGCAATGCAGGAGACCTGGGTTTGATCCTTGGGTTGGGAAGATCCCCTGGAGAACAAAATGGCAACTCACTCCAGTACTCTTGCCTGGAAAATTCCATGGACTGAGGAGCCTGGGGTTGCAAGGATATAGGCCCAGGTGTTGTAATGTCAAATCCTCGGCTTCAGTTCAGTTCAGTGGCTCAGTCATGTCCAACTCTTTGCGATCCCATGAACTGCAGCACACCAGGCCTCCCTGTCCATCACCAACTCCCAGAGTTCACTCAGACTCACGTCCATCGAGTCAGTGATGCCATCCAGCCATCTCATCCTCGGTCGTCCCCTTCTCCTCCTGTCCCCAATCCCTCTGGCCCCATTACTTCATGGCAAATAGAAGGGGACAAGGTGGAAGTAGCAACAGATTTCCTCTTCTTGGGCTCCAAAATCACTGTGGATGGTGATTGCAGTCATGGAGTGAGAAGATGATCGTTTCTTGGCAGGGAAGCTGTGACAGACCTAGAAAGTGTGTTGAAAAGCAGAGATGTTACTATGCCAACAAAGGTCCAAATACTGAAGCCTATTGTCTTCTCATTGGTCACATACGGTTGTGAGAGCTGGACCATGAAGAAGGCAGAATGCCAAAGAATTGATGCCTTCAAACTATGGTCCTGGATAATACTCCTGAAAGTCCCTTGGACAGCAAGGAGATCACACCAGTCAATCTTAAGGGAAATCAACCCTGAATACTTATTGGAAGGAGTGATGCTAAAGCTCCAGAATTTTGGTCATCTTACACAGACAGCCAACTCACTGGAAAAGTCCCTGATGCTGGGAAAGATTAAGAGCAGAAGAGGGTTTCAGAGGATGAGATGGTTGGATGGAATCACCAGTGCAATGGACATGAACTTGGGCAAATTTGGGGAGATGGTCAGTGCCAAGGATGCCTGGTGTGCTGAGGTCTGTGGGGTTGCAAAGAGTCAGCCATGAAAGAACTAAACAGACATCTCTTCAAAGAAGACATACAGATGGCTAAAAAACACATGAAAAGATGCTCAACATTACTCATTATCAGAGAAATGCAAATCAAAACCACAATGAGGTACCATCTCACACTNACTATAAAAAAAGCTAAGTGCTGAAAAATTGATGCTTTTGAACTGTGGTGTTGGAGAAGACTCTTGAGAGTCCCTTGGACTGCAAGGAGATCCAACCAGTCCATCCGAAAGGAAATCAGTCTTGAATATTCATTGGAAGGACTGATGCTGAAGTTGAAACTCCAATACTTTGGCCACCTGATGGGAAGAACTGACTCATTGGAAAAGACCCCGATGCTGGGAAAGATTGAAGGCAGGAGGAGAAGGGGATGACAGAGGATGAGATGGTTTGATGGCATCACCGACTCAATGGACATGAGTTTGACTAAACTCCAGGAGTTGGTGAAGGACAGGGAAGCCTGGCGTGCTGCAGTCCCTGGGGTCGCAAAGAGTTGGACACGACTGAGTGACTGAACTGAAAAGAAGGCAAAGGAAGGCCCATCTGTTCCCTCCAGCCTCCCTGACTTGGGCTCCATCCCATCCCTGGCCCCTGAGCAGGCGTGGGTGCCCATGCTGGACTGGATGGGGTACAGACGGCAGGCAGGGTGCTGGTAATAGAGCCCCCCAAACCTGTACTGTCTGGTTTGCTTGGCTGGGAACATAGTCCCGGTCACCTAAACGATGGTGGCCCAACCCTCTGACCTCTAGGACCTTTGGAAAGTCACCTAGACTCTGGGTCTCCTGGTGCTCTGGTGCCCAATTCAAGCTGCCTTCCTGACAGCAGAGCCGCCTTGGCCCCTCTGCAGGGTGCTGTGGCCCAGGCTGGGAGGAGTCTGGGGGGGGGGGGTGAAGCTTTAGGGGGAAGAAGTACTGAGACCACGCCCTTGAGTGCTTCCTGAGGCACTTTCCACTATAATTCACAAGCCAGGAAGCTGATTTTCCGTAAGGACCTCCTTGCAAGGGGAATAAGAGCTGGACAGGGAGAATTGCTATTGCCTTGTGGATATTTCCTGTAATTACAATTTGACCAGCAGTGTGCACTTGCACCTCCAATTCACAATTCTTGGGGGGCTGTAAATGACATGCCTCAGGGAAGATCTTGGGCAGGTGTTGCAGAAATATATTCCAAACAGAATTGACATTCAAATAGCCACTATGACAGGTAAAGATCCTAGATTCTTTATGGAAAAACCCCAAACCACCACAGGACATGATGATCAGTGAGGGGAATGACAATCAAAACAGCAAGAAATCAAATCCCATCCATCAGAATGGACATTGTCACATGTCTACAACAAACAGTAAATGTAGGAGAGAGCCAGGAGATGGTTGAACCCCCTACACGGTTGGTGAGAATGGGCATTGCCAGCAGCCCTTAGAAAAGACAGTCTTCACATGCCAAAGGAAAAAAAAAAACCCTTTCAGACAAGCTAAACCTAGTATTGTCATTCCTCCTGTAATAGTTAGATGCTGAATGGCTTGTCCTGTGGCCATTTTTTCTTGTTTTCCTTGAAGAATTTGAGGAAAGTTACCTGTCACATTTGGCTTCTTGAGTCGGTTGTGTTTGGAATTTATTTCTGCAATACCCGCCCGGGACCTTTCCTGAGGGCAACTGTCATTAGCAGCCCCATAGGCCTTGTGAATGGAGGTACCAGTAAGCACAGGTGTACAAGTTGTAGTTTGAAAGAGGAGAGTGAAACAGTTGGCTTAAAACTCAACATTCATAAAACTAAGATCATGGCATCTGGTCCCATCACTTCATGGCAAATAGATGGGGAAGCAATGGAAACAGTGAGAGAGACTTTATTTTGGGTGGGCTCCAAAATCACTGTAGATGGTGACTGCAGCCATGAAATTGAAAGATGCTTGCTCCTTGGAAGAAAAGTTATGACCAACCTAGACAGCATATTCAAAAGCAGAGACATTACTTTGCCAACAAAGCTATGGCTTTTCCAGTAGTCATGTATAGATGTGAGAGTTGGACTATAAAAAAAGCTAAGTGCTGAAAAATTGATGCTTTTGAACTGTGGTGTTGGAGAAGACTCTTGAGAGTCCCTTGGACTGCAAGGAGATCCAACCAGTCCATCCGAAAGGAAATCGTCTTGAATATTCATTGGAAGGACTGATGCTGAAGCTGAAACTCCAATACTTTGGCCACCTGATGGGAAGAACTGACTCATTGGAAAAGACCCCGATGCTGGGAAAGATTGAGGGCAGGAGGAGAAGGGGATGACAGAGGATGAGATGGTTTGATGGCATCACCGACTCAATGGACATGAGTTTGAGTAAACTCCAGGAGTTGGTGAAGGACAGGGAAGCCTGGCGTGCTGCAGTCCCTGGGGTCGCAAAGAGTTGGACACGACTGAGTGAACTGAAAGGAAAAGGAAAGCCCATTTGTTCGCTCCAGCCTCCCTGACTTGGGCTCCATCCCATCCCTGGCCCCTGAGCAGGCGTGGGTGCCCATGCTGGACTGGATGGGGTACAGACGGCAGGCAGGGTGCTGATAATAGAGCCCCCCAAACCTGTACTGTCTGGTTTGCTTGGCTGGGAACAGAGTCCCAGGGCACCTAAAGGATGGTGGCCCAACCCTCTGACCTCTAGGACCTTTGGAAAGTCACCTAGACTCTGGGTCTCCTGGTGCTCTGGTGCCCAATTCAAGCTGCCTTCCTGACAGCGGAGCCTTCTTGGCCCCTCTGCAGGGTGCTGTGGCCCAGGCTGGGAGGAGTCTAGAGGGGAGGGGTGAAGCTTTAGGGGGAAGAAGTACTGAGACCACGCCCTTGAGTGCTTCCTCAGGCACTTTCCACTATAATTCACAAGCCAGGAAGCTGATTTTCCATAAGGACCTCCTTGCAAGGGGAATAAGAGCTGGACAGGGAGAATTGCTATTGCCTTGTGGATATTTCCTGTAATTACAACTTGACCAGCAGTGTGCACTTGCACCTCCAATTCACAATTCTTGGGGGGCTGTAAATGACATGCCTCAGGGAAGATCTTGGGCAGGTGTTGCAGAAATATATTCCAAACAGAATTGACATTCAAATAGCCACTATGACAGGTAAAGATCCTAGATTCTTTATGGAAAAAAACCCAAACCCCCACAGGACATGATGATCAGTGAGGGGAATGACAATCAAAACAGCAAGAAATCAAATCCCATCCATCAGAATGGACATTGTCACATGTCTACAACAAACAGTAAATGTAGGAGAGAGCCAGGAGATGGTTGAACCCCCTACACGATTGGTGAGAATGGACATTGCCAGCAGCCCTTAGAAAAGACAGTCTTCACATGCCAAAGGAAAAAAAAACCCTTTCGGACAAGCTAAACCTAGTATTGTCATTCCTCCTGTAATAGTTAGATGCTGAACGGCTTGTCCTGTGGCCATTTTTTGTTTTCCTTGAAGAATTTGAGGAAAGTTACCTGTCACACTTGGCTTCTTGAGTCGGTTGTGTTTGGAATTTATTTCTGCAATACCTGCCCAGGACCTTTCCTAAGGGCAGCTGTCATTAGCAGCCCCATAGGCCTTGTGAATGGAGGTACCAGTAAGCACAGGTGTACAAGTTGTAGTTACAGGAAATGTTCACAAGGCGGCAACACTTCTTCATACCCAACTCTGGTCCTCAGGCAACCAGAGACTTAAGGAGAGCCCATCTCCTGGCCTGTGATTTACAGTGGAATAGGCCTGAGCAAACACTCAAAGGCTTGTGTCTCACCCCTTCTAAGCTTCTCCGCTCCCCTGCAGACTCATCCCACCCCTGGCCACACCCCCTGCTGAGGGGCCTAGAAGGCTGCACTCCCTTCAAAGGGCCTTGAATTGGGGACCCCAGCAACTTTGTTCAATAACCTCCATGGCAAAGAAGTGAAAAAGAACAGATATGCTGTATGTTTATGCCATAACAGTATCAGGAGCCCTTACACTAACAAGCACAAAAGTGCAAATCAAATACAGTTCAACATTGTATAGGCATGAGATTAAAGAAGTAAGGTCTGTCTTATTCCCTCTGATCTCCCTGACTTGGGCCGCTTGCCATATCTGGAACCTGACTAGGCTTGAGTCCCATGACAGGGCAGAAGGGTTGAGACAGTCAGACTGGGTGCCCTTAATTGAGCCTGCTCTTAAGTAACTACATCTACAAGTTGTAGTTACAGGTTTTGCCCTGGCTGGGACCACAGACCCTAGTGCACCCAAAGGATGGTGGCTCGACCCTCTGGCCACAAGGACCTTGGTAAAGTCACCTAAGGTCCCCTGGTGCTGGGGTCCCCAGCTGAAGCCTCCTTCCTGAGAGTGCAGCCTCCTAGGCCCCTCAGCAGGGAGCAGTGCCCCAGGTTGGCATGAGTCTGAAAGGGAGGGGTGAAGCCTTACGGGGAAGAAGTAGTGGGACAAGTTCTTGGGTGTTTGCTCAGGCACATTCCACTCTTATTCACAGCCCTGGAAGCCAACTTTCCCAAAGGCTCAGTGTGCGTGAAGAACCAGAGTTGGACATGAAACAGTGCTGCCTCCTCGTGGCCATTTCCTGTAATAACACCATGAAGAGCTACGCTGCTGGACATTTAATATTCACAAGGATCTAGGGGCTATAAAAAAACACATGCCCTCAAGAAATGTCTTATGGGTGGTCATGAAAAAAGAATTCAAAACTAGGTAGGCATCAAAGAAGCCAATGTCAAGATGTAAGTTTAACTCATACCGTTTTTTTTAAAAATCACATGAAATGATGTCAACATAAGTGCAAATCTAAATTAGAGCAAGGCATCACATCACACTGGTCAGAATGGCCATTGCCAAACACTCTACAAGCAGTAAGTGCTAGAGACGATGTGCAGACAAGGGAACCCTCCTCCACTGATGACTGGGGTGTAAATTATAACAGCCACAATGGGGGACACAGTGAGGGTTCCTTCAGACATGAAAATGAGAATGAAATTAGAATACTATGAAATTCTTGAGAAAAATATAAACAGGACATGATCTGAGATAAAATGCAGCAAGTCTGCTGTGGCTCTACCTCTCAGAATAATGAAAAATAAACCACAGATCAGAAAATAGGACCTCATTAACCTGAAAACCATTTGCCTACCAAAGGATATCCTAAATGAGACACAAGCACAACCCTCAGAACAGGAAGAAACATTTGCAAACAAAGACACCCACAAGAAATTAATCTCCAAAACATACAAACAGCTCATGCAACTCAATATCAAAAATGAATACAACCCAAGAACAAAATAGGCCAAAGACTGAAACAGATATTTCTCTAAGGAAGGCCTACAGATTGCAGTTAGGCACATGAAAAGATACTCAGCATCACTAATTATTCTCTCTCTCTCTCTCTCTAGTTGCTAAATCATGTCTCCTCTGTCCATGGGATTCTCCAGGCAAGAATACTGGAGTGGGTTGCCATTTCCTTCTCCAGGGGATCTTTCAAACCCAGGGATCAAACCCAGGTCTCCTGCATTGAAGGCGAATTCTTTACCAGCTGAGCCACAAGGGAAGCCCAAGAACACTGGAGTGGGTAGCCTATCCCTTCTTCAGCAGATCTTCCCAACCCAGGAATCGAACCAGGGTCTCCTGCATTGCAGGTGGATTCTTTACCAACTAAGATTTTATTAGAGACACACAAATCAAAAGTCCAATGAGCTAAGCACTCACATTGTTCAGAATGGCTGTTTCAAAACATCTTGAATAAATACTAGGACTTCCCTGGTGGTATAGTGATTAAGAATCAGCCTGCAAATGCAGGAGACACAGGTTTGATCCCTGGTCTGAGAAGATTCCACATATGTGGGACAACTAAGTCCATGGACCAAAACTGTTGAGCCTGAGCTCTAGAGCCCTTGAACCACAACTACTGAGCCCTCGCAATGCAACTCCTGAAGCCTGGCACTCTAGAGCCCACATTCTGCAACCAGAAGCCACCACAACGAGAAGCTGCACAGTGAAACGAGAGAGTAGCCCCCGCTTGCTGCAGATAGAGAAAGCCTATGCTCAGCAACCAAGACTCAGTGCAACCAAAGATAAATGAATAAAATTATTTTTAAAAGAATAAATGCTAGAGGGGGTGTGAAGACAAGGGAACCCTCCTGCACCATTGATCACAGTGTACATGGGTTCATCCGGTAGGGAAGATACATGGAGGTTCATTTTTAAAGTAACATAGAAGTACTTCAGGACCCAACAATCCCATGTCTCGGCATAAATCTGGAGAAAATAAAGTCTTTTAAACAGGAACCCCTGCAATCTTGGCCTCACAAGGTACAACAGCCAAGTCTGGGAAGCAAGCTAATTGATGAAATTAGAGATTAATGGATACACAATGGGGTACATACACACAATGCAGTATTTCTCAACCATAAAGAAGTAGGAAATAATTCTAAGCCCAGCCACAGAAAAAGAGGTCAAGACAATCATTTCAAGTGAAGTAAGGGAGACAGGGACAGACAAGTACCATATAGCAGTCCTAGCTGTAATCTAAAAATGGATGCAAACGAACTTCTTTACAAATGAGAAACAGATTCACAAACATAGAATTTAAGACACTTATGGTTACTAAACAAGAAATGTGGAGGGGCAGGGAGAAATCACCTGGTTCAGGGTGTATACACATTAGAACGTGAGCTGTTGCTGTTTAGTCACGCAGTCGTGTCTGACGCTGTGCGACCCCGTGGACTGTAGCCCAGCAGGCTCCTCTGTCCATGGGGTTTCCCAGGCAAGAATCCTGGAGTGGGTTGCCACTTCCTCCATCAGGGAGCTTTCTGACCCAGGGATCGAGCCCATGTCTCCTGCACTGCAGGTGGCTTCTTTATCACTGGGCCAGCAGGGAAGCCATAACACAGGTGCTGAAGGGCCCTTAATAGTCACAAGTCCAAGAGGGCTTTACATGACACCTGCCCGCAAGAAATGTCCTGGGAAAATCTTTGCAAAAGAATTCCTAAGGTAAAATAAAGTAAAATACCCAGGGATCGAGCCCATGTCTCCTGCACTGCAGGTGGCTTCTTTATCACTGGGCCAGCAGGGAAGCCATAACACAGGTGCTGAAGGGCCCTTAATAGTCACAAGTCCAAGAGGGCTTTACATGACACCTGCCCTCAAGAAATGTCCTGGGAAAATCTTTGCAAAAGAATTCCTAAGAGGGCCAAGTTTCAAGAAGCCACTTTCAAGAGGTAAATTGTATTAGCAAGGTATAAAATAATAAAAGCACATGGGAAGATACTCCACATCAATAATTATTAAACCAATGCCAAAACTTCAATAAGCTATCACCTTACACTAGTCACAATGGCCATCATTGAAAAGATCTACAAAGAATAAATGCTGTGGAGAATGTACAGAAAATGGAATCTTCCTACAGTCTTGGTGGGACTGTAACTGCTGAAGCCATGATGGGAAACAGCATGGAGGTTCCTTGAAACATTAAACATAGGAGGTATCATATGATCCTGCAGTCCCATTCGTGGGCTTCGATCCAAAGAAAATCATCATTCAAAATGACTCGATTTTCAGGGCAGCACTATTTACAATAACCAAGACTTACAATCCACCAAAATGTCCACTGACACAAATATGAAGACTGCATTGTACATCTATACACTGAAATACTGCTGCTGCTGCTAAGTTTCTTCAGTCGTGTCCGACTCTGTGCTTAAAATACTACTCAGCCACAAAACAGAATGAAATAATCATATTGGCAGCAGCATGGATGAACCAAGAAATTATAATTCTATGTGAGGTAAGTAAAAGACAAAAAGGCAAACATCTTAAGATATCATGTACAGTTAGAATATAGAAATTCATACCAATAAACTACAAAACAGAAACAGCCTGAGAAAACAAATTCTCATTATCAAAAGAAAGTTAGAAGGGAGGGATAAATTAAGAGTTTGGAATGAAAATATACACATGAATATATGTCAAGTTGATAATGCAAAAGGCCCTACTGAATAGAACATGGAACTCTCCTGAACATACTGTAATAACTTATATGAGAAAAAATATATATATACATCTACGTATAACTGAATCAAGTTGATGTACACCTAAAACTGAACATCGGAAATCAACTCGACTCCAGTATAAAACAACAATTCAATTACAAACTAAATTACCTGAGCTTGGTCTATGGGAAACCAGACAGTTGTGACCCTATGAATTAGCATGGGATATGCTATGATATTAATATGACACCAGCAAAGGTTTTCACTCAGCAGAACACAGAGCGGCAACCCACTCAAAGGTGCCTGACCTCATATGAATGTGACAAGGTGAAGAGAAGATAAAGGGCTACAAGTTAATCAGGACAACACCCTCAATTCAGATGCTGGGAATCTCCGAGGGGACAGGACACACTGCAGGTAAAGAACAGACATGTGGTCTCCGTGTACACAGGATCCTGACCCACGTGGATGGGGTGAGAGCCACACAATCCCCAGACCCTGCACCTGGGGACACACTCCCACACTCTTCAGATTGACACCGCCTCCCTAGACCCTGCACCTGGGGTTGCATGACCCTTGGTTAGGACACCAGGTCTCTGCTGGTTGAGCCCCTAAGGTGGAAACGAGTGGGTTCCTGTAATCTCCCGGGATGGTAGAAAGAGGTGTAGGGTCTGTCTCCTCTCCCCACACTTGTGTTAGAGAAGTCCTCCTCTTTTCCCTTTGGTTCTGTGTGATTGTTTGCTGGTTTGAATACTCATGCTAGAGGTGAACACAGTACCTCGGTTCAGGCATGGGACAGCTGGGCTGAAAGACGAGGGGCAGCTCTGCTCTCTTTGGAGGAGAGAGTGGATTGGAAGGAGAGCACAGCCGCAAACTCACTTGCTGCCCATTGAATTTTTGCCCGATCCCCATGCCCTGGAACCAATTCGCCAGGTGAATCAGCCTCCCTACTCAACCTGAATGTGATGGAAAATTGGAATGATTACCAGGTAGCCACCTGAGGGGTCTCCAGGTGCCCCGGGGAGATGAACCTGGCCGGGGAGAGACTAGGAGCCCGACCGCAGCACTGACCCCCGGGAGGGCCAGGGAGGCCCACTCAGAGGAGAGCACGGCTCCCAGAGAAGCCCACCCAGCCCCAGAGCCCAGACACCTGAGCACTGACGCTCAGACGCAGGCACGGAGTTTCCCAGACAGAGGCCAGGCCAGGCCTGCACCCAGGTCTCCACATCCCAGCGTGCACAGAACTGTAAGGCCTAAATGAGCTCACTGCAGAAAGTGCACGGTCTCATTAAACATCATCAGTGTAGACAGGACTTTGTTCAGTTGCTCTATTTTCATATATGAAATAAAGGAAATCCTACCACTTCATATATGAAATATGCACGTCCATATTCATATATGAAATTCAGGAAATTTTACCATTTTCATAGATAAATTATGCAGCTCTTTCATACATAAAATGTAGAAAATTTTAGTTTTCAATATGTGCCTCTGTTTTCATATATGAAATATCCCTTGGAGAAGGGAAAGGCTACCCACTCCAGTATTCTGGCCCAGAGAATTCCAAACATGACTGAGTGACTTTGAGCCCTTGGTGACTCAGACAGTAAAGAGGTTGCCTGCAGTGCAGGAGACCTGGGTTCGATCCCTGTGTCGGGAAGATACTCTGGAGAAGGAAATAGCAACCCACTAGAGTACTCTTGCCTGGAGAAGCCCATGGACATGGGATCACAAAGAGTCGGACACAATTGAGTGACTTCACTTTTACTTTTCACTTTCATATATGATACGTGGACCTCTATTTTCACATATGAAATATAGAAAATTCCCTTTTCAGAGATGAAATATGCACACATAATTTCATAAATGAAATCTAGAAAATTTTATTATAATGCCATTTTCAGCAACATGGACCTAGAGATTATTCTATTAAGTCAGAAAGACAATGACAAATACCATATGATTTCACTTATTTGTGGAATCTAATATGCAAATGAATTTAACTATGAAACAGAAACCGACTCACTGATATAGAGAACCAACGGTTACCAGTGCAGAGAGGGAGGTGGGAGGGGCCAGACAGGGGTAGGGGAATAAGTGAGGCACACTGCTATCTGTAAAGTAAATAAGCTACCATGACACAGTGTACAGCAGAGTGAGAGAAAGCCATTATTTTGTGATACTTTTAAATATATTCCATAAAAATATTGGATCACTATGTTGTACACCCGAAACAAATAAAGGAATGTAAATCAACTGTACTTCAGTTTAAAAATATAGTTAATGGCTAGCTATAAACACAAAAAATAACAACAATAAAATTAGCAAAAGAAAATGGGTATTTTTAAAAATAGAAGATTCCATTCATCAAGAAGTTAATTTTGGTGAGATTTAAAATAATCACATAAAGTAGTTTAGTCTTTTAAAATTTGCTTCACAAAGAACTAATTAGTCTAGTCAAGCCCATTAATCTAGAAGTTAATTTTGGTGAGATTTAAAATAATCATATAAAGTAGTTTAGCCTTTTAAAATTTGCTTCACAAAGAACTAGTCAAGTCAAGCCCATTAATCTAACTACAGAATAAATATGGTTTTTTGAAAGTTGCTTTTTTCAGTGTTCTCTAACAAACACTTTATTTAATGTTATTTTTGATGCCTACATATTGATTTCAGTCACAATGCCATATAAATAAAAGTCACTTAGCAATCTTCTGGTTTCAAATTAAGAATTTCATATGTATTAAGATGTAAGACAGTATACTTGATTTAGAAGAGTTATTTTAAGTCTTTAAAAGCATTACTCAAAGGCACAATGATTTTCATTCTGGTCACTGGACTGGTATTTGCAAATCTACTAAATCAAAAGCTCTGAAACTGCAGTCTGACAATTTGAGTTCACAAGCCCTCCAAGTGATTCTGAAGCACTGGAGCACACTGAAGTTTAAGAACTATTGCCCTAGAAATCCAGGCAAAACTCACATTTTACCAAGCCCAAGTTGTAAGACTTAGTATTATTATAAATTACAGTAAATTTTTGATTTTTTGGTCAAAGAACAATAGCAAATGTGTTCACTCTACAAATGTAAATACCTATATTTTCATATGTAAAATATATAAAATTCTATTTTCATATGTGAAATATGCAGTGGTATTTTTTATATGAAATATAGAAAATTCAATTTTCACAGGTGAAATATGCACCTATATTTTCTATATAAAATATAGAAAACTCAATTTTCATACTGAAATATACATTTTCATATGTGAAATATGGAAAATTCTATTTTCATACATGAAATATGCACCATATGTTTATATAAAATATAGAAAATTCTACTTTCATAAATGAAATATGCACCTATATGTTCATACATGAAATACAGACATATAGACCTGGGTTTGATCTCTGGGTCAGGAAGTTCTTCTGGAGAAGGGGATGGCTACCCACTCCAGTATTCTTGCCTGGAGAATTCCTTGGACAGAGGAGCCTGGTGGACTACACTTGCTCCTTGTGAGGAAAGCTATGACTAACCTAGACAGTTTTTTAAAAAGCAGAGACATTATGTTGCCAGCAAAGGTCTTTGTAGTCAAAGCTAACAGCCAAGACAGGGAAGCAAGCTAATTATAGGAGCGCACATGAATGGAGACAGGAGGTGGGGTACATGCGCACAATGCAGNTCATCATTCAAAATGACACGTGCACCTTGATATTTGGGGCAGCACTGTTTACAATAGCCCAAACATAAAACCCCCCCAAAATGACCACTGACACATATGAAGACATCATACATTTGTACACTAAAATACTACTCAGCCACAAAACAGAATGAAATAATCATATTGGCAGCAGCATGGATGAACCAAGAAATTATAATTCTATGTGAGGTAAGTAAAAGACAAAAAGGCAAACATCTTAAGATATCATGTACAGTTAGAATATAGAAATTCATACCAATAAACTACAAAACAGAAACAGCCTGAGAAAACAAATTCTCATTATCAAAAGAAAGTTAGAAGGGAGGGATAAATTAAGAGTTTGGAATGAAAATATACACATGAATATATGTCAAGTTGATAATGCAAAAGGCCCTACTGAATAGAACATGGAACTCTCCTGAACATACTGTAATAACTTATATGAGAAAAAATATATATATACATCTACGTATAACTGAATCAAGTTGATGTACACCTAAAACTGAACATCGGAAATCAACTCGACTCCAGTATAAAACAACAATTCAATTACAAACTAAATTACCTGAGCTTGGTCTATGGGAAACCAGACAGTTGTGACCCTATGAATTAGCATGGGATATGCTATGATATTAATATGACACCAGCAAAGGTTTTCACTCAGCAGAACACAGAGCGGCAACCCACTCAAAGGTGCCTGACCTCATATGAATGTGACAAGGTGAAGAGAAGATAAAGGGCTACAAGTTAATCAGGACAACACCCTCAATTCAGATGCTGGGAATCTCCGAGGGGACAGGACACACTGCAGGTAAAGAACAGACATGTGGTCTCCGTGTACACAGGATCCTGACCCACGTGGATGGGGTGAGAGCCACACAATCCCCAGACCCTGCACCTGGGGACACACTCCCACACTCTTCAGATTGACACCGCCTCCCTAGACCCTGCACCTGGGGTTGCATGAC
The DNA here is from genome assembly GCA_006410675.1 of Oreotragus oreotragus. Taxonomy (NCBI): domain Eukaryota; kingdom Metazoa; phylum Chordata; class Mammalia; order Artiodactyla; family Bovidae; genus Oreotragus; species Oreotragus oreotragus. The sequence continues at coordinate 32,940 of SJYX01002936.1, read as the reverse complement.
CCTTGGTTAGGACACCAGGTCTCTGCTGGTTGAGCCCCTAAGGTGGAAACGAGTGGGTTCCTGTAATCTCCCGGGATGGTAGAAAGAGGTGTAGGGTCTGTCTCCTCTCCCCACACTTGTGTTAGAGAAGTCCTCCTCTTTTCCCTTTGGTTCTGTGTGATTGTTTGCTGGTTTGAATACTCATGCTAGAGGTGAACACAGTACCTCGGTTCAGGCATGGGACAGCTGGGCTGAAAGACGAGGGGCAGCTCTGCTCTCTTTGGAGGAGAGAGTGGATTGGAAGGAGAGCACAGCCGCAAACTCACTTGCTGCCCATTGAATTTTTGCCCGATCCCCATGCCCTGGAACCAATTCGCCAGGTGAATCAGCCTCCCTACTCAACCTGAATGTGATGGAAAATTGGAATGATTACCAGGTAGCCACCTGAGGGGTCTCCAGGTGCCCCGGGGAGATGAACCTGGCCGGGGAGAGACTAGGAGCCCGACCGCAGCACTGACCCCCGGGAGGGCCAGGGAGGCCCACTCAGAGGAGAGCACGGCTCCCAGAGAAGCCCACCCAGCCCCAGAGCCCAGACACCTGAGCACTGACGCTCAGACGCAGGCACGGAGTTTCCCAGACAGAGGCCAGGCCAGGCCTGCACCCAGGTCTCCACATCCCAGCGTGCACAGAACTGTAAGGCCTAAATGTCCTCACTGCAGAAAGTGCACGGTCTCATTAAACATCATCAGTGTAGACAGGACTTTGTTCAGTTGCTCTATTTTCATATATGAAATAAAGGAAATCCTACCACTTCATATATGAAATATGCACGTCCATATTCATATATGAAATTCAGGAAATTTTACCATTTTCATAGATAAATTATGCAGCTCTTTCATACATAAAATGTAGAAAATTTTAGTTTTCAATATGTGCCTCTGTTTTCATATATGAAATATCCCTTGGAGAAGGGAAAGGCTACCCACTCCAGTATTCTGGCCCAGAGAATTCCAAACATGACTGAGTGACTTTGAGCCCTTGGTGACTCAGACAGTAAAGAGGTTGCCTGCAGTGCAGGAGACCTGGGTTCGATCCCTGTGTCGGGAAGATACTCTGGAGAAGGAAATAGCAACCCACTAGAGTACTCTTGCCTGGAGAAGCCCATGGACATGGGATCACAAAGAGTCGGACACAATTGAGTGACTTCACTTTTACTTTTCACTTTCATATATGATACGTGGACCTCTATTTTCACATATGAAATATAGAAAATTCCCTTTTCAGAGATGAAATATGCACACATAATTTCATAAATGAAATCTAGAAAATTTTATTATAATGCCATTTTCAGCAACATGGACCTAGAGATTATTCTATTAAGTCAGAAAGACAATGACAAATACCATATGATTTCACTTATTTGTGGAATCTAATATGCAAATGAATTTAACTATGAAACAGAAACCGACTCACTGATATAGAGAACCAACGGTTACCAGTGCAGAGAGGGAGGTGGGAGGGGCCAGACAGGGGTAGGGGAATAAGTGAGGCACACTGCTATCTGTAAAGTAAATAAGCTACCATGACACAGTGTACAGCAGAGTGAGAGAAAGCCATTATTTTGTGATACTTTTAAATATATTCCATAAAAATATTGGATCACTATGTTGTACACCCGAAACAAATAAAGGAATGTAAATCAACTGTACTTCAGTTTAAAAATATAGTTAATGGCTAGCTATAAACACAAAAAATAACAACAATAAAATTAGCAAAAGAAAATGGGTATTTTTAAAAATAGAAGATTCCATTCATCAAGAAGTTAATTTTGGTGAGATTTAAAATAATCACATAAAGTAGTTTAGTCTTTTAAAATTTGCTTCACAAAGAACTAATTAGTCTAGTCAAGCCCATTAATCTAGAAGTTAATTTTGGTGAGATTTAAAATAATCATATAAAGTAGTTTAGCCTTTTAAAATTCCCCCACC
>SJYX01002936.1:9677-23247 GCA_006410675.1 Oreotragus oreotragus | reverse complement strand
CTGGTTTTAGAAAAGGCAGAGGAACCAGAGATCCCACTGGATCATGGAAAAAGCAAGAGAGTTCCCCCAAAACATCTATTTCTGCTTTATTGACTATGCCAAAGCCTTTGACTGTGTGGATCACAATAAACTGTGGAAAATTCTGAAAGAGATGGGAATACCAGACCACCTAACCTGCCTCTTGAGAAATCTGTATGCAGGTCAGGAAGCAACAGTTGGAACTGGACATGGAACAACAGACTGGTTCCAAATAGGAAAAGGAGTATGTCAAGGCTGTATATTGTCATCCTGCTTATTTAAATTATATGCAGAGTACATCATGAAAAACACTGGGCTGGAGGAAGCACAAGTTGGAATTGCCGGGAGAAATAGCAATAACCTCAGATTTGCAGATGACACACCCTTATAGCAGAAAGTGAAGAACTAAAGAGCCTCTTGATGAAAGTGAAAGAGGAAAGTGAAAAACGTGACTTAAAGCTCAACATTCAGAAAACGAAGATCATGGCATCCAGTCCTATCACTTCATGGGAAATAGACGGGGAAACAGTGGCTGACTTTATTTGGGGGGCTTCATAAGCACTGCAGATGGTGATTGCAGTCATGAAATTAAAAAACGCTTACTTCTAGGAAGGAAAGTTATAACCAATCTAGATAGCATATTAAAAAGCAGAGACATTACTTTGTCAACAGAGATCCGTCTAGTCAAGGCTATGGTTTTTCCAGTGGTCATGTATGGATGTGAGAGTTGGACTATAAAGAAAGCTGAGCGCTGAAGAATTGATGCTTTTGAACTGTGGTGTTGGAGAAGACTCTTGAGAGTCCCTTGGACTGCAAGGAGATCCAACCTGTCCATTCTGAAGGAGATCAGCCCTGGGTGTTCATTGGAAGGAATGATGCTAAAGCTGAAACTCCAATACTTTGGTCACCCAATGCACAGAGCTAACTCATTGGAAAAGACCCTGGTGCTGAGAAAGATTGAGGGCAGGAGGAGAAGGGGATGACAGAGGATGAGATGGTTGGATGGCATCACTGACTCTATGGACATGAGTTAGGGTAAACTCTGGGGGTTGGTAATAGACAGGAAGGCCTGGCGTTCTGCGGTTCATGGGGTTTCAAAGAGTTGAACACAACTGAGCAACTGAACTGAAGTATATCTAAATTGTAAGGATGGATACTATGAAATTCTTGAGAAAAAACATAAACAGGACATGATTTGACATATATTACAGCAAATTTTTTGTGGATCCAAATCTTAGGATAATGAACAATAAACTACAAGCCAGCAAAAGGGACTGATTAGCTTTAAAAGCCTTATACCAAGGGAAATTTTAAAAATGAAACACGAACATAAGGAATTCATCTCCAAAATATACAAACAGCCCCTGCCACTCAGTATCAAAAATACATATACCATGAGTTGGATCCAAATCTTAGGATAATGAACAATAAACTACAAGCCAGCAAAAGGGACTGATTAGCTTTAAAAGCCTTATACCAAGGGAAATTTTAAAAATGAAACACGAACATAAGGAATTCATCTCCAAAATATACAAACAGCCCCTGCCACTCAGTATCAAAAATACATATACCATGAGAAAAAAATGGTACAAAGTTTGAATGAAAGTGGAGAGTTCAGTGACAGGATTAAAAACAGAATAAAAAAAAGATGCTGACTCTATTCCCCTCAGGTCTTGGTGACCTGGGCTGCTGTCACATCCCCGAAGCCTGGGCAGGCTTGTTTCCCAAGGATGGACTGTCACGGGACTGACAGAGCTGTGGAGGATGTGCCACCATGAGCCCTGCCCCATGGACCTGGCATGTCTGCTCCCCTCTGCATGGGCCCACAACCTCCAGAGCCAGGAGGACCTCCTGCAGTGAAACTATGCCTACTGCACCCAAAGATTGTGGAGCCTCTGGGCTGGAAGAGCTTTGAAAAGCCCCATTGGCTCCATGTCTTCCAGTGGTGGGGTTCCCACCTCCAGCCTCCTTCCTTAGGGTCATCCCATATACACATGAATACACCCTCCCCAGAGTGATATTGCAGGAACCAGGATGTGTCCAGGGGACAGGGGTAAGGAAGGAAGAAAGGGAGACAAGCCTTAAGTGCTTCTTCTGGCACTTTCCACTCAAATTGTCAATCCAGGAACATGACTTTCCCCAAGGCTCTCGTTCCCTCAGTAACCAGAAAGAAAGTTAAGTCGCTCAGTCGTGTCCAACTCTTTGCCACCCCATGGACTGCAGCCTACCAGGCTCCTCTGTCCATGGGATTTTCTAGGCAATAGTACTGGAGTGGACTGCCATTTCCTTCTCCAGGGGATCTTCCTGACCCAGCTATCAAACCTGGGTCTCCTGCATTGTAGACAGATGCTTTACCACCCGAGCCACCAGGGAAGTCCAGTAACCAGAGTTGGGCATAAAGACATGCTGCCACCTTGTGGCCATTTCTCATAACAACTTTGAAACCATTGCTCATGGGCACTTAATATTCCCAAGGCCTGTGGTTCAGTTCAGTTGCTCAGTCGTGTCCGACTCTTTGCGACCCCCTGAATTGCAGCACGCCAGGCCTCCCTGTCCATCACCAACTCCCGGAGTTCACTCAGATTCACGTCCATTGAGTCAGTGATGCCATCCAGCCATCTCATCCTCTGTCGTCCCCTTCTCCTCCTGCCCCCAATCCCTCCCAGCATCAGAGTCTTTTCCAATGAGTCAACTCTTCACATGAGGTGGCCAAAGTATTGAAGTTTCAGCTTTAGCATCATTCCTTCCAAAGAAATCCCAGGGCTGATCTCCTTCAGAATGGGTTGGTTGGATCTCCTTGCAGTCCAAGGGACTCTCAAGAGTCTTCTCCAACACCACAGTTCAAAAGCATCAATTCTTCGGTGCTCAGCCTTCTTCACAGTCCAACTCTCACATCCATGCATGACCACAGGAAAAACCATAGCCTTGACTAGACGGATCTTTGTTGACAATGTCTCTGCTTTTGAATATGCTATCTAGGTTGGTCATAACTTTTCTTCCAAGGAGTGAGCGTCTTTTTATTTCATTGCTGCAACTACCATCTGAAGTGATTTTGGAGCCCCCAAAAATAAAGTCTGACACTGTTTCCACTGTTTTGCTCAGCCTTCTTCACAGTCCAACTCTCACATCCATGCATGACCACAGGAAAAACCATAGCCTTGACTAGACGGATCTTTGTTGACAATGTCTCTGCTTTTGAATATGCTATCTAGGTTGGTCATAACTTTTCTTCCAAGGAGTGAGCGTCTTTTTATTTCATTGCTGCAACTACCATCTGAAGTGATTTTGGAGCCCCCAAAAATAAAGTCTGACACTGTTTCCACTGTTTTCCCATCTATTTCCCATGAAGTGATGGGACCTGATGCCATGATCTTCGTTTTCTGAATGTTGAGCTTTAAGCCAATTTTTTCACTCTCCTCTTTCATCAAGAGGCTTTTTAGTTCCTGTTCACTTTCTGCCATAACGGTGGTGTCATCTGCATATCTGAGGTTATTGATATTCCTCCCGCCAATCTTGATTCCAGCTTGTGTTTCTTCTAGTCTCCTTTTCCTATTTGAAACCAGTCTGTTGTTCCATGTGCAGTTCTAACTGTTGCTTCCTGACTTGCATACAGGTTTCTCAAGAGTCAGGTCAGGTGGTCTGTTATTCCCATCTCTTTTAGAATTTTCCACAGTTTATTGTGATCCCCACAGTCAAAGGCTTTGGCATAGTCAATAAAGCAGAAATAGATGTTTTTGGGGAACTCTCTTGCTTTTTCCATGATCCAGCGGATGTTGGCAATTTGATCTCTGGCTCCTCTGCCTTTTCTAAAACCAGCTTGAACATCTGGAAGTTCACAGTTCACGTATTGCTGAAGCCTGGCTTGGAGAATTTTGAGCATTACTTTACTAGCATGTGAGATGAGTGCAATTGTGCGGTAGTTTGAGCATTCTTTGGCCTGCAGGGCTATAAGTAAAAAATACCTGCCCTCAAGAAATGTCCTAGGGGAGGTCATCGGAAAAATATTCAAAACAGGGAAGATGTTTTGAATATTTATTCAAGAAGTCAACTTGAATAAGTTTAACTCACGCTGTTTAATAAAAAGTCACACACATGTAAAGCTGTCAACATCACTAAATATGAGAGAAAGGCAAATCAAAACTTCAATGAGGTATCACCTCACACTGATCAGAATGGCCATAGGCAGAAATTCTACAAACAATAAATGCTGGAGCGAGTGTAGAGCACAGGGAACCCCCCTACACTGATGCTGGGAATGGAAATTGGGAGCAGCTACTGTAGAGGACACAGGGCCGGTTCCTTAGCATGAAAATGAGAACGAAATTAGACTACTCCCTAACACCATACACAAAATTAACTGCAAATAGATTAAAGATCTAAATAAAAGGACAGATATTATGAAACTATTGAAGAAAAAATCATAACACACTTTGACATAAAATGCAGCATTTGTGATCCATCTCTCAGAATCACAAAAAATAAAATAAACAAATGGGACCTAATAAATGTTAAAAACCAATTGCACAGCAAAGGAAATCCAAGTGAAAGAAAAAATACAACCCTCAGAATGGAAAAAAATTCTTGCAAACAAAGATATCCACAAGGAGTTTATCTCCAACACATACAAACAACTTATACAGTGCAATATCAAAAAACAAACAATCCAATAAAAAAATCAACCAAAGGTCTAAATGCACATTTCTCCAAAGAAGGTGTAGAGAAAGCTATAAAGCACATAAAAAGATGCTCAGCCTCACGAGTTCTTAGAGAAAAGCGAATCAAATATACAATGAGATATCACCTCACATTGATCAAAATGGCCATATCAAAAATCCTACAACAGTAAATTCTGCAGAGGCTGTGGAGAGAAAGGAGCCCTCCTGCACTGTTGGTGGGAATGTAAATCAGTATACCCTCTAGGGAGAGCTTTATGGTTCTTAGAAAACTAAGCATAGAAGTACCAAGTGATCCAGCAATACCACACCTAGGTGTAGATCCAGAGGAAACCAAAACTTAAAAAGACACCTGCATCCCAAAGATCATGGCAGCACTAGGTACAGTAGCAAAGAGACAGAAGCAACTTAAGTGTATGAAGACAGATGAGTGGATACAGAAGATGGGGTACATATACACAATGCAATATAACTCAGAAATAAAGGATGAAACAACAGCATTTCCAGTTACAGGGAAAAGTAGAGGTGATCATACTAAGTGAAGTGAGACAGGGAAAGACAGGTGTCATAGGATATCACTTCTGGCAGAATCTAGAAATGGATACAAACGACCTTCATTACAAAAGAGAAATAGGTTCACAGACTAAGAAAAGAAATTGATGTTTACCAAAAAAGAAATGTGGGCAGGGAGTAATTAGCTGGTTCAGATCAGTGTATACACATTAAAACAGGCACTGTTGTTTAGTCACTCAGCTGTGACTCTACAACTCCATGGACTGTAGCCTGCCAGGCTCCTCTGTCATGGGATTTTCCAGGCAGGAGTACTGGAGTGGGTTGCCATTTCCTTCTCCAGGGGATCTTCCCACCCAGGGACCAAACCCACGTCTCCTGCGAGTGTCCTGCATTGTGGGCGGGTCCCTTACCACTGAGTCAACAGGGAAGCCGTAAGACAGGTGGTGCTGGGCTCTTAAAGTTTCCAAAGGGCTTTAAATGACACCTGCCCTCAAGAAATGTCCTGGGTTAAGTCATCGCAAAAGAATTCCAAACAGGGTCACGTTTCTAGAAGCCAGTTTCAAGAGGCAAACTGTACTCACAATGTGTAAAATAATAAAAGCACATGGAAAAATACTCATCAACAATTATTAAATCAATGCCAATCAAAACTTCAATAAGGTACCACCTTACACTAGTCACAATGGACATCATTGAGAAGGTTTACAAAGAATGAATACTGTATGGAGTAGGAAATGGCAACTCACTCCAGTGTGCTTGCCTGGAGAATCCCATGGACAGTGGAGCCTGGCGGGCTCTAGTCCCTGGGGTCTCAGAGTCGGACATGACTGAGCGCAGCACAGGAGCAGCAGTAACAAAGGCTCTGCGTGGAAGTCTTCAAAACTGAAGAAGTCCTTGAACAAGCATACTACTTATATGAAAGTGGAGAAACAGAAAAACTTTACCAGTTGCTAACCCAGTACAAGGCAAGTGAAGATGCAGAGTTACTGTGGCGTTTGGCATGGGCATCACGTGATGTAGCTCAGCTTAGTGGAACCTCAGAAGAGGAGAAAAAGTTATTGGTATATGAAGCCCTAGAGTATGCGAAAAGGGCACTAGAGAAAAATGAATCCAGTTTTGCGGCCCATAAGTGGCATGCAATCTGTATTAGATTATGAAGGAATCAAGGCTAAAATTGCAAATGCCTACATTATCAAGGAGCATTTTGAGAAAGCAATTGAACTGAACCCTAAAGATGCTACTTCAATTCACCTTATGGGTATTTGGTGTTACACATTTGCTGAAATGCCTTGGTATCAAAGAAGGATTGCTAAAGTGCTGTTTGCAACTCCACCTAACTCCACCTATGAGGCAGCCCTGGGCTACTTTCACAGGGCAGAGCAAGTGGATCCAAACTTCTACAGCAAAAACTTGCTCCTTTTAGGAAAGACATATTTGAAGCTGCACAACAAAAAGCTCGCTGCTTCCTGGCTAACAAAGGCCAAGGACTACCCAGTGCACACAGAGGAGGATAAACAGATACAGACAGAAGCTGCCCAGTTACTCACAGGTTTCAGTGACAAGAATTGAGAATTTTTCAATGAAGTATCTAAGCAGTATTGCGTTTTCATCAGATTTTAAAGATAATAAATACATTAACTATTAAAAAATAATAAATACTGTAGAGAACATACAGAAAAAGGAATCCTCCTACCATCTTGGTGGGAATGTAAATGGTGGAACTGCTGTGAAAAACGGCATGGAGTTTCCTTGAAACACTAAACATAGAGGTATCATATGATCCTGAAATCTCATTCCTGGACTTAGGTTCAGAAAAAAGTCTTCATTCAAAATGACACGTGCACCTTGATATTCAGGGCAACACTGTTTACAATAGTCAAGACAGAATCCGCCAAAGTGTCCACTGACAGAAATATGAAGACTGTGTGGTCCATTATACACTGGACTACTGCTCAGCCATAAAGAAAAATGAAATAATGGTATTGGCAGTGGCATGGATGAACCAACAAACTATAATTCTATGTGAGCTAAGTCAGAGAGAGAGACAAATATGTGATATGTGCAGGTGGAATATATAAATTCATACCAGTGAACTAATGTACTGAACAGACTCACAGCCTGAGAAAACCAAATTCCAATTATCAAAATAAAGTTAGAGAGTTTGGGGTGAAAATATACACACCAATATATATCAAGTTGATAATATATTAAGTTTTCTGAATAAAACAAGAAATTTTACTGAAAAAATTGTAATAATATATATAAGGGGGAAAAGTAAAAGAATAGATATATGTCTATGTATAAATGAATCAAGTTCACGTACATCCAATACAAACAAAAACATTGGAAAGCAACTCACTCCAATACAAAATAATAATTACATTACCTGAGCTTGGTATAGGGGAAACCAGACAGTGGTGACCCTATGAATTGGATATGGGATATGCTATGATATTAATATGACGCCTCCAAAGGTTTTCACTTAGCAGACCACAGAGCAGCAAGCCACTCACAGGTGCCTGATCTCTTATGAATGCGACAAGGTGAAGAAAAAGGACCACAGGTTAATCAGGGCAACACCCACAATTCAGATGTTGGGAATCTCAGAGGGGACAGGACACATTGCAGGTAAAGAGCAGACATGTGGTCTCTGTGGACACAGGATCCTGACACATGGTGGATGGGGTGAGACCCACACAACCCCCAGACCCTGCACCTGGGCCCACGACCCTTGGTTAGGACCCCAGGTCTCTGCTGTTTGGGCCCCTAAGGCAGAAACAAGTGGGCTCCTGTAACCCCCTGTGATGGTAGAAAGAGGTAGGGTCGGTCTCCTCTTCCCACAATGTCAGAGAAGTCCTCCTCTTCCCTTTGGTTCTGTGTGATATTAACAGTTTCTATAGCTGTTGTGATAATGTTGAACACATTACCTTGCTTCTGGCAGGCTCGGTCCTTTCTTGTTCCACTGAAGTGTTGAGAAAACACACCAGATGCAGGGCTGGGAGATGAGGGGCAGGTCTGCTCTCTGCTGAGCAGGGATGGTCGACTGGAAGGAGATCACAGCAGCAACCTCACCTGCTGCCCATTGGCTTTTTGCCTGATGCGTGTGCCCTGCAGTCAGTTCACCAGGTGAACCTGCCTCCCTCCCGCCATGCTCATGCTGGAAAATTGGAATAATTACCAGGTGGACATCTACCTGACGAGTCTCCAGGAGCCCCAGGGAGGGTGAAGCTTGTGGGGGTAAAGAGGCAAACAGTGGATATAAAGTGAATACTGTTAAGCATTCATTCCTAAACGCAAGTGAAGCTCTCATATTTTTTTAGCTTTTTCTTAGCTTGGTTTGTGGTCTCCCCATACACATGATCCTGACCCATTCAGACGAGGTAAGACTTGCACAGTCCTCAGACCCCCCAACTGGGGTCACATGTTCCCTTGGTCAGAACACCATGGCTGTGGTCAGCCGGCCTCCGGTGTGTAAACAAGCCTGGTCCCTGGGACCTCTGGGGACCATAGAAAGAAGTCTAGGGTTGGTTTCCTCTCCCTTCAGTTGTCCCTGAGAAGTCAGGCCCCTCCTGTTTTCACTTTGGTTCTGTGTGATTTTTTTGCTGGTTTGAAAGCTCATGCTAGAGGTGAACACATTACCTTGGTTCTGGCAGGCTCTGTCTTTCTTGTCTCACTGAGATGCTGAGAAAATAGCAAAGCTGGGCTGAAAGACAAGGGGCAGCTCTGTTCTTTCTGGAGGAGAGAGTCGACTGGAAGGAGAGCACAGCAGCAAACTCACCTGCTGCCCATTGACTTTTTGCCCGATCCCCGTGCCCTGGAACCAATTCACCAGGTGAACCTACCTCCCTCCTTAACCTGAATGTGCTGGAAATTGGAATGACTACTACTTAGCCCACCTGAGGAGTCTCCAGGAGCCCTACTGCAGCACTGACCCCTGGAGAGCCATGGAACCCCACTCAGAGAAGAGCACAGCTACCCAGAGAAGCCCACCTCAGCTCCAGACCCCAGACATCTGAGCACTGACGTTCAGATGCAGGCATGAAGTTTTTCAGACAGAGGCCAGGCCAAATCTCTACCCAGCTCTCCGTGTCCTAGTGCACACAGAACATGGTCAGGTTTAAATGTTCTCATCGCAGAAAGTGCACGGTCTCATCTAAACATCATCAAGGTAGACAGGACTTGGAGAAGTCTAAATCTGCCATGTAGACAGAACTTGGTCAGGTTCAAACTTGGTCTTCCAGCAGGCACAGGTCACTCACATGCAGGGTCTCTCATCATTGGACAGGGTGCTTACCCTCATGTGGGAGCTAGGATGTACATTTTTTGAAGAAATCATCGCTGGGCTCCACACTTCACCCGCATCAGGAAACTGAAAGGATCTGTGTCATTAAACATTTCAACAGGCAAAACAACAATGTTAGCAATTTCTCTGGTCACATGATGGTCGGGATCCAGGGGAGATCCAGGAACTCCTGAGTGCAGCCCAGTGTCCTGTCTTAAAGACAGACAGGAAGTGGCCTGATTCCAGCATCCCAGGCTTCCAGCAGGATGTGACCACTGGAAGTCTTCTGGAAAATACTTTCTTTATCAGTATAAAAATATATTGTTAAAATTTCAAGCATACTAGTTATTACTTGCAAACCTAAAATATTCTTAAAAGCTTGGCACCCTCATCTTTGCGGTTTCCATTGTTTCCTTTGTTTCAGATTTTCTAGGTAGCAGCAAGCCATTGTTTCAAACTACTTTCATCTAATTCTGTTATTTGTTATACTATGAAAGAAGGGTCACACTTAAAAATAAAAGAAAGTCCCTGCCAACAATTAGTGATTGAAGGAGCATACAAGCTGCAGGAACTTTTTCTCCAGTTTCATTTTTCTCCATGAAGAAAGCAGAAAACATAGGGCCCCTGATATTTTGATTCTCTGTTCAAAGTGAGCTATAATGAAATTGATTTTCATATCAATAGGTAACATTTTTGAGGGCTGAAACTTCATACCAGGGAAAAAGGGCCTGGAGAAGAGGGAATGCTCCTATGCTGTTAGAGGGAAAGCCTATCCTAAAAATAAAGCTAAAATTCAAATAGGATTTAATTATGACAGTATGTGATTACATAGAGTATAAACCAAGGGTCTACATATAGCAGGCAATATGTGAAGGCAAATTTGATACCTCAGATGTGAGAGTAAAGGTTACCTGTCAGATATGCACATATTCTTTTAGAATATTGCATGTATCTTTTCAAATTATAGCTTTGTCAGGATGTATGGCTAGGAGTGGGATTGCTGGATCATACGGTGATTGCAGCCATGAAATTAAAAGACGCTTGCTTCTTGGAAGAAAAGCTATGACCAACCTAGACAGCATGTTAAAAAGCAGAGACATTACTTTGCCGACAAAGGTCCATCTAGTCAAGGCTATGGTTTTTCCTGTGGTCATGTATGGATGTGAGAGGTGGACTGTGAAGAAGCCTGAGCGCCGAAGAATTGATGCTTTTGAACTGTGGTGTTGGAGAAGACTCTTGAGAGTCCCTTGGACTGCAAGGAGATCAAACCAGTCAATCCTAAAGGAAATCAGTCCTAAATATTCATTGGAAGGACTGAAGCTGAAACTCTAATACTTTGGCCACCTGATGTGAAGAACTGACTTGTTAGAAAAGACCCTGATGCTGGGAAAGATTGAGGGCACAAGGAGAAGGGGATGACAGAGGATGAGATGGTTGGATGGCATCACCGACTAAGTGGACATGAGTTTGAGTAAGCTCTAGGAGTTGGTGATGGACAGGGAAGCCTGGTGTGCTGCAGTTCATGGAGTCACAAAGAGTCAGAAACAACTGAGCAACTGAACTGAATAGAGCTGATCCTGCAATTAGATTCATTGGCCACACTTGACTGACAATTCTTTGTAAAAAAAAATTAAGAGGAAAACTGCTTTATATGATTTTTTTAAATTCTCATTAAAATTAGTTTCCTAATGGAATCTTCTATTTTGAAAAATCTCCCACTTTTGTTTTGCTATTTTGCTGAGTAATATTCTATATATATTTCATATATGGGAATACAGATATGTATGTCATATCAAAATATTGGTATATCTTTTATGGCAATATATTTACCATCTCATATATGAAAATAGAGGTATATACTTTATATCATAAAATTTAAAACTTTCATAAATTAAAGATTTTCAAACAAAGCCTTTCATTGTATGGCTCACAACAAACTGTGGAAAATTCTTAAAGAGATGGTAATACCAGACCACCTTACCTGCCTCCTGAGAAACCTGGATACAAGTCAAGAAGCAACAGTTAGAATGGGACGTGGAACAATGGACTGATTCCGATTGGGAAAGGAGTATGTCAAAGCTATATATTGTTACCCTGCTTATTTAACTTATATGTAGTGTTGTTGTTCAGTTGCCCAGTCATGTCTGACTCTTTGCAACCCCATGGACTGCAGCTCACCAGGCCTCCCTGTCCCTCACCATCTCCCAGAGTTTGCCCAAGTTCATGTTCATCACATCAGTGATGCCATCCAACCATCTCATCCTCTGATGCCCTCTTCTCTTTCTACCCTCAGTCTTTCCCAGCACTTTTCCACTGAGTCATTTGTTTGTATCAGATAATCAAAATCCTGGAGCTTCAGCTTTAGCATCAGTCCTTCCAGTGAATATTCAGGGTTGATCTCCTTTAAAATTGACTGGTTTGATCTCCTTGCTGTCCAAGGGACTTTCAAGAGTCTTCTCGAACACCACAGTTTGAAGGCATCAATTCTTTGGTGTTTTGCCTTCTTTACAATCCAGCTATTATAACCATTCATGACCACTGTGAAGACCATAGCCTTGACTATATGGACTTTTGTCGGCAGAGTTAATGTCTCTGCTTTCCAACACACTGTCTAGGTTAGTCATCGCTTTCCTGCCAAAGCAATCGTCTTTTGATTTCACGGCTGCAGTCACTGACTACAGTGATTTTGGAGCCCAAGAAGCGGAAATCTGACACTACTTCCACATTTTCCCTTCTATTTGCCGTGCAGTAATGGGGCCGGGAGCCATGATCTTAGTTTTTTAAATATTTAGTCTTAAGCTGGCTCATTCACTCTCCTCCTTCACTCTCAGCAAGAAGCTCTTTAGTTCCTCTTCACATTCTGCCATTAGCGTGGTATCATTCATGTATCTGAGGCTGTTGATGTTTCTCCTGCCTATCTTGATTCCAGCTTGTAACTCATCCAGCCTGGCCTTTCTCATGATGTGCTCAGAGTATAGGTTAAACAAATGGGGTGACAGCAGATAGCCCTGCCATATTCCTTTCTCGATCGTGAACCAATCAGTTGTTAGTATCTGAGGCTGTTGATGTTTCTCCTGCCTATCTTGATTCCAGCTTGTAACTCATCCAGCCTGGCCTTTCTCATGATGTGCTCAGAGTATAGGTTAAACAAATGGGGTGACAGCAGATAGCCCTGCCATATTCCTTTCTCGATCGTGAACCAATCAGTTGTTCCATACAGGGTTCTACCTATTGCCTCTTGACCTGCACACAGGTTTCTCAGGAGACAGATAAGATGGTCTGGTATTCCCATCTCTTTAAGAACTTTCCACAGTTTGTCACGATCCACATGGTCAAAGGCTTTAGCGTTGTCAGTGAAACAGAGATAGATGTCTTCCTGAAATTCCTTTGCTTTCTCTATAATCCAGCGAATGTTGGCAATTTGATCTCTAGTTTCTCTTCCATTTCTAAACCCAGCTTGGGCATCTGGAAGTTCTTGATCCACATAATACTGAAGCCTCGCATGCAAGATTTTAAGCACGACCTTACTAGCATGGGAGATGAGTGCAACTGTCAGATGGTTAGCACAGTCTTTAGTACTACCCTTCTTGGGAACTGGGATGAGGATTGACCTTTTCCAGTCCTGTGGCCACTGCTGGGTTTCCAGAGTTGCTGACATAATGAATGCAAAATCTTGATGGCATCATCCTTTAGGGATTTAAATGATTCTGCTGGAATTTCATCGCATCCACTAGCTTTACTAACAGCAGTGCTTCTTAAGGCCCACTTGACTTCACACTCCCAAGTGTCTGGCTCTGGGTGACTAACCACACATCGTAGTATTGCAGCTCATCAAGATCTTTTTTATGCAGTGCTTGCATGTATTCTTTTCATCTCTTCTTGACCTCTTCATGGTCTACCAGGTCTCTACCGCTTTTATCCTTTATTATGCCAGCTTTGGGTGGAATGCTCCCTTGATGTTTCCAATTTTCCTGAAGAGCTCTCCAGTCCCCCCCTCCCCCCACCTCCCTGCCTTCTGCTGTTTTCTTCTAGCTTTATGCACTGTTCGTTGAAGAAGGCCTTCCTGTCTCTTCTAGCTGTTCTT
>SJYX01002935.1:3269-21275 GCA_006410675.1 Oreotragus oreotragus | reverse complement strand
GGTGCTCAGCTTTCTTCACAGTCCAACTTTCACATCCATACATGACCACAGGAAAAACCATAGCCTTGACTAGGCGGACCTTAGTCGGCAAAGTAATGTCTCTGCTTTTGAATGTACTATCTAGGTTGGTCATAACTTTTCTTCCAAGGAGTATATGGTATACTAACACATAATATATGGAATTTGGAAAGATGGTACTGATGAACCTATTTGCAGGGCAGGAATGGAGACTCAGACAGAGATAACAGACTTGCGGACGCAGTAGGGGAACAAGTTGTTGTTGTTGTCGTTCAGTTGCTAAGTCGTGTCTGACTCTTTGTGATCCCGTGGACTGCAGTACACCAGGCTTTGCTGTCCTTCACTCTCTCCCAGGGGAAGGAGACAGTGATCAAATTGAGAGAGCAGCTGGGAAACATATACAATATCATATGTGAGATGGATAGCCAGTATGGATTTGTTCTATGACTTGGGGAGCTCAAACCAGTGTTTTGTGACAATCTAGAGGGGTGAGATGGAGAAGGAGTTGAGAGGAAGATTTAAGAGGGAAGGGACACATATACCTATGGTTGATTCATGTTGTTGTATGGCAGAAACCAACACAACTGCGTAAAGCAATTATCCTCCAACTAAAAATAAGTAATTTTAAGTGAAAAATATGTTATTTAAATCATGTTATTTAATCATATCATTTAAGGAAATCATGTAGAGACAGAAAAGTAGAAAATCCACAGTGAATGTCTTTGGAAATAATGCATTAGTTAGTTACTTAGGGAAGGGAAAGGAAGCCAAAAAGAAAAACAAAAGGAATAACTGAAAATGTTGAAATCTTACAAAAAAAAAGAAGTATCACAGAAGCTAAGTAGAAGACGCACTGAATCCGGTTGTCTGTTACTGGGAAATTAAATAGTGCAATTGTTTTTTTTAGGGTGGCTCAGATGGTGAAGAATCTGCCTGCAGTGCAATAGATGTGGATTTGATTTCTGGGTTGAAAGATCCCCTGGAGAAGGGAATGGCTACCAACTCCAGAATTCTTGCCTGGAGAATTCCATGGACAGAGGAGTCTGGCAGGCTACAGTCCATGGGATTGCAAAGAGTTGAACAGGACTAAGTGACTTTCATTTTTCACTTGGAAGAGGAGGGTCATCACTTAGTATTTAAAATTATTTTAATTTTAAATTTTACTGAAGTATTTATTTGTGCAACATTGTGCTAGTTTCAGCTATATGGCAAAGTGAGTCAGTTATACACACACATATATCCACTCTTTTTTTAAGATTCTTTCACCTTGTAGGTCATACAGAATACTGAGTAGAGTTCCCTGTGCAATACAATAAGTATTTATTAGTTACATATTTTACATATAATAGTATGTAAATGTCAATCCTAATTTCTCAGTTTACTACCCCCCATGTCCTCCTCTGATAACCATAAGTTTGTTTATTACATCTGTAACTCTGTTTTGCAAATTAGTTCATTTTTACCATTTTTTAGATTCCACATATAATCTACATCATATGCTATTTATCTTTCTCTGTCCTACTTACTTCATTCAATCTGACAATCTCTAGGTCCAACCATGTTGCTGCAAATGGTATTATTTTGTTCTTTTTTATGGCTGAATATATTCTGTTGTATATATGTACCACAGTCTTCTTTATTCATTCCTCTGTCAATTGTCATTTAGGTTGCTTCCACAGCCTGGCTATTATAAATAACAGAGAACATTAGGGTGGAGACATACCTTTTAATTATACTTTTCTCCGAATTTATGCCCAGGAGTGGGATTGCTGGCTCTATTTTTAATTTTTGCATTGTTCTCCATATTGTTCTCCATAATGGTTGTACCAGTTTACCTTCCCACCAACAGTATAAGAAGGCTCCATTTTCTCCACACCTTATCCAACATTTATTGTTTATAGATTTTGGCCAGTGTGAGGTGAAACCTCATTGTAGTTTTGATTTGCATTTCTCTAATGATTAGTGATTTTGAGCATATTTTCATGTGCCTGTTGGCCATCTGTATGTCTTATTCAGAGATAAGGAGATAAAATTATTTTTAAATAAATTAATACTGATATTGCGCTTCCCAGGTGGTGCTAGTGGTAAAGAACCCACTTGCCAATGCAGGAGATGCAGGACATGCAGGTTTGATCCCTGTGCTAGGAAAATCCCCTGAAGGAGGTCATGGCAACCCACTCCAATATTCTTGCCTGGAGAATCCCATGGACAGAGAATCCCATGGATACTTCAGTCAAGTCTGACTCTATGTGATACTATGGACTGTAGCCCCCTAGGTTCCTCTGTCCATGGGGGTTCTTTACCACTGGTGCCACCTGGGAAGCCCATGAGAATAGATAGAGAGGAAAAGTGTCCTTTTCTAGAAAAGAAAATGAAACAGAAAATGAACAACAGAGGAATCTGACTTTAGATTGTGAACCTAAATCCATACATAATCCTATAACAGCTTCTGACTCAATCATTTGGGGTGATACTCATAGGCTAGAAACAAGATTCGTGATATTTGTGGAATGTAAATAGAAAAGTGAAGTTAGCATAGTGAAACTATGGGGAAACTCTTTTGTTTCATTAACAGGGAATGAGGCTAACAAAGTAAAAGATCGTTAAGTCTGAGGTTGTTTTGGAAATTTGTATAGAAGAAAATTTCAGTTACGAGGTGGCCAAGAATACTCGGTAAAAAGTAGAAACTAATGTCTAGACGAAAATGAATAAGTTAATGAATGTTCAATAAGGACAAGTGAGAGGATGAAGAATGAACCATAAACATAAATATATGTATATATATATACATACATATCTGATAGTAGAGCTTTGTGGTAAGAAAAAGTTAAAAGTGGAATCCTTAGTAAGCACTAATATCAAAGAATCCTTTTTGTTTTTTTGTTAGCTTTTTTAATAAACAATGCATTCTAGAAAATATTGAGAAGAATTTAAAAAATTCTGAACTTTATATACATACAAGTTCAACATCTGAATATGAGTATTTAAATATATACATATACATATTTATATTTATATGTGTGCAAGTATGCAGAAAGATGCAATTCATTGAAGTTTAAAAATAAAACCTACATACACTTCAAAAGTGACATAATACTTGGATGATATTTTAGGATGAAAAATTAAAACATCATATAATACAACATATTTGACGGCTTTGGTTTCCTTTTATATTTTAGGTTTTGTGTTAAATACTCTCCCTAAATAGGTGAGAAGTATGTAAGCCAGGGGTGGTAGTATAAATTCAGATTAACAAATTAACAATATTACTTGGAATTCTAAATATATTTTATATATTTTATGAATTGAAATAAAATAATTTTATAATCAAAATTTAATATTTGGGTAGACATTTTCATTTTTCTTATGATCATTTGCATAATAATAACAAACACTTACTTCAAGTCAATATGTATTCTAAACACTTTCCATGTATTTCGATATTTAATTCTCAGCACAACCCTACGGGGTAAACACTATTTCAGTTTCATTGAAAATCAGACATGGAAGTTTAGTAAGGGGCTTCCCACGTGACACTCTGGTAAAGAATCCACCTGCCAATGCAGGATATGCAGGAAATGTGGGCTCGATCCCTGGGTCAGGAAGATCTCCTGGAGTAGGAAATTGCAACCCACTGCAGTACTCATGCCTGGAAAATTCCACGGACAAACAGAGCCATGAGGTTGCAAAAAGTCTGACACAGCTCAGTGACTGAGCACACATGCTCAGTCACTAAACACACAAAGTTTAGCTACTTGTCCAAGTTCACAAAGATAGCAACTGATGAAGCCAGATTCACATCTGGATGGGAGAATTTGTTGTTCAACCACTAATCCATATATGTCAATCATCAGATATGTTTGGACCTATAGTTTGTCAGTTCTATCCACTTTTTTTAGTGAAAAGTAAATGTAAGATATTTAGAAATCCATTTGTACATACATATTTATTTTGGTCACTTTGCATGTGTTATGGTGACAGCTTTCTAATAAATGAATATTAATTCAGCTGATCTGCAATGGTTATTTCCTACAATTTACACATGATCACATTTTAAATTTCTTTACAGATTGCTAGAGAAGTTAGCAAAACTAAAATAAAATTGACATGCAATCTTTGTGCAACATTGTTTGAGAAAGACATTAAATGCATTTGACAAATTTGACATGTAGCAAAGTTTCAGATTTCTCTTGAAATAGTAGCCACAAAGAAAGTGTTTGCACCATTTGAAAGTGTGCTAGTTATGCAGTCATGCCCAGTTTTTTGTGACCCCATGGACTGTAGCCCACCAGGCTCCTCTGTCCACAGAATTCTTCAAGCAAGAATACCGGAGTGGGTAGCCATTCTCTTTTCCAGGAGATCTTCCTTACCCAGAGATAGAACCTGTGTTCTCACACATTGCAGGCAGATTCTTACCCTCTGAGCCACCAGTGAAGCCCAATTTATGCTTATTAAGTAAAGAGTTATTAGAATGTAGAATTATTATTTGCATTTCTTTTGCCCTTGCTTTTACTTAGGCTCACTTGCTCATTGATGGTCCAACCACCCTCACCACCTTACCTTTCTCTTCTCATTTTGATTTGTTTTATTTGTTTTATTTATTTTTTTTAGATGTTTAGGTGTTTATTCTAGATCAGTTAGCTTGAGAATTTATAGAACTAGAGCTTAACTCCAGGTATAAATAGAAATTAAAAGAACTGAAATATGATAAAACATACACACTCACAAAGGTATAACTGAATTAATGGTCATAATATTCTATATGTATTTACAAAAGGCATTTAGGATGCACATTAAAAAATAACTGCCTGGTTGTTAGTCTCTAAGTCATGTCCAGTCTTGCAACCCCTTTGACTATAGCTTCGCAGGCTCCTCTGTCCATTAGGATTCTCCAGGCTAGAATACTGGAGTGGGTTGCCATATCTGTCTCCAAGTGATCTTCTGACCCAGGGATCAAACCCGGGTCTCCTGCATTACAGGCAGATTCTTTACCAACTGAGGTCTGAGGGAAGTACAATAACTGCCTAGGACTTTGTAAATAATGCTGTTAAACATGACATTACACTTCCTGATCCGTGAAGGACATTCATCTTACTTTCCATAGGATTGTGATTAAAAAAAAATTAACAAAAACAAGATACTTCAGGTAAAATGTTTAGCCTATTGTCTAGATTTAGTAATCTCTTTGAAAAGTTAGTACAGTCACTCTTATTAACCAAAAATAGTAGCTTAAGTTGTTATTTAAAGTATGGAAATAATTTAGCCCTATTACAAGAGCCCTGTTACACATGCTGATATTACTCAGTTAAGTAAAACCAGTGTTTCAATGTCTTTTATGTTTCATATGAGCTTATATAGAACTCAATGATGTCCCTTTAAAATAATTCCTTTAGGTGGACTAATATGACCAGGTTACTATAAATAGGGGTTGTCGACTCTAGTTTTCAGATGGAATTTCTTAGAGATTTCTCTGCAAACACCTCCAGGAAAGGAATCATTGTCAGGAGAGTAGCCTGAAGGGTAACAAATAGGCAGAAATATTTGAGATTACTTCAGAAAACAGTGTGAGTGGAAGACAGTTAATTGCTTAATTGACGTGAAATGAAGTGAAGTCACTCAATCCTGTCTCTCAGTCAGCCCAACCCCATGGACCGTTCCCTACCAGGCTCCTCCATCCATGAGATTTTCCAGGCAAGAATATCTACATAACGCTATCTTTGGACTTTCCATTCCATATCAGAATTGGTATATCTGAAAGCATTTAAATTAGTTTAAAGAAAACTAGCTCTAACTTGAAACAATGATTAAGGGTAATTTTACATGTTTACATTAAAAGTAAAGTAATTAAATGATAAATGCCACATGATTACCAATTTATTGAACTATGTTTTCAATCAATTATCTGTATCTTTCTTAGGCTGTAAAATAAAATGAGTTTAAATCAGCATAACCTTGCTTTGGAAAACTTTCAGGTATGAAACATTCAGTATTAGTGTGTGGTTAGTAACATTAATTCACAACACACATAATTAGTAATGAAGTTTAGAAGAATTTGTTATTTTGAACTGAACTATGGACACCATTAGGAAACATACCTTATTTATTTACTTAGAATAATACATTCAATGTATCTTTGTAGGTTAAATGGAAGTGAATTTTAAAATACAAAAAATAAGTTATGACCTGTATTCTATATAATCTGTATACTGCACAATCACATAAGCATAATGTCATATGCTGTTAATTTTTCACTTTATCAATTTTAAAGACACACAGAAACTCTTAATGTATTTCCTCACCTACTTTTATTTCCAAATGGCACTAGACATTTTCTAGTTTTTAACTGGAGAATTTCCTTTTTATGAAATGCTATATGAATTTGCTTGTGAATGTATACATGTTTTATACATATATATATATATAATGGAACACAGTTTGCAAAAATCAAATAATAGCATAGTTACTATAAAATGGATAAAATCATTACAAAAGCTTAATACTGTTATAAAGGAGTCTCTTCTTAAATAAATAGCAATATTTTTGTCTTTTTAATCTGGAAACTGTTGAAATTTTGCAAATCCTATGGAAAAATTTTGTATTACAGTGTAAATGTCCTAAAAGCAATAAACTGTATCTAGAAATTCCATTACATAAGAAATGTGAACACCCATGAGGAATTAATAGAAAATAAGCCATAGAGCAGTTGAAAATAGGGTTCCCATCTTCCCCATATATAATAAATGAGATATCTAAAACATTATATGTGACCGTGTGGATGAGACATTGTGTTAGATTTATGTTAGAGATAACTTCATGCAACTTATGGTACTATTCTGTGGAGGTTTTCTGATCTACTCTGAAACATGGGCTACTGTTTTATTCATGAACAGATGCATAATTTTTTTTGTCCTCCTTATGTGGGATTTAAGATATTTAGAATTTCTATAGTTAATTAAATTATATCTACTTTCCAGTTTGATTTTTGATATTCACTTGTGAAAAAAAAAATCATGAGACTCTGAATGAATCCCAGTTGTAGTGGTGTACACCCTATTTCTTATATCAAACATCTTTTTAGGTGATTGACAAAGAATTTTCTCCAGAGAGGAATTTTTTTATTATTTTTCTTTATTTAGTTGAGATGGACACAATTTTACTCCATTCTTTTGGGATCAAATTTGAAATTACAAGCCCTTATATTTAAAAGAAAATATTGTTAATTCTAATGCATAAATATTTGAGGCATGTTCAGTGCTCAGCTATTAATACATGAATATGCTCTTACCAGACCTGAGACTTTCCTCCACGGGCAAAGACTGTTCAATGTGCGATGCTACTGTGTCTGTACATGTATGTAACAGATAATGAGAAGTTTTTCTTAAATATGTGATTTCCAACAAAAGGAAAATTGATAATTTAAGTATAAGGTAGATAACATTTTCACATATGGGTCAGAATATAATAGAAAGGGTATTAAAGGAGAACAATCCATTCAGTCCTAAAGAAAATCAGCCTTGAATGTTCGTTGGAATGACTGATACTGAAGCTGAAGCTCCAGTACTTTGGCCACCTGATGCAAAGAGCTGACTCAATGGAAAAGATCTTGATGCTGGGAAAGTTTGAGGACTGGAGGCTGAAGGGGCAACAGAGGATGAGATGGTTGGATGGTATTACCGACTAGATGGACATGAGTTTAAACAAAGTCCAAGAGATACTGAAGGACAAGGAAGTCTGGCATGCTGCAGTCCATGGGGTCATAAAGAGTAGGATGCAACTTATTTATTGAACAACAACAACACCATAAGTAAGAGCTTGAATGACACACTATATATTTCAGATGTTAATTGTGATAATTTATGAACATGGAGTCTTTTTTTTTTTTAAGTAGACTATTTTCTCCCTACATAGTATGATTTAGAATGCTGATGCCTAAAGTCTGAGTGAAAAGAGTGAATAATCCATCTGCTATTACTTCATTTCTATGTCTTTGAAGAATGAATTTCCATTGCAAAATCTGCAATTTTATTTAAACATATCATATGTTTATTTGCTTGTTAGGTAATGTAGTAATTTCTAGTATCATAGACATTTACATTCTTATTTTTATTACAAAAAATTTCTTTAGACCAAATATCATTAGTAAGTTTATTTTTGAAAAAGTATTATCTGTAAACTTCTATTAGCACACTAATTAAATCTCATCAACAACATCCTCTAGATTTCTGGTTTCAATCACCATATTCATTTACAATTTTTATAAAACCATGGTATGAGTAAGAAAGACATATTAAATACGTGTTCTTGCTTTCTTATTATTTAGGCAGACTATTTAATATACATTTGCATATAGAAATAACTTTAAACCATCAATTCATGATAGATTTATAGCTCTGTAATTTTCTCAGTTTTATATCTGTCTCTTATACACATCTAGATGTGTATAAGAGACAGCTATGGGGAAACTCTTTTGTTTCATTAACAGGGAATGAGGCTAACAAAGTAAAAGATCGTTAAGTCTGAGGTTGTTTTGGAAATTTGTATAGAAGAAAATTTCAGTTACGAGGTGGCCAAGAATACTCGGTAAAAAGTAGAAACTAATGTCTAGACGAAAATGAATAAGTTAATGAATGTTCAATAAGGACAAGTGAGAGGATGAAGAATGAACCATAAACATAAATATATGTATATATATATACATACATATCTGATAGTAGAGCTTTGTGGTAAGAAAAAGTTAAAAGTGGAATCAGTAAGCACTAATATCAAAGAATCCTTTTTGTTTTTTTGTTAGCTTTTTTAATAAACAATGCATTCTAGAAAATATTGAGAAGAATTTAAAAAATTCTGAACTTTATATACATACAAGTTCAACATTTGAATATGAGTATTTAAATATATACATATACATATTTATATTTATATGTGTGCAAGTATGCAGAAAGATGCAATTCATTGAAGTTTAAAAATAAAACCTACATACACTTCAAAAATGACATAATACTTGGATGATATTTTAGGATGAAAAATTAAAACATCATATAATACAACATATTTGACGGCTTTGGTTTCCTTTTATATTTTAGGTTTTGTGTTAAATACTCTCCCTAAATAGGTGAGAATTATGTAAGCCAGGGGTGGTAGTATAAATTCAGATTAACAAATTAACAATATTACTTGGAATTCTAAATATATTTTATATATTTTATGAATTGAAATAAAATAATTTTATAATCAAAATTTAATATTTGGGTAGACATTTTCATTTTTCTTATGATCATTTGCATAATAATAACAAACACTTCCTTCAAGTCAATATGTATTCTAAACACTTTCCATGTATTTCGATATTTAATTCTCAGCACAACCCTACGGGGTAAACACTATTTCAGTTTCATTGAAAATCAGACATGGAAGTTTAGTAAGGGGCTTCCCACGTGACACTCTGGTAAAGAATCCACCTGCCAATGCAGGATATGCAGGAAATGTGGGCTCGATCCCTGGGTCAGGAAGATCTCCTGGAGTAGGAAATTGCAACCCACTGCAGTACTCATGCCTGGAAAATTCCACGGACAAACAGAGCCATGAGGTTGCAAAAAGTCTGACACAGCTCAGTGACTGAGCACACATGCTCAGTCACTAAACACACAAAGTTTAGCTACTTGTCCAAGTTCACAAAGATAGCAACTGATGAAGCCAGATTCACATCTGGATGGGAGAATTTGTTGTTCAACCACTAATCCATATATGTCAATCATCAGATATGTTTGGACCTATAGTTTGTCAGTTCTATCCACTTTTTTTAGTGAAAAGTAAATGTAAGATATTTAGAAATCCATTTGTACATACATATTTATTTTGGTCACTTTGCATGTGTTATGGTGACAGCTTTCTAATAAATGAATATTAATTCAGCTGATCTGCAATGGTTATTTCCTACAATTTACACATGATCACATTTTAAATTTCTTTACAGATTGCTAGAGAAGTTAGCAAAACTAAAATAAAATTGACATGCAATCTTTGTGCAACATTGTTTGAGAAAGACATTAAATGCATTTGACAAATTTGACATGTAGCAAAGTTTCAGATTTCTCTTGAAATAGTAGCCACAAAGAAAGTGTTTGCACCATTTGAAAGTGTGCTAGTTATGCAGTCATGCCCAGTTTTTTGTGACCCCATGGACTGTAGCCCACCAGGCTCCTCTGTCCACAGAATTCTTCAAGCAAGAATACCGGAGTGGGTAGCCATTCTCTTTTCCAGGAGATCTTCCTTACCCAGAGATAGAACCTGTGTTCTCACACATTGCAGGCAGATTCTTACCCTCTGAGCCACCAGTGAAGCCCAATTTATGCTTATTAAGTAAAGAGTTATTAGAATGTAGAATTATTATTTGCATTTCTTTTGCCCTTGCTTTTACTTAGGCTCACTTGCTCATTGATGGTCCAACCACCCTCACCACCTTACCTTTCTCTTCTCATTTTGATTTGTTTTATTTGTTTTATTTATTTTTTTTAGATGTTTAGGTGTTTATTCTAGATCAGTTAGCTTGAGAATTTATAGAACTAGAGCTTAACTCCAGGTATAAATAGAAATTAAAAGAACTGAAATATGATAAAACATACACACTCACAAAGGTATAACTGAATTAATGGTCATAATATTCTATATGTATTTACAAAAGGCGTTTAGGATGCACATTAAAAAATAACTGCCTGGTTGTTAGTCTCTAAGTCATGTCCAGTCTTGCAACCCCTTTGACTATAGCTTCGCAGGCTCCTCTGTCCATTAGGATTCTCCAGGCTAGAATACTGGAGTGGGTTGCCATATCTGTCTCCAAGGGCTCTTCTGACCCAGGGATCAAACCCGGGTCTCCTGCATTACAGGCAGATTCTTTACCAACTGAGGTCTGAGGGAAGTACAATAACTGCCTAGGACTTTGTAAATAATGCTGTTAAACATGACATTACACTTCCTGATCCGTGAAGGACATTCATCTTACTTTCCATAGGATTGTGATTAAAAAAAAATTAACAAAAACAAGATACTTCAGGTAAAATGTTTAGCCTATTGTCTAGATTTAGTAATCTCTTTGAAAAGTTAGTACAGTCACTCTTATTAACCAAAAATAGTAGCTTAAGTTGTTATTTAAAGTATGGAAATAATTTAGCCCTATTACAAGAGCCCTGTTACACATGCTGATATTACTCAGTTAAGTAAAACCAGTGTTTCAATGTCTTTTATGTTTCATATGAGCTTATATAGAACTCAATGATGTCCCTTTAAAATAATTCCTTTAGGTGGACTAATATGACCAGGTTACTATAAATAGGGGTTGTCGACTCTAGTTTTCAGATGGAATTTCTTAGAGATTTCTCTGCAAACACCTCCAGGAAAGGAATCATTGTCAGGAGAGTAGCCTGAAGGGTAACAAATAGGCAGAAATATTTGAGATTACTTTAGACAACAGTGTGAGTGGAAGACAGTTAATTGCTTAATTGACGTGAAATGAAGTGAAGTCACTCAATCCTGTCTCTCAGTCAGCCCAACCCCATGGACCGTTCCCTACCAGGCTCCTCCATCCATGAGATTTTCCAGGCAAGAATATCTACATAACGCTATCTTTGGACTTTCCATTCCATATCAGAATTGGTATATCTGAAAGCATTTAAATTAGTTTAAAGAAAACTAGCTCTAACTTGAAACAATGATTAAGGGTAATTTTACATGTTTACATTAAAAGTAAAGTAATTAAATGATAAATGCCACATGATTACCAATTTATTGAACTATGTTTTCAATCAATTATCTGTATCTTTCTTAGGCTGTAAAATAAAATGAGTTTAAATCAGCATAACCTTGCTTTGGAAAACTTTCAGGTATGAAACATTCAGTATTAGTGTGTGGTTAGTAACATTAATTCACAACACACATAATTAGTAATGAAGTTTAGAAGAATTTGTTATTTTGAACTGAACTATGGACACCATTAGGAAACATACCTTATTTATTTACTTAGAATAATACATTCAATGTATCTTTGTAGGTTAAATGGAAGTGAATTTTAAAATACAAAAAATAAGTTATGACCTGTATTCTATATAATCTGTATACTGTACAATCACATAAGCATAATGTCATATGCTGTTAATTTTTCACTTTATCAATTTTAAAGACACACAGAAACTCTTAATGTATTTCCTCACCTACTTTTATTTCCAAATGGCACTAGACATTTTCTAGTTTTTAACTGGAGAATTTCCTTTTTACGAAATGCTATATGAATTTGCTTGTGAATGTATACATGTTTTATACATATATATATAAAATGGAACACAGTTTGCAAAAATCAAATAATAGCATAGTTACTATAAAATGGATAAAATCATTACAAAAGCTTAATACTGTTATAAAGGAGTCTCTTCTTAAATAAATAGCAATATTTTTGTCTTTTTAATCTGGAAACTGTTGAAATTTTGCAAATCTTATATTAAAATTTTGTATTACAGTGTAAATGTCCTAAAAGCAATAAACTGTATCTAGAAATTCCATTACATAAGAAATGTGAACACCCATGAGGAATTAATAGAAAATAAGCCATAGAGCAGTTGAAAATAGGGTTCCCATCTTCCCCATATATAATAAATGAGATATCTAAAACATTATATGTGACCGTGTGGATGAGACATTGTGTTAGATTTATGTTAGAGATAACTTCATGCAACTTATGGTACTATTCTGTGGAGGTTTTCTGATCTACTCTGAAACATGGGCTACTGTTTTATTCATGAACAGATGCATAATTTTTTTTGTCCTCCTTATGTGGGATTTAAGATATTTAGAATTTCTATAGTTAATTAAATTATATCTACTTTCCAGTTTGATTTTTGATATTCACTTGTGAAAAAAAAAATCATGAGACTCTGAATGAATCCCAGTTGTAGTGGTGTACACTCTATTTCTTATATCAAACATCTTTTTAGGTGATTGACAAAGAATTTTCTCCAGAGAGAAATTTTTTTCTTATTTTTCTTTATTTAGTTGAGATGGACACAATTTTACTCCATTCTTTTGGGATCAAATTTGAAATTACAAGCCCTTATATTTAAAAGAAAATATTGTTAATTCTAATGCATAAATATTTGAGGCATGTTCAGTGCTCAGCAATTAATACATGAATATGCTCTTACCAGACCTGAGACTTTCCTCCACGGGCAAAGACTGTTCAATGTGCGATGCTACTGTGTCTGTACATGTATGTAACAGATAATGAGAAGTTTTTCTTAAATATGTGATTTCCAACAAAAGGAAANAAAAAAAAAAAAAAAAGATATTGTAAAGAAAAATGTATGAATAAATTATCAGGAAGACAAACATAGATAAGGGAGAAAATAATGTGGACACCCTAAAGTGCAATTACTACTTTAATTTCTCATGATTTACTCCTTCAGAACTTGCAATTAACACAATAATTTTTTCAGTGGAACTATTATAATTTTGAGTCATCAAACATGGGCTTGTCTCTCAAATCATCTAATTTTTCATGTATTTATAGAGATATAATTTTGAATACTCAGCTCAAAAATGTTAAAATTCTCACTGTTGATGAGAGGTTGAAATATGTGATTTTCAATTACCTTTTAAACACCCCAGTGTAGCCCTTTTAATAAAGCATTCCTGGAAGAATGCAGTAGATTATGCATATAGCTAAGACAGGTCTTACTGTTTTTGTTGAGCTAAAAGATTAGAGAGCACTTTCTTCAAATCTCATGATATGTAGATGAGGCAAGTGAAGTCCATGGTCAGTACAAATTACTTAGTGTCACATTCTAGACTATTTCAGTTTAACTGTACTATCATTTTGTTGTTGTTATTATTCAGTTGCTCAGTCATGCCTGACTCTTTGCAACCCAATAGACTGCAGCATAACAGGCTTCTCTGTCCTTCACTATCTTCCCTAGTTTGCTCAAAGTCATGTCCTTTCAGTCAATGATACAATCCAACCATCTCCACCCACTGTCTTCCCCTTCTCCTCCTGCCTTCAGTCTTTCCCAGCATCACGGTCTTTTCCAATGAGTCAGCTCTTCACATCAGGTAGCCAAAGTATTGGAGTTTCAGTTTCAACATCAGTCCTTCCAGTGAATAGTCAGTGTTATGTTCCTTTAGACCACATTTAAATATATATTTTAAAATTATAGAGACATTTTTTAAGAAAAAAATTATAGGACAAATTTAGAAGTAATGTATTTATTAGGATTGCCTGATTTTTTTTTTTTTTGTAACTGAAAAAATTGAAACAGACCCTTTATATGTAAAAATAAAACCATACAAGTACTATGGCCATATCACAAAGCTGTCTGATGGGGGCATGATATATTCAAATAGACGTAATACACTATTTTAGCTCTTTTCTATTTTATAGTATAATTAATAAGTTCAAGTAATCAAGGTCACAATCTCTGTTAGCCCTTGTTGGCACAGAGATTAACCAGAGACACTTTTCCTTCCAACTTTATTGAGACATAATTAACATACAGAATTTTCTAAGTTAAAATGATTTGGCTTACCACAAGTTTAGTTAATATCCATCATCCTATTTTTAGATACAAAATCTAAAATATAGGGAAAAAATATTTTTCTCCTTCTGATGAGAACTTTTAGGATTTACTCTTAACTTTTACATATAACACACAATAGTGTTAATTATATTTGTCATGTTGTTCATTATTTCTCTAGTATTTCATTATCTTATAACAGGAAGTTTGTACCTTTTGGCTGCCTTCACTCAATTTCCTTTCACTCCCACACTCTACCTCTTCTGGTACCAAAAATATTATCTTTTTTTCTATAAGTTTGTTTATTTTTGACCTATAACACCATGTTAGTTCCTGGTACATAACAGAATGATTCAATATTTCTATGCATTTCAAAAGGATTACCATGATAAATTTAGCTACCGTCTGTCATCATTCAAAGTTATTATATAATTACTGACTATATTCCCCATACTTTTCATTCCAGTAACTCTTTTATTATGCAGTTGGAAATTTGCACATCTTAACTCCTTCACTTATTTCTCTCCACTCTCCCCCGCCCCGTTTTGTTCTTTTCTAAGACATATTGAAATATTTCCTTTCTGTAACAGGCATGCTTGCTACTATGCAAGTATTTCTCTACTTCAAGCATTTCAACCCTATTCTTTACATCATTTTACAGTTATTCCCTGAGCCTGGACACTCTTTGCTCAATTCTCTATATATTGACTCCTTGAAACCCTTCTGGGCTCAGCTTCAAGGTCATGTCTTTGGAAAAGCCTATCCAACTCTTAATCACAGTCTCTACTCTAATAGTCACTCATATCATTTGACCATCTAACTGAGCATCACTGTCTGAGATTATAATTTTCATTTATTTGGTAATTGGATCTTCTCAAAAGGAACTTGTGAGGATTCTACCGAGGAAGAGGAGATGCTTGCACTGTTCATGTGCTTCCCCTATTGAACAAGTATTCTGGTATAAAATATGCCTTCAATAAATATTAGTGAATGAAATAGAAGAAGACATCTAGGAAATCTGGAAGAAAAAGAACTGAATTGATAAGTATAAGAGCTCACATCAATTAAACGTTTTACATATTTAGAAAGTTTATGACGTATCAGATACAGTGCTATGTATCAAAGGGTACAGATGTATGAAATGAATAGGTGATTATAGAGCCATCTCTCAAAATAGAATTTACTGATAGAACAAGTATGCACATAATTGTTATATGAATACACAGGTGTGTAATGTTGACAAATTGAAGTTGTAATGGAGTAATCACAGTCCGGGCTTCCCAGAAGGCACAGTGGTAACGAATTCACCTGCCAATGCAGGAGACACATGAGAGGCAGGTTCGATACCTGGGTCAGGGAGATTCCTTGGAGGAGAAAATGAAAATCCACCACAATATTCTTGCCTGGAAAATTCCATGGACAGAAGAGCCTAGCAGATTACAGTCTACTAGGTCACAAAAGTGTTGAGAATGACTGAGTACATGTAGAATCATAGTTAAGGCAGAAAAGAAAAAATAAAAATAAATAAGGAGTCAGGTGGGCCATTGGTGATCTTGTCTCGAATATGTTTCTGCAACACTGAAACCTTGAATTTTCATTGATTGTACCATACCTAAGGACATCACCAGAGGTATTCAGTACAACACCTGCAGCTGGAAAATTACAATCTCAAAGTCTCCCCTTGTATCTATGCAATCATTTAAAACCCTTCCCAATCCTTATTTAATAACCATCCTTCTTGCTGGTCAGTCTCTCAGTTGTGTCCAACTCTTTGCAACCCCGTGGACTGCAGCACACCAGGCCCCCCTATCCTTCTCTCCCTCTGAGAGTTTGCTTAAACTCATGTCTATTGAATCAAGAATTCAACAATTCTTTGTTGTTGCTTCTCCTCCTGCCTTCAATCTTTCCCAGCATCAGGGTCTTTTCCAATGAGTTGGCTCTTTGCATCAGGTGGCCAAATTATTGGAGCTTCAGCTTCAGCATCAGTCCTTCCAATAAATATTGAGAGTTGACCTCCTTTAGGATTGATTGGTTTGTTCAGTTCAGTCTCTCAGTCATGTCTAACTCTTTGTGACCCCATGGACTGCAGCACCAGGTCTCCCTGTCCATCACCAATTCCCAGAGTTTACTCAAACTCACGCTCATTGAGTCAGTGATGCCATCCAACCATCTCACCCTCTGTCATCCCCTTATCCTCTAACCTTCGATCTTTCCCCAAATGAGGGTCTTTTCAAATGAGTCAGTTTTTCACATCAGGTGGGCAAAGTATTGGAGTTCCCAGCTTCAACGTCAGTCCTTCCAGTGAACACTCAGGACTGAACCTTTAGGATGGACTGCTTGGATCTCCTTGCAGTCCAAGGGACACTCAAGAATCTTCTCCAGCGCCACAGTTCAAAAGCATCAATTCTTCAGTACTCAGCTTTCTTTATAGTCCAACTCTCACATCCATACAAGACTACTGGAAAAACCATAGCCTTGACTAGATGGACATATGTTGGTAAAGTCATGTCTTAATTATCCAGCACCCAGCATTCTTTCTGGTCCAGCTCTCCATACATGACTACCATAGCTTTGACCATATGGACCTTTATTGGCAAAGTGATGTCTCTGCTTTTTAATACAATAACTAGTTTTGTCATAGCTTTTCTTCCAAGGGGCAAGTGTCTCCTAATTTCACCCTTCCTTCTTTTAATAACTAACCTTAGTCTTTTAATAACCACTCTTCCTTTTTGACAACTCCAAATACAATTCTTGATAAACATGATGTAACCAACTGTAACCTTACATTTTTCAACTTTATTATCTCCCCCCTACATTCTGTAATGCTTCTTGAGTCTTTGTCTCCTGGATGCCTAGAAAAACCAAATAAGCATCTTTCAACCATCTTGCTAAAATTTGAGTTAATGGTTATATAGGAATAATGATTCCTCAGAACAGAAAGATCAAGTATTTGACAGTTGGGTTGCACCATAGGAAAATGAATAATATTTTGGCAGGAGAATAGAGTGATAAAAAAGAATGTAAGGAATGAGAGAAGATGCTGTATTGGTTTTCTATTGCTACCTAGACAAGTTGCCATATAATTAGCACTTTGCTTTTAAAACAAAACTAATTTGTCATTTTACAGAGGCTTCTGTAGATCAAATGTCTGGGTGACCTCAACTGTTTCTTTGCTTCAGTTCAGTTCAGTTGTTCAGTCATGTCCGACTCTTTGTGACCCCATGAATCACAGCACATCAGGCCTCCCTGTCCATCATCAACTCCTGGAGTTCACTCAAACCCACGTCCATTGAGTCAGTGATGCCATCCAGCCATCTCATCCTCTGTTATCCCCTTCTCCTCCTGCCCCCAATCCTTCCCAGCATCAGAGTTTTTTCCAATGAGTCAACTCTTCGCATGAGGTGGCCAAAGTACTGGAGTTTCAGCTTTAGCATCA
>SJYX01002934.1:241672-253248 GCA_006410675.1 Oreotragus oreotragus | reverse complement strand
GTGTCTGACTCTTTGTGACCCCATGGACTGCAGCACACCAGGCCTCCATGTCCATCACCAACTCCTGGAGTTTACTAAAGCTCATGTCCATTGAGTCAGTGATGCCATCCAACCATCTCATTCTCTGTCGTCCCCTTGTCCTCTCGTCCTCAATCTTTCCCAGCATCAGGGTCTTTTCCAATGAGTCAGTTCTTTGCATCAGGTGGACAAAATATTGGAGTTTCACCTTCAGCATCAGTCCTTCCAATAAATATTCAAGACTAATTTCCTTTAGGATTGACTGGTTGGATCTTCTTGAGAAGACTCTCAAGAGTCTTCTCCAACACCACAATTCAAAAGCATCAATTCTTCAGTGCTTAGCTTTCTTTAGTCCAACTCTCGCATCCATACATGACTACTGGAAAAACCATAGCTTTGACTAGATGGACCTTTGTTGGCAAAGTAATGTCTCTGCTTTTTAACATGCTAAGTTCATCATAGCTTTTCTTTCAAGGATCAAGTGTCTTTTAATTTCATGGCTGCAGTTATCATCTGCAGTGATTTTGGAACCAAAAAAATAAAAATAAAAACAGACACTTTTCTGGAACTTTCTTGCTTTTCCAATGATCCAATAGATGCTGGCAATTTGATCACTGGTTCCTCTGCTTTTTCTAAATCCAGCTTGAACTCTGGAAGTTCACGCTTCATGTACTGTTGAAGCCTGGCTTGGAGAATTTTGAGCATTACTTTACTAGCATGTGACTTGAGTGCAATTGTGCAGGAGTTTGAACATTCTTTGGCATTGCCTTTCTCTGGCATTGGAATAAAAACTGACCTTTTCCAGTCTTGGGGCCACTGTTGAGTTTTCCAAATTTGCTGGCATATTGAGTGCAGCACTTTCACAGCATCATCTTTTAGGATTTGAAATAGCTCAACTGGAATTCTATCACCTCCACTAGCTTTGTTCATAGTGATGCTTCCTAAGGCCCATGTGACTTTGTATTCCAGGATGTCTGCCTCTGGGTGAGTCATCACATCATCGTGGTTATCTGGATCATGAAGATCTTTTTTGTATAGTTCTTCTGTGTATTTTTGCCACCTCTTCTTAATACCTTCTGCTTCTGTTAGGTCCATACCATGTTCCCATCTTTGCATGAAATGTTGCCTTGGTATCTCTAATTTTCTTGAAGAAATCTCTAGTTTTTCCCATTCTATTGTTTTCCTCTATTTCTTTGCATTGATCACTGAGGAAGCCTTTCTTATTTCTCCTTGCTCTTCTTTTGGAACTCTGCATTCAGATGGGTATATCTTTCCTTTTCTCCTTTGCCTTTCACTTATTTTCTCAGCTGTTTGTATGGCCTCCTCAGACAACCATTTTGCCTTTTTGCATTTCTTTTTTTTCTTGGGGATGGTCTTGATTACTGCCTCCTATACAGTGTCACGAACTTCTGTCCATAGTTCTTTGGGCACTCTATCAGATTAAATTCCTTGAATCTATCTGTTACTTCCACTGGATAATTGTAAGGGATTTGATTTAGGTCATATTTGAATGGTCTAGTGGTTTTCCCTGCTTTCTTCAATTTTAGTCTGAATTTTGCAATAAGGAGTTCATGATCTGAGCCACAGTCAGCTCCTGGTCTTGTTTTTGCTAACTGTATAGAGTTTCTCCATCTTTGGCTGTAAAGAATATCATCAATCTGATTTCGGTGTTGACCATCTGGTGCTGTCCATGTGTAGTCTTCTCTTGTGTTGTTGGATGAGGGTGTTTGCTATGAGCAGTGTGTTCTCTTGGCAAAATTCTGTTAGCCTTTGCCCCGCTTCATTTTGTATTCCAAGGCCAAATTTGACTGTGAACTATAATGTCCATGGAATTCTCCAGGCCAGAATACTCAAGTGGGTAGCCTTTCCCTTCTCCAGGGGGTCTTCCCAACTCAGGGATTGAACCCAGGTCTCCCACATTGCAGGCAGATTCTTTACCATCTGAGCCACCTGGGAAGCCCAAGAATCCTGGAGTGGGTAGCCTATCCCTTCTCTGGTGGATCTTCCCAGCTCATGAATTGAACTGAGGTCTCCTGCATTTCAGATGGATTCTTTACCAACTGAGCTATGAGGGAAGCCCGAAAGCACTGGAATAGTAAAACCTCACTTTTGATGACTTGCTAGATACTTAGTGTAGACAAGTGTGAGGGTTAAAAGTCCTCTCAGTCGAGGGCAGTC
The DNA here is from genome assembly GCA_006410675.1 of Oreotragus oreotragus. NCBI lineage: Eukaryota > Metazoa > Chordata > Mammalia > Artiodactyla > Bovidae > Oreotragus > Oreotragus oreotragus. Next base: position 251,052 of record SJYX01002934.1, on the reverse strand, counting down.
ATAGGGTCACCTCCCACACTTGTGACAATTTTAACTCCAGGAGCTCTACCAGGTTCACATTCTGAATATTAGAGAAAATTTCCCTGTGTTTCCAGCAGGAGTTGGGGGAATGTACCCATTCTGAAATACGCTAGAGAATTCTGTTCTTCTTAAGAAGGTCTGTCCTCAAGAGAAAGGTTCTTTATTCCACCAGAACCTAACTTACCAGGGTTTTGTCAGACCCTAACTGTGATGATTAAGTTCATGCATCAACTTGACTACATCCCAGGATGCTGAGATATAACTCTTTAAAAAATTTTTCTGTGAGGGTGTTTCTGGTTGAGAGTAGCATTTAAATCAGTAGACAGAGTAAAGCAGATTACCATCCTCAATGTAAATGGGCACCATCCAATTCTTTGAGGTGAAAAAAACATGAAAATATGAAGAAAAGCAGAAATTGGTCTATGTCAGCCTGACTAAAAAAGCTGGGATATCAGCTTCTTGCTGCCTTAGTAGTATAACTTATACCATTAGTGTTCTTATTTCTCAGGTCTTCAGACTATTACTGGAAACACCACTGGATTTCCCAAATATATAGCATGCAGATGGAAGACTGTGCAACCTCTCAGCCTTCATAAGCATATCTTATGAGCCAATTCCTAATAATAATTCATTATATGTAAATGTGTGTGTATCTCCAATTGGTTCTGAAGAACTCTGGTTAATACACAAACTGGTATGGGGGAAGAGAAATACGGAACTCCAGCCTGCTCTAGAAATCTTTTCCTACCATCCTGTTAAATGGTGGAACAACTAACATGCACTTGTAAAATTAACAGCTTATTGGCACAGGCTCACTAAAAGACTGAGATCTAATCATAGGACTATAGAAACTTTATTTTGGGTTTCTTTTACCTACTATGTCCATTTTGGGGGACAAATGTTACAAAACATTCTAAAGGAAAAAAAAAATAGGTGAAGCAACAGATTATCAAACCAGACTTAGATATGGCACAAATATTGGAATAATTAGACCAAGAATTTAAAGAAACAATGATGTTAGGAACTCTAGCAGGACAATTTACAATAGGTTAGAACACATCGGTAACATAAGCATAGAAAGTGAAAGTGAGTGAAGTTGCTCAGTCGTGTCCGACTCTTTGCAACCCCATAGACTGTAGCCTACCAGGCTCCTCTGTCCATGGGATTTTCCAGGCAATAGTACTGGAGTGGATTGCCATTTCAAAGAAGTAACCAATGAGAAATGCTAGAGATCAAGATAACTTTAATGGTAACTTAAAATAACTTTGATAGGTTCCTTAGTAGATGAGACATGCCTGAAGTAAGAATATCTGATATTTAGAATGTATCAATAGAAACTTCCAAAAACTAAAAAAGTAAAAGAAAACACTGGGGAAAATAACAGAATGTCCAAGAACTTTGGTAAAACCACAAAAACTGAAAGGTATACATGATAAAGGTACCAAAAGGAAAAGAGAGAAAAGAAAAAATATTAGGAGCAATAATACAAAACAACTTCCCCAAATTAATGTTAGACAGCACATCATAGGTCCAGCAAGATTAGAAAACACAAAACAAAATTAATGCCCAACTAAACACAAAACCCTACAGGCAGGCATCTTGTGTTCAAAGTGTAGAAACATGGATAAAGAAAAAAAAAGTTTGAAAGAAAACACAGAAAAAATTACAACTTACTTTTCCTCAGAAACCTTACAAGCAAGAAATGAGTACAGTATTCTGTATCCTGAGAAATTATCCTCCGCCATAAGGGAAATACAGAATCTTCTAAGAAGATGGCAGAGCAGAGAACCAGAAAACTGTGTCTCCACCTAGCCAACTGCTTGGCAGAATGTATCTGGTTCAACTATGAGTGAGTGAGTGAAGTCGCTTAGTCATGTTCGACTCTTTGCGACTATAACTATATTGGTACTCTGTTTAACTATAGGTTTAACTATATTGGTACTCTGAAGTGTGTTGAAGACACAATTTTGAAGAGAAGTCATGGATGAAAAACTGCAGTTAGTATTAATTTCATTTATAACACAGCTGAATTTATCCATCACCCAACCATCATCCAGTGAAAAGCAGTTGTGAAAGTGTTCCTGGAGAAACTTGCACAAAAATTTCAGGAACCAAGGTCAGCAAAAAGAAACGTGTCCTCCAAACATTGGGTATCTGTGCTCTGATCACTGATTGCTGCTTCTAATCACAGAAATGTGAAGAAAAAGTTTGTAGTCATAGTTATTGCCACTCCCTCTATTGTTGTTAGCCCCTCCTCTTCTGGCTGAATTGAACTAGAGGGGAATTAAAGGTCAGGATATTCCTGTCCCTTTCTTTTTCTATTTTCCCATTTTGGCAGACATTAAAAACGTTAAAAGCAACCATATATGTAAGGAAATTAGAAAGTCACGATGTATGTTCAAAGGAAGGCACAGGCTTAGAAAAGACCTTAACTTTGCAACATAGAGACAGACTAAAGCAACAAAAACAAAAGCTAAAAAACTGTGGGGGAGAGGGAAATTTTTGTTTCCAGAGTTACCATATTTTTATATTTAAATGTCTGCTTTTCAACAAGAAAATCATCAGTCATACAAAGAAGCAGGAAAATTCAAAGTAAAAACAAAAACAGAAACTGTCCCTGAAAAAGATCTCATGGTGGACCTACTAGACAAAGATTTAAAACAATTATCATAAAAATGCTGAAAGAACTAAAAGAAGATGTGAAGAAAGTCAAGAAACAATGTAAGAGCAAAATAAAGTATCAATAGAGAAAAAAATCTTAAGCAGTAATTAGAAAGAAATGCAAGAGTTGAAAAGTAAAATAACAAATTTTTTTTAAAAATCACAGTGGAATCTGAAGGTCAATTGAATTAGTCAGTGGAAAGGTGAACTTGACGATAAAACAATGGAAATTGTCATATATGAGGAGGCAAGGAAAAAAAGAGATCGAAAAAAGTGAAGAAAACCAAAGGAACCAGTACAACACCAACAAGAAGACCAACATATGTACTGTGAGAGTCCCAGAAGAGAGAAGAGGAATCAACTCAAAGAGATTGACACTGAAACAAAATATAATCAATCTGTCAAAAGTCAAAGACATAGAGAATTTAGGAAATGCAACTCTTCACATGTAAGAGATCTTCAGTAAGATTGCAGCAGATTTCTCAACAAAACTTGGAGACTATAGCCTGGTATATTAAAAGGACTAAAAGAAAAAAACATACTTGCCAAACAAGAAATCTAGATCTGGCAAAATTCTTTCAAAAGTAAAGAAGAAATTAATAAATTCCCAAATAAAAAAAGTTGAACAAGCTCAATTAGAACTGCCCTGAGAAATACTATAGAGAATCCTGAAGGCTGAAACAAGAGGAAATAGATAATAACTTAAAGCCATATTAAGAAAGAAAGATTTCAGTAAAATTAAATAAAGTGAAAGTGAAGTTGCTCAGTCATGTCCGACTCTTTGTGACCCCCATGGACAGTAGCCTGCACCAGGCTCCTGCATCCATGGGATTTTCTAGGCAAGAGTACTGGAGTGGGTTGCGATTTCCTTCTCCAGGGAATCTTCCTGACCCAGGGATCAAACCCAGCTCTCCCACATTGTAGACAGATGCTTTACCATCTGAACCACCAGGGAAGTTCAGTAAAACTAAATACACAGGCAATACAGTATTGTAAAGCAAAATACAGTTAAAAAAACAAAAACAAAAACAGTACTGGGACTTCCCTGTTGGTCCAGTGATTAAGAATCTGTCTTCCTATTCAGGGAATGTGGGTTTGACCCCTGGTTGAGGAACTAAGATGCCACAAGTTGGGGAACTAAGATGATGTGAAGCAATCAAGCCTGTGTACTGCAACTAGAGAAACTTGTGCACTTCAAAGAGACACTTTGTGCCACAGCAAGAGAAGTGCACACACTGCAACTGAAGAGAAACTCTCACACTCTGCATCTAGAGAAAGCCTGTGTGCCATAAGGATCCAGTGTAGCTAAAAATAAAAAATAAATAAAATAAATAAATATTAATATTATTGTAACAATGGTATATAACTCCACTTTTTATGTTAAACATGATTAAAAATCATTGTCTAAAAGCTAGCTTTATCATAAATTTGAATTGTAACTCCACATTTTCTTTTCTACATAGTTAAAGGGACTACTGGATTTAAAAACTCTTTTGTTTTGGCTACACAATGTATAAAGTTGTAATTTTGTGACACTAACCGAAAGACGTGGGGACAAAGCTGTTAAAGAAGCAGAGTTTTTGCATGTTATTGAAGTTAAACTGGTATAAATTCAAATTAAGATAACTTTAGGATGTTAAATGTACTCCCCATGGTAATTACAAAGACAATAACCAAAGAATATACATAAGAGGATATTATAAAAGAATTTAGCAATTTCACTATAAAAAATCAACTAACCACTGAAACTGAAGAGTAGTACAGGAAATATGGGATAAAAGAGCCACAAGGACTATAGAAAACAAATAGGAAAATGACAGAAGTAAGTACATCCTTAATTTTAATTTATACCTAATTTATTTAGGTATAAATGAATAAGCTTTCCAATCAAAAAACAGAGATTGGTGGATAGATTTTAAAAATACATCAATAGGTTAAAAGCAAAAGAACAGAAAAGGATATCCCATGTAAACAGTAACCAAAGAGTTGGGGTGGATATTTTAATATCAGACAAATAGAATTCAAATTTGGGGAAGGCAATGGCACCCCACCCCAGTACTCTTGCCTGGAAAATCCAATGGACGGAGTAGCCTGGTGGGTTGCAGTCCATGGGGTCGCTAACAGTCAGACAGACTGAGCGACTTCACTTTCACTTTTCTCTTTCATGCATTGGAGAAGGAAATGGCAACCCACTCCAGTATTCTTGCCTGGAGAATCCCAGGGATGGGGGAGGCTGGTGGGCTGCAGTCCATGGGGTCGCACAGAGTCGGACACGACTGAAGTGACTTAGCAGCAGCAGCAGAATTCAACTTAAAATAGGTAACCTGAGATAAAGAAATATATTATATATTAGTAAAAGTTTCAATACATCAGTAAAAGAGACAGTTATAAGCATTTACATATCTAATACAGACTATCAAAATATCTGAAGCAAAAAGGCAGAACTGAATGGAAAATAGACAGCTGTACAATAATACTTAGAAATTTCAACATCTCATGTATATTAGAAAATCCAGAGAGAAGTTAAAAAACAAAACATAGAACATAAACATACAACAAACCAGCTAGATCTAAGAGACGTGTATAACACATATGATACAATAAAAATGGAATATATATTCTTCTCAAGTATATGGTACATTTCAACCAAATATAGACCAAATGTTAGGCCATAAATTGTTTCTACTGATTGGCGAATTAGTGGTAACTTAACAACACACTCTTCTAAAAACGATGGGTTAAAGATAATCACAAGAGTAATTAGAAAGAATTAGAGATGAAAACAAAACGCAAGTTACCCAAATTTATGTGGCATAGTAAAAGCAGTCCTAAGGGGAAATTTTATAGCCATAAATAATTATACTAGTGACAAATATCTCAAAACAACAAAGTAACATCACTATTTAAGGAACTAGAAAAAGAAGAACAAATGAGACAAAGCTGTAGAAATTAGGTCAGAGATCAACATTCTCAAGAGAGTAGAAAAACAAGAGATAATAAACAAAACCCAAATTAGTTCTTTGAAAATTACAACAAAGAAAGGACAAATGTTTAGGTAGATGGGACTGAAAAAAAAAATCAAATTACTAAAGTCAGAAATGAAACTGGGGACATTATTACTGATTCTCCAGAAATAAAAAGAATCATAATAGAAGATTATTGGCAATCACATGGCAATAAATATGATAACCTAAATGAAATGTTCAAATTTCTAAAAACATAAAATCTACCCAAACTGAGTCATGAAGAAATAGAAAATTTAAACACATTGATAGCGAGTTAGCAGAGTAAGTCAGTAATCAAAAATCTCCTTACCAAGAAAAATCCTAGACTTGATGGCTTCACAGGTGATATCCACCAAACTTTTAAAGACTTAACAATAGTCACAGTGATTCCAACAATTTGGCGAGAATATTCTCTAATTTTACAATATCGCCATTACAGTGATACTAAAGCCAGAGAAAAGCACTATCAGAAAACTACTCACCATGGCCATTGTAAACACTGATGCAACAAGTCTTAACAAAATACTCACAAACCAAATTCAGCTACATATTTTAAAGATTACTTGGCACAAGAAAATTAAGCTTATGCCTAGGACATAAGGATGGTTCAACAGACAAATATCAATGAATGTAATACAATACATGAACAGAATGAAGGGGAAAAGCAATGTAACCTCATTCATTGATGCAAAAAATAATCTGATAGAATTGAACACACACATTCATACTGAAATACTCAACAAACTAGGAATAGAAGTAAACTACCTTAACATAATAAAAGCCATAAATAATAAACTCACAAAAAAATATACTAAATGTTGAAACACTAAAATCTTTTCACCTAAGACTGAAACGAATCAAGGATACCCAATTTTGCACTTCTATTCAACACCATACTGGATGTTCTAGCCAGAGCAGTAAATAAATAAATTTAAAGTATCTATATTGGAAAGGAAAAATTAAAATTATCTCTGCACACATTATAATCTAATATATAGAAAACAGAAAATCCTAAAGATAGCAAAAAAAAACCCCTTAGAATTGATAAATTAATTCAGCAAAGAAGCAGAATACAAACCCACACACGAAAATAAGTTGCATTTCTATTCAGTAACAATGAATGAACAATCTGAAAACTGCAAAAATATTTCATTTGAAATGACATCAATTTAACAGAAATAATTAGCCAAGGAGATGAAAAACTTGTACAATGAAAACTACAAAATACTGCTGAAAGAAATTAAAGGAAACATCAATAAATAGAAACATATCCTATGTTCAAGAATTGGAAGACTTACTATTGTTAAAATATGAATACTGTCCAAAATGATCTACAGACTCAAAGTATTCACTATCAAAACTCCAATGAGATTTTTTCCTAGAAATCAAGAAACTCATCTGAAAATTCATATGAAATCTCAAGGAACCACAAATAGCTAAATGAACTCTGAAAAGTAAGAACGTTGGACTACTCACATTACCTGAATTCAAAACTTACTACAACCTTACAATAATGAAAAGAGTGTTGCACTGGCACAAGGAAATACAGACTCACAGAAAAAAGGAGTCCAGAAATAGACCAGCATAAACATAGTCAAGTGATTTTCAACAAGGATACCAAGATCATTCAATCAAGAAAAGAAAATATTTTCAACAAATAGTACTGAGAGACACTGAGTATCCACAATGCAAACAAATGAAGTCAGACCCTTACCTATCACCATATATAAAAATTAACTCAAAACAGATCCATGACTGATCTAAATGAGAGACTTAAATCATAAAATTCTTAGAAGAAAACACTAGAAAACAACTTCATGGCATTGACTTTGGCAAAGATTTTTGGCATATGATACCAAAGGCACAAGTATCAAAAGAAACAACAGAAAATTCAACATCCATTCTTAATAAAAACTCTCATCAAAGTTTGTACAGAGGGAATATATCTCAACATAATACAGGCCAATTATGACAAAACCAAAGCTTACATCATATTCAGTAGTGAAAAGCTGGAAATCTTCCTCTAAAGTCAGGGACAAGACAAGGGTATCCTCTTCCCACTTCTATTCAACAGAGTCTTGGAAGTCCTAGCCACAGCATTCAGACAAGAAAAAGAATAAAAATATCTAAATTGGCAGAAAGGAAGGAAAATTATCACTGTTTGCAGATAATATGGTATTATTTACAGAAAAAACTAAAGTCTCCACCAAGATACTATTAGAACAAATAAATGAATTCAGTAAAGTTTCAGGATACAAGATTAATATACAGAAATTTGTTGGTTTTTGTTGTATACATTAATAATGAACCTGAAGAAGGAGAAAGCAAGAAAACAAGTGATTTAAAATCTCATCAAAAATAATAAAATGCCTAGGAACAAATTTAACCAAGGAAGTGAAAGACTTATACTCTGAAAACTATAAAACAATGATGACGGAATTTGAAAATAATACAAAAAAAATAGAAAAATATTCCATGCTTTTGGATTGGAAGACTTAAAATTGTTAAAATGATCATACTACTCAAAGTGATCTATTGATTTAATGCAAATTTGGTCAAAATAACCATGAAATTTCTCACAAAACTAGAATAATTCTAAAATTTATATGGAACCATGAAAGACCCCAGTCTGCCAAAGAAATCTTGAGAAAAAGAACAAAGCTGGCGGTATCATCCTCCCAGACTTCAGACTATACTACAAAGCTACAGTAATTAAAACAGCATGGTAATGGTACACACACAAAAAAAGACAGATAGATCAATGAAGCAAAATAGAGACTTCAGAAATAAACTTGCTCAGTTATTAGCAATTAATATAGAACAAAAGTGGCAAGACTATAAAATGGAGAAAAGACACTCTCTTTAATAAGTGGTNGACAGATAGATCAATGAAGCAAAATAGAGACTTCAGAAATAAACTTGCTCAGTTATTAGGAATTAATATAGAACAAAAGTGGCAAGACTATAAAATGGAGAAAAGACACTCTCTTTAATAAGTGGTTCTGGGGAAAGTGGACACTAACATGTAAAAGAAAAAAAAATAGAACATTTTCTTATACCATATACAAAAGTAACCTCAAAACGGATTAAAGACCTCAATATAAGACTGGAAATCACAAAGTTCTTAGGGAAAAACACAGGAATAACACCATTTGAAATAAACTCCAGCAATATTTTATTTTGGGATCTGGCTCCTAAGGCAAAAGAAAAAAAAACAACAACAAAAATGAGACTTAATTAAAATGGAAAACTTTTCACAACAATAAATACAACCATCAATAAAACAAAAAGACAACTTACACAAAGGAAGAATATATTTCAAGTGATACTTTATGACACTAAACATAAAAACATTATATGACCCAGCAATCCCACTCTGGGGTATTTATCTGAAAAAAGATGAAAACAGTAATTTGAAAAGATACATGCACCCCCATATTAATAACAGCATTATTTACAAAATACGGAAGCCACCTAAGTGTGCAAAAGTTACAAATCTAAAGAAGATGTGTTTACATATATGTCAGTTCAGTTCAATCACTCAGTCGTGTTTGACTCTTTGCGACCCCATGAATTGCAGCACAACAGGCCTCCCTGTCCATCACCAACTCCCGGAGTTCACTCAGACTCATGTCCATTGAGTCAGTGATGCCAGCCAGTCATTTCATCCTCTGTCATCCCCTTCTCCTCCTA
>SJYX01002934.1:144061-233536 GCA_006410675.1 Oreotragus oreotragus | reverse complement strand
TTTACTAGTGTGTGAGATGCGTGCAATTGTGCAGTAGTTTGAGCATTCTTTGGCATGGTTTTCTTTGGAATTGGAATGAAAGCTGACCTTTTCCAGTCCTGTGGCCACTGCTGAGTTTTCCAACTTTGCTGGCATATTGAGTGCAGCACTTTCACAGCACCAGATACCAAAAATGCTGGTACTTTAATTTTGGATGTCCCAGCCTCCAAAATTGTGAGAAGTATTTATGGTATTTTTATAGCAGCCAAAATGGACTAAGAACACCAGTATTATTCATGGAAGTAATTAGCTGTCTCAGAATAAGTCAGGAATAGAGATGGATTATACTCATTACTGCTAACTTGGACTAAGGGGAGACAGAGAAGAGACAAAATGAAAGCAGGCTATCAGACTTCTCTTCTGGGGTACTACAGAATTGAATGGCAGAGTTGTATATCTGTCAACATGATTTATCCTTCAAGAAAATGGAAGAAAGACTTTGAAGATAATTCAGAGATCAGTACAGGGCTGCCTGACACTGCCACTGTTGTATCATAGGGCACAGGTCCAGGTGTCAAGATTGTTTCTTCTTTGATTCCAAATGGCATAGCCACCTCCATGGTTTCCGCAGGCCAGATTTCTGCCCAAGGTTGTAAGGAGAAGGCTGACATCTCGACGTCAGGCTAGACAACCTCCCCAATGGACTTGGAAGACAGAGTACTGAGCCAAACAGAATTATTCTCCAGTCTTTAAAAAAAATCTAATGGAATGTTACTTGCTAGGTTTTCATCTCATTTGGAAGCAGTGACTCCTGTCTTCTGACTTCTCCTTTTTAGAATAGAAATGTCTATCGATGTCTGTTCCACAATTGCATTTTGGAAGCAGATCTTATCTGATTTCACAGGCTGACAGTTGGATAAGAACTTTGATTCAGAGTGAATTAGACTTTGAGTCTTGCTAATTTGATTTAGATGGTATTTAGTTAAGACTTGAGATTTCGAGTTAATGATGGAATGGTTAAGATGTTTGGCTGTTGTGATGTGGACACATGTATTCTGCACATGAGTACGTGAATTTTAGAGGTCTAGAAAGTAGTGTTATGAGCTGGACTGTGTATCCTCAAACTTCATATGAGCTTCCCAGGTGGCAACAGTGGTTAGAACTTGCCTGCCAGGGCAGGGAACATGAGACACACATTCGATTCCTGGGTTGGAAAGATCCCCTGGAGAAGGAAATGGCAACCCACTCCAGTATTGTTGCCTGGTGAAGTCCAGGGACAGAGAAGCCTGGTGGGCTACAGTCCATAGGGTCACAAAGAATCAGACATGACTGAAGTAACTTAGCAGGCAAACTTCGTATGAAATCCTAGTCTCCTGTTCCACAAAACATGACTGCTGTTGTTATTCAGTCACTCAATTGTGTCTTGGAGAAGGAAATGGCAACCCACTCCAGTATTCTTGCCTGGAGAATCCCATGGATAGAGGAGCCTGGCATGGGGTTGCCAAGAGTCAGGCACAACTTAGTGACTAAACTACCAATTGTGTCTGACTCTTTGCAACCCCATGGACTGCAGCACACCAGGCATCCCTNTTGGAGAAGGAAATGGCAACCCACTCCAGTATTCTTGCCTGGAGAATCCCATGGATAGAGGAGCCTGGCATGGGGTTGCCAAAAGTCAGGCACAACTTAGTGACTAAACTACCAATTGTGTCTGACTCTTTGCAACCCCATGGACTGCAGCACACCAGGCATCCCTGTCCTTCACTACTTTCCACAGTTCGGTAAAACTCATGTCCATTGAGTCACTGATGCCATCCATCCATCTAATCCTCTGTCATCCCTTTCTTCTCTCATACCCTCAAGCTTTTCCAGCATCAGGATCTTTTCTGATGAATTGAATCTTTACAGGAGGTGGCCAAATTATTGGAGCTTCAGCTTCAGCATGAGTCCTTCCAATGAATTTTCAGGGTTAATTTCCTTTAGGATTGACTGGTTTGATCTCCTTACTGTCCAAGAGACTCTCAAGACTTCTCCAGCACCACAGTTCGAAAGCATCAATTCTTCAGTGCTCAGTCTTCTTTATGGTCCAATTCTCACATCCACACATGACTATTGGAAAAACCATAGCTATGACTATATGGACCTTTGTCAGCAAAGTGATGTTGTTGTTTTTTAATATGTTGTTTAGGTTTGCCATAGCTTTCCTTTCGAAGAGTAAGCATCTTCTAATTACATGGCTGGAGACAGCAACCACAGTGATTTTGGAGCCCAAGAAAATTAAGTCTGTCACTGCTTCCATTTTTTCCCCATGTATTTGCCATGAAGTGATGGAACCAGATGTCATGATCTTAGATTTTTGAATGTTGACTTTTAAGCCAGCTTTTTCACTCTCCTCTTTCACTTTCATCAAGAGGCTCTTCAGTTCCTCTTCTCTTTCTGCCATTACGGGTGCTGTCATCTCCCTGTCTGGGGTGGTTGTTATTTCTCTTAGAATCGTTTATTCCAGCTTCTGANTTTTGAATGTTGACTTTTAAGCCAGCTTTTTCACTCTCCTCTTTCACTTTCATCAAGAGGCTCTTCAGTTCCTCTTCTCTTTCTGCCATTACGGGTGCTGTCATCTCCCTGTCTGGGGTGGTTGTTATTTCTCTTAGAATCGTTTATTCCAGCTTCTGATGTACCAACCAGCATTTAGCATGATGTACTCTATGTAGAAGTTAAATAAGCAGGCTGACAATATTCAGCCTTGTTGTACAGCTTTCCCAAACTTGAACCAGTTCATTGTTCCATGTCTGGTTTTAACTGCTGCTTCTTGACCTGCATACAGGTTTCTCAGGAAGCAGGTAAGGTGGTCTGGTATTTTCATCTCTTGAAGAATTTTCCACTTTGTTGTGAACCACACAGTCAAAGGCTTCAATGTAGCCAATGAAGCAAATTTTCTGGAATTCTTTTGCTTTTTTTATGATCCAACAAATGTTGGCAATTTGATCTCTGGTTCCCCTGCCTTTTCTAAATCCAGCTTGTACATCTGGAAGTTCTTGGTTCACATACTGTCAAAGCCTACCTTGAAGGATTTTGTGCATTACCTTGCTAGCATGTGAAATAAGCATAGTTGTGTCATAGTTTGAACATTCTTTGGCATTGCCCTTCTTTGGAATTGGAATGTAAACTGACCTTTTCTAGTTCTGTGGCCACTGCTGAGTTTTCCAAATTTGCTTGCATGTTGGGTGGAACATTTTCACAGCAGCATCTTTTAGGATTTGAAACAGCTCGGCTGGAATTCTGTCACCTCCAATAGCTTTGCTCATCATAATGCTTCCTAAGCTCCACTTGACTTTGCTTTCCAGGATGTCTGGCTCTAGGTGAGTGATCACACCATCGTGGTTACCTGGGTAATTAAGACGTTTTTTGCACAGTTCTGTGTATTCTTGCCACCTCTCAATCGCTTCTGCTTTTATTAAGACCTTACCATTTCTGTTTTATTGTGCCCATCTTTTCATGAAATATTCCCTTGGTATCCCTAATTTTCTTGAAGAGACCTTTAGTCTTTGCCATTCTATTGTTTTCCTCTATTTCTTTGTTCACTTCAGAAGGGTTTCTTATCTCTCCTTGCTATTCTTCGGAGCTCTGCACTCAGTTGGGTATACCTTTCTCCTTTATGTTTTGCTTCTCTTCTTTTCTCAGCTATTTCTAAGGCCTCCTCAGACAATCAACTTGGCTTCTTGCGTTTCTTTTTCTTGGGCATGGTTTTGGTCACCACCTCACATACAATATTATGAAACTCCATCCATAGTTCTTCAGGTACTCTATCAGATCTACTCCCTCGAATCTGTGTCACTTCTACTGTATAATCATAATAAGGGATTTGATTTAGATACCTGAATGGCCTAGTGACTTCCCTAGTTTCTTCAGTTTAGGTCTGAATTTTGCAGTAAGGACCTCATGATCTGACCCACAGTCAGCTCTTGGTTTTGTTTTTATTGACTGTATACAGCTTCTCCATCTTAAACTGCAAAGAATATAATAAATCTGATTTCAGTATTGACCATCTGGTGACATCCAAGTGTAGAGTCATCTTTTGTGTTGTTGCAAGATGGTTTTGCTATGACCAGTGTGTTCTCTTGGGAAAACTGTTAGTTTTTGCCCCTGCTTCACTTTGTACTCCAAGGCCTAACTTGGCTCCAGCTCTCTCTTGACTTCCCACTTTCACATTCCAATCCCCATGATGAAAAGGACATCTTTTTTTTTTTTTGGTGTTAGTTCTAGAAGGTCTTATTGGTCTTCATAGAGCTGTTTGACTTCAGCTTCTTCATCATTAGTGGTTGGGGCATAGACTTGGATTACTGTGATGCTGAATGACTGTAGATCATATTAATTAAAATGAGGCTGTTAGATTGTGACCTAATCTGAATGGTGTCCTTATATGGAAATTTGGACACATTATGATATGCCAGTGATGTAAATGCACAGAGACTATGGGTGAAGACATAGCAAGAAGGCACCGAACTAGAAGCTAAGGAGAGGACTCAGAAATCAAACCTGCTGACACTTTCAACATGAAATTCCAGCCTCCAGAATTGTTAAAAAAATAAACTTGCTATTCAAGCCACCTAATCCATGGTATTTTGTTGTGAAAGTATTGGCAAAGTAACATAGACATATACCTTACACAAAATTTTAGTTATTTTGTTTTCCTAGCAATTTACACATGATGTTAACATTCTCTATTCTATGGAAATTGGTTGCTTTAAAATTTCTATTTCAGATTAAATCCATTTTGATAAATTACATATTCTTGAGAACTGCTGAAAATGTCAAATTTATTTCTATAAATTCATGCAAAGTATTCTCATTACTTAACATTTTTGTTTTTTCAATTATTTTTCCTGAACAGTTCTCATTTTGTACGTTTCAGTATTTTTAAAAAGGTTAGCTAAAATTTTATGTATTTTACTAATTTCTCCCCACAGCACCAGCTAACTGTCTGTTCTTCTATTTTCTTTTCTTACTTGAAATAATACTTCAGTATGAGGAANAAGTATTCTCATTACTTAACATTTTTGTTTTTTCAATTATTTTTCCTGAACAGTTCTCATTTTGTACGTTTCAGTATTTTTAAAAAGGTTAGCTAAAATTTTATGTATTTTACTAATTTCTCCCCACAGCACCAGCTAACTGTCTGTTCTTCTATTTTCTTTTCTTACTTGAAATAATACTTCAGTATGAGGAACTGATAACTGTATACACCTATCACACCATCTACTTCAAGATGGAGAATGTTTGCATCATCCCCAGTAAAAAAATTTATATTAGTTTACTAGGATTGCCATAACAAAGTATCACAGACTAGGCAGCTTCAACAAATTTATTTTTTCAGTCGTGGACACTAGCAGTGTGAGACCAAGGTGTTGGTAGGGTTGGTTTCTCCTAAGACCTCTATCTTTGGCTTATGGATGGCCATATTCCCCCTGTGCCATCCTATGGTCTTCCCTCTATATATGTCTTTGTTCTAATTTCTTCTTATAAAAATGTTAGTCATATTGGATTAGGCACACCCTAATGACCTTCACTTAATTATCTCTATAAAGACATTCTCCACATAGATTATCAAGTCTGAGGACTTCAAAGTTAAAAACAGAAATTTTGGAGAGACACAATCAATCTATAACAATCTCCTAAACGTCTTTCTAGTAAAATTTTCCCATAAGGATCACTTTCTTACTTCTATTTACCATAATTTCACCTGCTATTTTGCTTCAAATAAATATAATTACACATATTTGTGTCTGTGTGTAGTTTCTCTCCATACAATGCTTTTGGATTCATACATGTCATTGTACATATCTGTAGCTTATCTCTTTTTACTACCAAGCAGTAGGTCACTGCATAAATATACCTCAACTTATTTATCCATTTTCTTACTGATGGTCATTAAAGTTATTGTCACTCTTTAATTATTATTGATTGGTGGGAAGATCCTTGTTAGTTTCCTTGTGAACATGTTTTCATTTAAGTAAATTCCTATGAATGGATTTTTCAGGGTCACTAAGTAGATTTAGTTTAACTTTAGAAGAAACTACCAAAGCATTCTCCCAATTGGTTTACCAGCAAGACAAGAGGTCCGGTTTCTCAGTTTTATGAAGATATGGTGCTGTCAGTCTTTTTTATTGTAATCATACTAGTGGGTCTATAGCTGTTGTGACATTTATTTCCATTACTCTGATGTGTGCATCCTTTTCTTGTGTATTCATGTGCCTTATTTCATGAAGTATCTGTCTTTTGCACATTAAAAAAAAAAAACTGAACATGCACTTTTTATGTTCTTTATATATTCTGCATACAAGTTCTTTGTAAACTGTAAGTACTGTGAATATGTTCACCCAATTTGTGGTTTGCCTCTTCAGATTTTAAGTGGTATCTTTTAAAAATATTTATTTTGGGTTGTGTTGGGTCTTTGTTGCAGGATCTTTTGTTGTAATGGGTGGGCTCTGCCAAAAAAAAAAAACTGAACATGCACTTTTTATGTTCTTTATATATTCTGCATACAAGTTCTTTGTAAACTGTAAGTACTGTGAATATGTTCACCCAATTTGTGGTTTGCCTCTTCAGATTTTAAGTGGTATCTTTTAAAAATATTTATTTTGGGTTGTGTTGGGTCTTTGTTGCAGGATCTTTTGTTGTAATGGGTGGGCTCTGCCATGGCATGCGGGCTCCAGAATGCTTGGGATCTATAGTTTCTGGCATGTGGACTCTAGTTGAGGTGCCTGGGCTTAATGACTGTGATGTATGGGCTAAGTTGCCCTGCAGCATGTGTGATCTTAGTTCCCTGACCTAGATTTGAACTCTCATCCTCCGCATTAGAAGGCAGGTTCTTAACCACTTGACCACCAGGGAAGTCCCCATGGGGTATCTTTTGATAAACAGAAACCTTAAATTTTGAAAAAAAAATCCTTCATATAATTTTCTTTTGTGTTTCTAAGAAAGCTTTGCCTCCCCTGTGTCACCAAGATATTTTCCTAAATTATCATCTAGAAGCTATACAGTTTGGGCTCTTTCTTGTAGGCCTGAGATAAACCTTGATATGTCTATACAGGACCAAGAAAAATGTTGCAGCTCACTGTTTTCTACTTGGATATTCTGGTGTAAGAGCATCATTTGTTGAAGACTTTTTTCTCATTACCTTTTCTGGGACTCCATCTGAAAATAAACTGACTATGTAGGTATGGTCTATTTTAGCAAGCTATCCCATTTTACTGGTGTATTGGTCTATCTTTATGTCAATAACTATACTGTTTTATTTAACATTATAATACATTTTGAAACCAGACAGCCTAAGACATGCAATTTTTTCAAGATTGTTTTGACTATTTTAGATGCTGTGAATTTCAAAATTTTACAATCACCTTGTCAATTTCATCATAACTTATTACATCTGAAATATCTATTTCCAAATAAGGTCATATTCTGAAGTTCTGGATGGACGTGACTTTGCGGGAAATATCATTCAATACAGTGTATCAATCAGCCTAGGTGTTTATCAATTTTATAATTTCCAAAGTCTCACTTTTGATTTTGTTGATTTTCTGTTAATTTCCATTAACTTTGCAAATGTCCTCAGTCAGTACCTTTCAAACATTTCTTCAGTACCATTTTTATCTTCTGAAACCCAATTATAGATTAAGATCATTTAATTTTGCCTTCAAAACTCAGACATTCAATTCTTTTTATTTTTGCTTTTTTCTTTGGTTTCCAGCTTTTATACTTTCAACTGCCCTATCTTTTAGTTAACATCCTTTCCTCTGCATAGTCATATCATATTCTAGAATTATTTTGCTTTCCAAATGAACATTTCTCCCTCTGATAATTGCAACACCTGAGCAATCTCTGAGTTTGCTTCTATTGACAATTTCCTGTCTGTATCAAATTTTTCTGCTCCTTTGAATGATTTTATAAGTTCTGACTATATGCTGTATATAGTCTATAAAAGAACAGTAAGTATTAAAAATGGCAGTTGCCTCCCAAAAGGGGAATGCCTATTTTTTCAGGTATATAGAATGGAAGGTTAGTTAACATGATTTACAGTTGAGGTGGAGATGAGCTTTGTTACTGCTAGTTTGATTCATGTGATTCTACTGGAATCTTTGTGCTTTTCATTTGAGCTGCCAGTTATCCAAACATGGGGAATTTCTCCCTGCCCTACACTCTGACTATATTTTAGAATTTTTGAGGCATTCTCTTTATATTCTGTTCGAGCCTTCTGAGTAGTAAATTCTCAGATAAACTGTATTTCAAATTACCATGCCTTGTGGAGGATACAACTGTTTACATTGCTAAGACCAATAATGCCTCAAGACTTTTCTTTCGTCTTAGATCTATTCTACATTCTTACCTTTCTAATAAATACACTGTTTTAAAAACCAGCACTCTGGCTGGTTGAAAAAAAAAACAATATTAGGGCAGTAATCAAACATTTATTCAATTTCATTTCATGGCAAGTCTGTATAGAACACTGCACAAGAAAAGTTGTCTTTCTCTTTCATAAATCCACTGAGTATTTACAGCATGACACTATTCTAGAAATAGATAATCTTGGTAAGCAGGATAATTAAAAAGAGTTCTTACATTAGATATCTAGGTTGAGATTCTAAAATCTGATTAAAAGAGAACTAGTTCAGGCTCCTACATGTTAGTCTGCCATCTCCTAAAACCCTGTTCTCGTCAATAAACAACTGATGTAAGGAGAAAAAATTGGGAAACAGCATTCTCATTTTTTAAAATCATAATGCTGAAATAGACACATCCATTTCACTTATATTTCATGACTAAAAATCATTCTTCTGCAACCCACTCCAGTATTCTTGCCTGGAGAATCCCAGGGATGGGGGAGCCTGGTGGGCTGCCGTCTATGGGGTCACACAGAGTCGGACACGACTGAAGTGACTTAGCAGCAGCAGCAGCAGCCTATACTTAACTAAAAGGGAAATGTTGTCTTGCCGTGTCTTTAAGAACACAGGAAACAGTATCTGTTGATTTTGTCAGCTTAACCTCCATTTCTCAAAAGTCTACATTCAAAACTAAATTCATTGAACTACCTTACCTATTCATCCAAGTTATTTATACTACTATCTAACAGTGTTGGCAAAGCACACTGAAGGAGGGTATGGTTAGCTTCCATTACTTCAGGCTTAAGATAAGGGATGAAGGCACATTCAAAATTTTCTATTTATAATCTTTTAAAACTTATTAACATTTTCAGCCCATGTTATTTCTAAGGGTAAAAGTTAAATAATTAAATTAAAATACTATTCAAGTAATATTTTTTGTTTTTAAAATAATTTAAAGTTGTTAATGTACCTCTAAGTTCTAATATGGAAGCACAAGTCCATGTTCTTCCTTGTGCCTGCCATCTTGCCCCCAAATAAACTATAATTTTATGAACTTTATCTGTTTCCTTCTTACCATACTGTGGTCCTTCACAACTTAGATTACAGCTTCCTTGAGGGACAGCAGTCAGGACAAGATACTGTTTCACAGATGTGGTTGCACATGATGAAAATTATGATTTTCAGAGGCATGAAAAAGATGTTTTATGGTTTGTACTGAAAATTTTTTTCAGTGATGTCAGATTTCAATTGGTGTTTACTGAAATGTTTCCCATGTTCACTGTTGCTTTATATAGCTAAACAGTATTGTATTCCATTTTTCTATCTTATAAGTACAGAAGTCTTCAGAAACATTTACCTTTTTACAACCAGCAAGCTTTTCATAATTGAGATCTATGGTTCTACCATATAACCATCTTCCCTTAATTGCTCCCTCTTACACTTTAACTCTTCCTTACCATCTTTTATTCTGGCTATGGACCCACTTCTTCTAAAAAGAAAAACCTTGTTAATCTTCTTCAGAGATTCTTTTGCAAATCAGTTGATCACTGGGCACCTTCCAGATGAGTGTTTTCTTCTTCTGAATTTTATCTGGGATCTGTAAACCATTCTTTATCTGCACAGATAAGGATTCAAGTAGAAGTGCTCCAATTACTTGCATGTCCAGAGAGAAACAAAATTATTTTGGTGGGTACATGTATCATAATTACTCTACACCTAATTTTTCTGGATTGCTGTTTCTATCCTTTAGAATTGGGGTTCTACAAAGATCACATCCCATTAAAAAAGGTCCAACATCTGTTCAAGGTTTCTTTTTCAAATAATTACAATTTGCTATAAATGAAATCTTAAGAAATTTCTTGAGGTGACTTTTATATTAATTATACTTGCTGTTATTCACAAACTTCTCAGCCTTGTGTAGGAACATTAACCACTGTTCTATACAAAACACGACTGGAGTACATTTACCTATAGCTATTTTTTCTCATTCATTAGTAATTAAAATTTCACATCAGAGACTAAGCTTCATGAAACAAGTGTGAGCGAGCATGTGTGATAGACCATTTAGCATAGTATCTGGCCTTCTGGCAGGAATCAAATTAATATCCACAGAATATCTTGTGCAAAGCTTAAGCAATTAAAGTGCTCATGTGAATTCAGGTCTACTTCCCTTTAAAGTCGGATTCCAGAAGAAATAAATTTTATAAAGACTGTATGAAATGTATTAATATGGTAAAACTATTACTTCAAAACCCAATTCTAAAGGAGCTGTTGAGCACTGCTGATTATTTGGGGTCCTGAAACATTTCTCTTACATAAGTGCTCCAAACAAAACATGAGTTTTAATGGTTTTAAAAATGTGAAAAATTGGATTTTGCAGACTGCTTGGTGCAGTTCTGGTTGTTTCTCTTAAAAAAAAAAAGTAGAAAAAAAATATACAATTGTGTAGTCCTTTGGTTTTACTTTCTGGGCTAAAAAAGTACCGGCATAAATGTTTTTACATGATCCTCTTGAAGATGTCCTTTAAAATAACAGCAAATGTCTTAATTCATGTCTCTTGATTATCAGGATTCTTTCATGTCACAGTCAGCCTTGATTAAATGGTTGAAAACTTCAGAGCAAAATAAGTAACTTTCACGAATATCTCCCCAATCCCTGAGAATCATAATCACCAAAGGTATATTTTCTCGTTTCATCATACATCTCTGGAAAGTAGCCATGTTCGTTCATTGTTAACAGGGCAAGGAGCAGTGTCATAAAGGGTTAATCCATGTAAAGTGGCTTCAATCCGTAAAGAAATTTTCTGGAACAGAAAAGAAAATTACACATAGAAGTTTGCTCCTTAAAGACAGATCACATGTTCAATATATTCTGGGAATATCTTGGGATCCGGAATGTAAACCAATTCTAATGAAGAACAAGAGAGAGATGGCTGTTGTAATGCCAAAAGTATCATCTGTAGTATAAACAGAATTGTGAAAAATAAGCTTCTTTCCTCAGAAGTTCCTTGGTTTTCTCTGGTTTCTATGAAGAATCAATAAAACTAAATGTTGAGGGTGGCCTATATAAATGTAGCCTGAGTTGATAAAAACTCTCTGAGAGAATATCTGCAAATTTAATTGTTTTACAACCCTATTTTCAAGGCTTAACCTTGCTAAAAGAACACTATTTCTCAAAGCACAGAAACAAATCACGTTAGAAGCTCCTCTTCTGGCTCACTCCTTAAGAAGTTAATTTCTGAAAAGGTGAGAGTTGCCTATAGAAAGTTTCTTATTCCATCAAAGGAAGTTTGACAGTATATATCTAATTCTACATTTTCTTACCTGAAAATCACGAATGTAAGTCAGGAAAAAACCAAAGAAGGAAAGTGACATAGACCATTCTGCTGCCGTAGTAATCATGTGAAGCACATAACCCTTAAGTGACAACAACAAAAAAAACAGCTCTGTGAAATTTCATTCATATGACCTCAAATAAAAAACCTGTAATATTTATAAACCAATCTAATATTTATAAACCAATCAGTATTCTGAAATATCAACCCCTGATTTACTTGACATAGCTCTAGAATTAAAGGTGGACATTAAAGACATCCTAAATGACCTATCACATTTTCATTTATAGCAAGTAAAATTTTCATTCAAAAAACTAAGAACAGGAGAACTTAACTCTACAACCAAGAAGTTACTGCCTTTTCCAAAGTCATGAGCCATTAAATGCCACTGGAGTACATTTACCTTTTTTAGGTAAATGTACTCCAGTGTACTTAAGTAAACAATGCTCAGGTTAATAGGTGGCTCAGTGGTATAAAGAATCTGCTTGCAATGCAAGAGATGCAGATTCCATCCCTGGGTCAGGAAGCTCCCCTGCAGAAGGGAACGCCGACCCACTCCAGTATTCTTGCCTGGAAAATTCCATGGATGGAGAAGCCTGGCAGGCTACAGTCGACAGAGTCCCAAAAAGTTGGATATGACTGAGCCACTGAACATGCACACATGCAAAAAATGCTCATGACAAACTTGATACTACATTTTGAGCATTAAAATATGGATTCTGATTAGGAGTATCTAGTAAATTATTTAAGTTCTTACTTTGTCCTCAGGGTTCCAATGGAGTTTCTGTACTATATCAGCACCAAAACTGCCATTGTACAAAAGTGATGAGCAAGTCAGCACTATTAAAAAGAAATAAGTCAAGGAAGAATCTCAAGTAAGACCTGTAAGTTTAAGTTAAACTCAAAATTAAAAACAAATATCTTCAAAGATCTAAAAGGATCACACATGTATTTGTTTCCAAGGCCCAAAACCATTTTCTTAAAGACTTCATACTACATGGCATTAGTAAAATTTAAAATGTGCCCAGATTATGATGAAATGCTTTGCAGAGTCTGTTTCTCTTTGCTCAATAAATTCTTAGTTCTATCATAAGCTTTTGCTACACAATTATTCTTAAGGAGGGAATCAACTCATCTTTCCTATCTCTGAAGTGAGTATGATTAGGCTAGACATTATCTTTGCTTCTCACTCAGTTACCATGTCCCAAGTAAAAATATGAACTTCATGATTCAAATTAATTTAGGATTTAGTAAACCAAGAAGCTCACCCACAAAAGGCCTGTTCACAACATGTTAACAGTGTTCACTTAAATTTTGTTGTTCAATTCCCTTTCAAGGGTAGTCACATTTTACAGCAAAGGATACTGCTAAATGCACTTACTCCACACCAGATAACCAATAACAGTCTGATCCAGAAGACTTGTTTGCCATGAATTTTGGGCTGCATTTGGTAGGAAAGGATAGTCTGAACAAACATATATAATGAGCCCATACCAAATGTGAGCACAGCTCCACACACATGTACAGCAAAAAAGGTGGTTTTCTAAGAGGTAAAAGGAAGAAATAAGTCAATAAAAGAAACTCCAAAAGCATCACAAACACAGTATTTAAAAACACTGCTGCTAAGCTAAGTCACTTCAGTCGTTTTTCTCTCAGTACTCAGCATAAACCTGAAAATTACAGTCATCCAAATTACTTCATATGCCACTAGTGAAAACATGACAGTAATTACTCATTTACTCATTTAATCATGCTTATTTGGGTGCCACTTATGTGTCAAACTACCGTTCTAAGCATTCAGATATATGAGTAAACAAATCAGATAAAAATTTGGCGCTCACAGCTTACATTCAAGTGAAGGAAAACAAACAATAAAAAATAAACTTTAGAAATAATTCCATATATGTTAAATAGTGATATGGATTATAGAAAAATAGTAGAACAAAGAGAACTAGGATGGTTGGGAATGCAGGAAGCAAGGAGTATCAACTTAAATTTAAATAAAATGTAAATACAATTTAAAGGTTCAAGAAATTAAAACATTCTTCCTTGTTTCTAGTTTGACTTGTTTCAATAAATTATACAATAAGGGATTTTTTCTCTGTTGCCTTACTCTTTGTTTTTGAATTAATTTATTGTTTTCCTTTGCCTTACTCTCATTAATATCCACTTACATTTTACTTTTTACTATATATGACCCCGTTTAAAAGTAATGACAGTAACTCTCAAAAAATTCTATTATCAAAGCCTTTGGTTGAAGTATTAGGTTGGTGAAAAAATTATGGTTTTGGATCACTGCAACTAGGCTCAAACATATCTTTATTAATCAAAATAAGAACCATCACAATGACACATTTTTGCCAATGAGAAATATGTTTGTTTATTCCTGTAGCATAAAAATTCGTGCCTTGAGATTCAGTGAACTCTTGGAAAGCGCTTTCTGCCTCCTGCTAGTTGTGGAAGCATTTTCCCTGCAAAAAGTTGTGTTGTCGAGATGCTNTAATTATGGTTTTGGATCACTGCAACTAGGCTCAAACATATCTTTATTAATCAAAATAAGAACCATCACAATGACACATTTTTGCCAATGAGAAATATGTTTGTTTATTCCTGTAGCATAAAAATTCGTGCCTTGAGATTCAGTGAACTCTTGGAAAGCGCTTTCTGCCTCCTGCTAGTTGTGGAAGCATTTTCCCTGCAAAAAGTTGTGTTGTCGAGATGCTTGAAGAAGTTGTAGTCAGTTGGCAAGAGGTCAGATGAATACGGCGGATGAGGCAAAACCTCACGGCTCAGTTTGTTCAACTTTTGAAGTGTTGGTTATGCAATGTGCAGATGGATGCTGTAGTGGAGAAGAACTGGGCCCTATCTGTTGACCAATGCCAGCTGTAGGCACTGCAGTTTTCAGTGCATCTCATTTATTTGCTGAACATACTTCTCAGATGTAATGGTTTCACTGAGATTCAGAAAGCTGTAGAGGATCAGACAGGCAGCAAGCAGACCACCAAACAGTGACCATGACCAAGTTTGGCTCTGGGAAGTGCTCTAGAGCTTCCTTTCAGTCCAGCCACTGTGCTGGTCATTTCTCATTGCTGTATGAAACCCACTTTTCATCACACATCACAATCCAATTGAGAAATGGTTTGCTGTTACATAGAATAAGAGAAGACACTTCAAAATGATGATTTTTTTTTTTTTTTGCAGTCAGCTCATGAGACACCTACTTATTGAGCTTTTTCACTTTTCCAGTTTGCTTCAAATGCTGAATGACAATAGAATGGTTGGCACTGAGTTCTTCAGCAACTTCTCATGTTGTTTTAAGAGGATCACCTTCAGTGATCCTCTCAATTGGTTTTTGTCAACTTTCAACAGCCAGTCACGGTGCTCCCCATCTTCAAGGCTCTCGTCTCCTTTGCAAAATTTCTTGAACCACCATTGCAATGTACGTTCCTTAGCAGTTCCTGGGCAAAATGCGCTGATGTTGCAAGTTGTCTCCACTGCTTTACGACCCATTTTGAACTTGAATAAGAAAATTGTTCAAATTTGCTTCATCTAACATAATTTCCCTAGTCTAAAATAAATATAAACAGCAAGTACTAAGTCATTAGCAAAAAAAAAAGTAGTGTATAACATAATTACATTTAATTAAGAATGTACTCCAATATCAAATAGCAAAGTTCAACAATGCAAAATCACAAT
This sequence comes from Oreotragus oreotragus, assembly GCA_006410675.1. NCBI lineage: Eukaryota > Metazoa > Chordata > Mammalia > Artiodactyla > Bovidae > Oreotragus > Oreotragus oreotragus. The sequence goes on along the minus strand of SJYX01002934.1, from coordinate 218,146 downwards.
TACTTTTGTACCAACCTAATACAGTTTTCTAAACTGATGCTGTCTGTGTCATTTGGTTGACAAGATACCATACAGCACATGGTATGAGGGTATGACTCCCCAGCATTCACCGCAGCACTATTTTCAATAGCCAGGACATGGAAACAACCTAAATGTCCACTGACAGATGAATGGATAAAATGTGATACATTTACACAATGGAGTATTACTCAGCCATTAAAAGGAAAGAAACAGGGTCATGTGTAGAGACGTAGATGGAACGAGAGTCTGTCATACCAAGTGAAGTAAGTCAGAAAGAGAAAAACAAATATCATATATTAACACATATATGTGGAATCTAGAATGGACATGTGGCAAACTGAGACAAAATGGGATTGACATATATACACTATATATACATGTGTAAAACAGACAGTTAACGGTAACCTGCTGTATAGCACCGGGAGCTCAGCTTGGTGTTGTGATGACCCTAATGGGAGGGATGTGGGGTGGCGGGGGCGGGGAGGAGAGGTGGGAGCGAAGTCCAAGAGAGAGGGGATATGTTCCCTGGTGGCTTAGATGGTAAAGAACTTATCAGCAATGCAGGAAACCTGGGTTTGATTCCCAACTTGGGAAGATGTCCTGGAGAAGGGAATGGCAACTCACTCCCATATTCTTGCCTGGAAAATTCCATGGACAGAGGAGCCTGGTGGACTACATACAGTCCATGGGGTCACAAAGAGTGGAACATGACTGATCGACTACACTTTCATAGCTAATTCACTTTATTGTACAGCAGAAACTAACACAGCACTGTAAACCAATTACATTACAATTTAAAAAGTAAAATTTACATTAAAAGAAAAAAGAGGGTATGACTAAGGTAACAGAAGAGAGATTAGGTTAGGGGTTGGTTCTCTCCTTCTATAATCAGCTATGCTAATCCACATACAGTCTACTTTTTTTAGCTGAAGGTGTAAGAAGTCTCAAGTATAAAGAAATAAAGATAACAAGTTATTTGGATTCCTCTGGAGAAAGTGCTACTTTGATAAGGTTTGGGATGTTTTAACTGGCAGTAAGTTATGAGCACTGGGAAGGGAAAAAAATCGTTACTATCACCTTGGGTCACAAAGAAAAAACAATTCAGCACCCATAAAACAATACAAAATGGTAGTATCTTCTTGGTTCATGTGAATTTACCAGTATATATGGATACAGGCTGCAAAAATGAAATTGACTTAGGGCTAAGAGCAGGATTTTTCTCCTTAAAAATATTCTCACATATATTTGTTGACTGAAAAATATGCACAAGATATAAGTTGAGTGTGTGCTGTGTTTAGTTGTTCAGTCATGTCCAACTCTTTGTAACCCCGTGGACTGTAGCCCACAAGGCTCCTTGTCCATGGGGATTCTCCACGAAAGAGTACTGGAGTGCCACACCCTCCTCCAGGGTATCTTCCCAACCCAGGGATCGAACCCAGGTCTCCCGCACTGCAGGCAGATTCTTTACCGTCTAAGCCACCTTGAGAGCTACATTTTATTTGGAAAACTTTCTGAAGACTTCAAGTCCAGGAGGTAGCCTCTCAGATAGCTCTAAGAAACTGTCCTGAAGAATAAGGGAGGAGCCAGATATATGTAAGTTTTGCAACAAAGATGACTACTATTAATTAAAGAAAACCAGATATCTCAACTTAGTTTTGTGCTTTTCTATATATGGAAAGATATAGGAGCCTGGGCTCACTGAAATCATTCCTTTGATAAGCACCTTAGCTATCTAGGTCCAGTATCCAGTCCCCATCCTGAGTCCCCTCAGGGTACACTGCTGGGCAGTGGCTGCAGTGGCTGAAGGCTTGGCAGCTGGGAGCCCATTTGTCTCCATCCTGAGTTTTCTCAAGGCTCACTGTTGGGGACGCCTGCAGTGGCTTGATGACTGCGATATCCTTTGTTTACTGACGTGGCAGGCAACATTTTTCATTCACATATTGATGAAGCTAAATACAGTTAAGTCTGATCAATGTCCACATGTAATCAGCAAACAGTTCCATCAACAAAATCCCATAGTTAAAAAGAACAGAGAGCATTCACTGCTATGTTTATAACGAGAATGGAGGTGTATAAAGCTGGTTTTAACTGACAGTACTTCAGCTTAATCCATTTAATTTTGTCATTTAGAGACTAGGGAAACAGCAAAAGATCTTGAAATGGGCAACAGATACCCTTTCCATAGAATGCTAGAGCCTGTGGGAATGATTCTATAGAAATGTTCATTGTACTTGGCTTTGATTAGGCTATTTTGCAGAGAGAACTTGTACAATGATAGACATTATATGTAGAGATAAAAGTTAACTTATTGAAAATGCATAGTAACACAAGTAATCAATGTGAATAGAAAGGCGTTCTGTGTCCTAGTGAATGCAACTGACTTTCACTTTGTGAATAATGACCAGTTTTGTTCGTTTAGAATCTATTTGTAAATTCATTTGAGCATTTCTTTTCTGACTTATAATTGTATGGCACTTTGACTTCTTTTTGAAGTAGTTTGCAGTATCCACTATTCCTCTCATTAATTAATAAATTAAATGCAATCTTTGACACATGTACCACAACAGTCACAATTTTATCTTCTTTAAAATATATTTAGGACTTCCCTGGTGCTCCAGTGGTTAAGAATCTGCTTGCAATGCGAGGGATACTGGTTCAACCCCTGGTCCAGAAAGATCCCACATGCCACGGAGCAACTGATTCCGTTGGCCACAACTATTGAGCCTACATGCACCCTATAGCCCTTGCTCCTCAACAAGAGAAGCCACCGCAATGAGAAGCCTGTGCACTGCAACTCAACAGCAGCCCTCGATGACTGCAAGTAGAGAAAGCCCTCACACAACAACAAAGACCCAGCACGGCCAAAAGATAAATTAATCAACCTTAAAATATATATATATATATATATAAAATTTAACAAAGACAAAAACATACTTCTTGACAAAGACAAGACAAATTATAGAGGTATGTGTGTGATCAGGGGCAAATGTTTGCTACAGAAATTATAAACCATGTATTGAATACCCTGTAATCTTCACCTAAAAGTTTTAATGAAACTTAAAAACTAGGCATGTGTGGATGTGAGAGTTGGACTATAAAGAAAGCTGAGCACCAAAGAATTGATGCTTTTGAACTGTGGTGTTGCAAAAGACTCTTGAGAGTCCCTTGGACTTCAAAGAGATTCCAACCAGTCCATCCTAAAGGAGATCAGTCCTGAGTGTTCATTGGAAAGACTGATTTGAAGCTGAAACTCTAATACTTTGGCCACCTGCTGTGAAGAGCTGACTCTTTTGAAAAGACCCTGATGCTGGGAAGGCAGGATGATGAAGGCAGGAGGGGAAGGGGACGACAGAGGATGAGATGGTTGGATGGCGTCCCTGAGTCAATGGACATGAGTTTGATGTCCATGTATAGGGAGGCCTGGCGTACAGCAGTCCATGGTGTCACAAAGAGTTGGACACGACTGAGTGACTAAACTGAATGATATTCCTTCCGAAGTCTCCTTGAAGATAATTTTTCTAGGAAATGAGAATGCCATGTGATAACAGGCATAAATTAGTTATGTCGCCACAAGCCAAGAAATGCCAAGAATTACTAAAAGCTGAGAGAGAGGCATGAAATAGATTTTCCCTCTGAGCCCCCAAAAGGGAATCAACCCTACTAACAACTTGATTTCAGGTTTCTGGCCTCCTGAACCCTGAGAGAATAAATTTCTCTCATTTTTTAATATCCAGCTTGTGGATTTTGTCATGACAGCTCTAGAAAATCAATATAGATTCCTGCCTGGTTATCCCTTCCAAGTTTCCTTGAGGATAAATTTTTCTAGGGTCAACTAAAGAATGTCACTCGCCATCTGGACCTACAGGGATTAGCCCTGGTAATCATTCATCTTCAATACACTCTGAACAGAGCTCAGGGCAGAGATCTGTAATGAGGCACTCTGTGTGCTGGGAAAAACTGGCACAACAGGCCTTCAGAGATAATTTTCAACAGATAATTTTATGAACCCAAATTCTTGTATCCTCTCATACTTAGAAAAGCACTAATTTAGATAGTCCTGCCTTATGACTAGCAGCAACTTTCTATGAGATGTGTGTTTGACTAAATACACTCTTTTTCCAGTATCACATATATGCTGATGGGAGCCCCCTTAACTTCTCTGGAGCAGTTCCCCATAGCTATCTCAGAGGATGCCTCCAGGCTATCGTCCTCAGTGAAAGTCGTTCAGTTGTGTCCAGCTCTTTGCGACCCCGTGGACTGTATAGTCTGTGGAATTCTCCAGGCCAGAACATGAGTGGGTAGCCTTTCCCTTCTCCAGGGGATCTCCCCAACCCAGGGATTGAACCCAGGTCTCTCGCATTGCAGGCAGATTCTTTACCACCTTGAGCCACAAGGGAAGCCCTCATAAGTCCCCAAATAAAACTGCAGTTCACATCTCTCACATGGTATATTTTTATTTCAGTTGACACAGGAGGATGGGAAAAATTCCTAAACACTGAGGACACATATTTGTTTTGCTGCATTTTTTTTTTAATTGTTTGGCTGTACCCTTGTAGGATTTTACTTCTCCAACCAGGAATTGAACTCAAGCCCTCTGAAAGAGAATCTGTCTGCCAATGCAGGAGACCCAAGAGACGTGGGTTCAATCTCTGGTTCAGGAAGATCCCCTGGAGCAGACAGAGGCAACTCACTCCAGTATTCTTGCCTAGAAAATTCCATGGACAGAGAAGCCTGGCTGGCTACAGTCCATGGGAGTGCAGAGTTGGACACAACTGAGTGACCGAGCACACACATACAAAAACTTTGGCAGTGAAAGCACAGAGTCCTAACCACTAGACCACCAGGGAATTCCCTTGCTGGATCCTTTTATGCACACTTATTTTCAGAGAAATTAAATAATGTATTTTTTTAAGTCAGAGTTTTCAAAGGCCATATTGTAATTATTAGGTCTCTTTAAATGCAGACGATCACAGTAATCACAGGGAACTTTTTATCCATCCTGCTTAGTTCCTTTAGCCTCTCTCAGTAAGTTACTAAATATTAATACTTAATATAAAAGCATGTCTGTGCTAAGCACTATGTTAGGTGCTGGGTATACAATGGTGAATGAAACCACTGAGCTATATTTAATAGAGAAATATATCAACTCAAAAATTAAAAATAAATTAAAAAAAACATAAATAAAAGATTATACTACCAGAAGTACTGCAAAGAATTAGTTTCCAGAGGATTAGAGAATACAAAAAAAAAAGAAAACCTGAAATTTACAAGAGGAAATCTACTGACAAAAAAAGACTACCCTGAGGAAATAAAAGTCTGCCTACATCTATCTAGGCTTGGTTTGTAGCATGTGCAACAGAAGAAAACAATGTATGAAACAGAGTTAAGTAAACCTTATTCAAGGAACACAGAAAGAACCCTGCTATGTATAATATAAGGAGGGACAATGATGCAGCATGAGGCTATACAGGTAGACAGCACTCAGATCTCACAGCACCTTTTGATTAATTAAACAGCTTGGCAGTTTAACAAATTATTTTTTTTCTCTCTTGATTTTATCTCTTTTCATGTGACCTTGGACCTGTGAGCTTTAAGCAGGGGTACAAGGAAACAGAAATGAGGTGTACATATATTTCTAAAAGATTACTTTGGCTGCAGCATCAAATTAAAGGGATATAACACTGAATGCAGAAGAACTATTAGGGAGGCTATGGCAGTAATCCAGAGGAGAGGTGGTAAAATCTAAACTGGTTGAGAAGGAGATGTAGAGACAGTCGGGAAAAAAAATGGAGAAGCAGATGATTTCAAGAAATATTTAAGAGATAAAACCAACAAGTCCCTTCTTTAAAATAAAGTGCTTGTCTCTCTTCCAATTTAAGCTCTGCACCTATAAATCCTTTGTAGACCTGGTTTGTGTACAATTTTTCCTATATGAATCAACTAGAGTTTGTCTCTGCAAGAGAGAAGTGGGGAGAAGAGAAAGAGGCATTTAACTCACCATTTTAAATAAGCAGTGAAAGTTTACATTATAAAGGAAGGAAGGAGAACTGTTTGCTATGTGAGTAATGCTACAGGGTTTGCTTATAAACAGGCAATGAAGCCATGAGTAAAAGATGTAGAGCATATTCATTCAACAGGTCCAAAGCTGCATAAAAATAGATATTATCAAGAGAAAAAGTAATTTGATTCAAAATTACAAGGTCAATGAGACCCTTGTTATGAATGTGAATTAGAATGGAAGCTGAAAATAAAGAATGTATACAAATATAAACTATTTTAATGGCTGAATGAGAATAAAGGAGAAAGGCAGTTTTGCATGGGTGCTATTAGGAATTCCCACTGGAATTCACTGGGCTGTGTATAAAAGTATCAGCTACTAATAGAAGTAGTATGTTAAATGTGAAGGTCACTTTGCAATCCATTTTTACTATACAGTGATGAGAGAAATATTATTAAATTGATCAAGGGATAACTGGAGCAAAGAATCACTATCCAAATACTAAAAAACCCCAAACATATTTTTAAACACTGAACTACACAAACCGACTACAGAAGGCAAGACCATATTTGTGGTAGACAGCTAGCTAGCTGTCCACACAAATTTGTTTCCCTTCTATAGTATAGAGTTGCCCTGGGAACTGCTGCCCAGCAAGATTTTATTTCCCAGCCTTTCTTGTATCTAGCAAAAATGAATGTGAATAGAACCATGTGAGTCATTGCCAGGTCAAAGTTTTTAAGAAACAGGTGTGAATTTTGCATGTTCTCTTATGTTCAAAAGCAGAGACATTACTTTGCCGACTAAGGTCCGCCTAGTCAAGGCTATGGTTTTTCCTGTGGTCATGTATGGATGTGAAAGTTGGACTGTGAAGAAAGCTGAGCGCCGAAGAATCGATGCTTTTGACCTGTGGTGTTGGAGAAGACTCTTGAGAGTCCCTTGGACTGCAAGGAGATCCAACCAGTCCATTCTGAAGGAGGTCAACCCTGGGATTTCTTTGGAAGGAATGATGCTAAAGCTGAAACTCCAGTACTTTGGACACCTCATGGGAAGAGTTGACTCATTGGAAAAGACTCTGATGCTAGGAGGGATTGGGGGTGGGAGGAGAAGGGGACGACAGAGGATGAGATGGCTGGATGGCATCATGGACTCGATGGACGTGAGTCTGAGTGAACTCCGGGAGATGGTGATGGACAGGGAGGCCTGTCGTGCTGCGATTCATGGGGTCGCAAAGAGTCGGACACGACTGAGCGACTGAACTGAACTGAACCGAACTGGAAGCCCAGTCAGATGAAAGTGAAGTATGTACACACGTCCTGCCCTGGCGCTAATGGTAAAGAGAAATGCAGGAGATGTAAGAGATGCAGATTCGATCCCTGGGTGGGGAAGATCCCCTGGAGGAGGGCGTAGCAACTCACTCCAGTGCTCTTGCCTGGGAAATCCTGTGGACAGAGGAGCCTGGTGGGCTACAGTCACAAAGAGTCAGACACGACTGAAGCAACTTAGTGTGCATGCAAGGAGATTCAGAAATCATCAGGAACTCTATGTGTGTTTGTCTCCCAGAGTGAGTGGGCAGTTCTGGATTGTCTCAGACAAAGCTAGAACAAATGGATAGAAGACATGGGCAGGGTGACTCTACTAAGAATATTCTAACAGTATCAACTTCCCAGGGGTGGAATATGTCACCTCAAGGAACAGGGAGCTCCCTGGAAACATTCAGATGTTGAATGGCCAGGGATATTGTAGAGCAGGTTCTATATTGGATTCCACCCACCTCCTCCAAGGAGAATCCTCAGGTGCATTAAATATTTGTGAAACATTGCATGTTATCATAGGTTTATAAATAAACTATGGGAAAGGAGAACAGATCAAATGGAGTGAGTTTGCTGAGACTGGAGAAGAAGGATCCAGAGGAGTCAGGTTTGACTCTACCTTGAAGGAAAAAATAAAGCTAGATTATGATAAAGTCAGAGCAAGACCACTGTCAAGAAGTGGAATTGCTGCCCTTCAAGCAATTGCAATTCAAGCAAGGCAAAGTCATCCTTGCCTTTAGTTTTTGGTTGTTTAAGCCAATCGCTGCTTCTGCAACTGAGCCCTGGGCAACAAGGCTCTCTCCCCAAATGCCTGGGAGGGGATTAGTGAGTGGACACTCGTACCCATGGGCTCAGGGAGGCTGAGCACAGTGGGCTGAGCTGGTGGGTTCCCTGGCTCTGCACTGGAGAAAGCTTGGCCTGACATCATTCCCATCCAGAAAGGGTGTTTTGTTGAGAGCAAAAAAGATGATTGAGCCAGTCGCCTTTACCCGATGGGACTTGCTGGTTCCAGGTGGACAAACTGGCACCCAACTTTCTCAGCCAGGCCAAGAGCAGAACACGCCCCCTGAGAACTTAGCTGCTGCTGCTGCTAAGTCACTTCAGTCGTGTCCGACTCTGTGCGGCCCCATAGACGGCAGCCCACCAGGCTCCCCCATCCCTGGGATTCTCCAGGCAAGAACACTGGAGTGGGTTGCCATTTCTTCTCCAATGCATGAAAGTGAAAAGTGAAAGTGAAGTTGCTCAGTCGTGTCCGACTCTTAGCGACCCCATGGACTGCAGATCTGTGCGGCCCCATAGACGGCAGCCCACCAGGCTCCCCCATCCCTGGGATTCTCCAGGCAAGAACACTGGAGTGGGTTGCCATTTCTTCTCCAATGCATGAAAGTGAAAAGTGAAAGTGAAGTCGCTCAGTCGTGTCCGACTCTTAGCGACCCCATGGACTGCAGCCTACCAGGCTCCTCCGTCCATGGGATTCTCCAGGCGAGAGTACTGGAGTGGGGTGCCAGTGCCTTCTCCGCTGAGACCTTAGAGCAAGGGGAAATTACACTCGTGGGCCCCCTCCTCCTGGGCCCTGCCCTGAGGACTTATCTTCAGCCCAACTCAGGGGAAGGGACGAGCTATTCTGCCGCATTCTTTCCCGCTGTCCTGAGGACCAACCTGATTGCAAATGACACTCCCTCCTCTCCCGAGCTTTGCCAGGGCTGCTTTCACCTCGTCATGGAATTGTATAATTATGGTGATTACAGCTTATGGCTTTTTCCTCTCCTCATCTTTTGCTTTCAAATTCTTTGAGGCCTCTCATTAAACATGGCGATCCTGATAAAGGCAGCAAAGTTTTAATAGGATGCATTTTGAAGCTAAAGCAAGCCCAGTCAGAGTTGATTGTTACTATGTCCCCTCATGCTGCTCCTGCTGCTAAGTCACTTCAGTCGTGTCCGACTCTGTGCGACCCCATAGGTGGCAGTCCACCAGGCTCCCCCGTCCCTGGGATTCTCCAGGCAAGCATACTGGAGTGGGTTGCCATTTCCTTCTCCAATGCATGCATGCAGGCTAAGTCGCTTCAGTCATGTCCGACTCCGTGCGGCCCTATGGACAGCAGCCCTCCAGGCTCCTCTGTCCACAGGATTCTCCAGGCAAGAATGCTGGAGTGGGTTGCCATTTCCTTCTCCCATGTCCCCTCATAACAGGCCTTTAAAATTCTGTTGTGGGTGATTAATGCCTGGATATCAGAGGCAGGGGAGAGAGAGATATGGAGGTCCAGATTGGGGAGCGTGACTGTACTTTTTCACAGGGTTGGAGAATGGTTTTACTCCCTGCCCCCTGGCCTTTCTTATTTACACCAAGAGCATGGTGCATCTGAATGCCCACCCCTAATGGAAAAAGACGGCTGTCAAGTAAGGATAAAGGGCCTGGCGTTTACATCATAGCAGGTTAAGTTGGGAAATACACATGGAGCAGTTGACACAAAATCAAACCTTAGGAGCTGAAGCAAAAGTAAAGGGGAACTGCCGGTGGAGTCTCCATCCTCGCAATGCTGGAAGGTTCTAAATATGTAAACGATCCAACCATTAGCCTTTGAGAGTGGTCACCATCCTGTGGTCATATCCTCAAGGATGGTTTCCTTGGTAATGACAGCTTCAGAGCCTATCATTTGCTGGCCTTCAATCACAGCTTTGCTGAACTGTTTCTAGATGTGCAGGATGTTAGGAGAAGGATCACCAGGAAGGCATGTGGCGGGGGTGGGGGAGTGACAGGGTGGCCGCCAGAGTTCCCAGCTTGCCCTTCAACAGCTTTGTGCAGGTGTGATATCTGAGTCCCCTTTATTTCCATCCTCCCCAGGACTGCGTGGAGAACTACCCGGCGAGGTGCATCTTGCCCTGGCAGGAGTCTCTTTTGAGAGGCTCCAACTGTCCCCTGGGAGCTGACTGCCCTGAACCAACGCACAGCTATTTAGCCAGCTGGCAGTTGGCTATCGGGGATATGACAGTTAAATGCTGTTGAAAACCTAGCAGTGATATTTCCCCCAACTGCATTCTCATCCCCTACTGAAGATGACCTACTAACTCTGCCCCCGAGAACACCGTCCCTTTAGTGCCCACCAGAATGCAGTGAGTGGGCTCGAGCTGGGGGTTGGGGAGCCCCAGTTGAATTCTATTTCTCCCCCTGGAGTTGGGATAAGACCCCAGGCAAGTTGCTCACTTGCCCAAGGGGTACAATGATGTCTACCGCCTGGGGTGGACGTTGTCACTAAATGAGGGCATGGCGAAAACAGCTGCCGTGTCTTGGGTGCTCACAGTGTCACAGTGTTGGCATCCGTGTCGTGCAGATCTTGGCCTTAGAGGGACTTAGGTTCTCCTCCAGCTCCACCACTTAACTCTGTGACTCAGGCAGCACATCGAAGCCTAGGTTTCTACACCTTGTAAAAAGGAGATAAGAGGAAACGATTAAGGACTTCCATGGTGGTTCAGTGGTTAAGGCTCAGCCTTCCAATGCAGCGGGGGTGGGGGGGGGGCTGGGTTTGACCCCTAGTTAGAGAACTAAGGTCCCACATGCTATATAGGCAGTGGCCAAATTAAAAAAAAAAAAAAAAAGTAAGTGATTAGGAGGGAAAAAATACATAAGATGCTTAGCATAGTGTTTGTAGTATATAAGCTCATGCATAACTCTTTGTATTGTTATTATTTTCTATTATGATGATGTTACCTGCAGCCCACGCTTAGCTCTTATTCTTTACCTGATTTCCAACAGTGTTCTTCAAAGTAGGTATTACTGTGTTTATTTAGCAGTTGAGGATGGGGACACAAATATCTCAAATACGACAGTGTGTGCAAAGCACATTCATTTATTACAGCAACCAGCTCATGACCCTACTCAATAAATGGTAGCTATTATTACTGTCTTATTTTTAAAGTCAACTCAGAGAGCTGGTTTCTCTGCTTTCCCTCAGAATGGAGGGACTGTGGTACCAAGCAGACCGGCTTCTGCCCTGTGGTCTGTTTCCCAGGGCCCCTTTGCTCTTCCCAGGAAGCTGTAGGACCTGGGGGCTTGTAGCAGCATGGTGCCAGGACATGGGGAGGGCCACCGGGGAAGCACTGCCTATGTTGCCAGGATCTGGCATTTGCTCCCATCCCCCGAGGTGCAGGACCCTAAGAAGTCTCCTGCTTCTAGACCCAGATCAAAGCTAGTTCTCCCCTAGCAGAGCGTGAACTCCAGTTCTCCAGAGGTAGCGGCCTACATGGCAGGGCCTCATTCCCAGAAACTCTCACCTCGCCGCTCGCTGCCCGGCTGGAGCCGCCCTGAGCAGCGCAGCCTCCCCAAGTCCGGCTGTTTCCGCTGCCAGATAAACAGAGGCTTCTCTTTTTTAAGTGCTGTACCACAAAGAGGGGTTATCGGAGGAGTTACGACCAAGTGGCTTTGAAATCCAGGGATGCCTTGAAATCCCTCGTAAACCAGCCCCCTGGGGTGCACACTCCCCCTACTTGTAGTATCGACAGAAACAGAAGCACAGAAGCCATTTCCTCTGACACAAATAAATGGCTTTGTCCTGAGGAAAATCGGGTTTATAGATGTCTCTTAAAGTAAATGCTTTAGATGGGCATCTTAGGAGTCTGAGGTAAAGCTCTACAGCCAAACACGTGGTTGCTTATGAACCTTGCACGAGACGCTCTTGTAAGTGCCTGTGGTGTAAACGCGCACATGGACGTGTGCACGGCTGCGTACACCGGTGCATGTGCTGCCTGCCCGCTGCACGCTTCCGTGTCCAGTGTATGGTGCGTGCAGCACATACGCGGCACACCTGCCTGTGCCTCCGCGCGTGGACCGCCTGCCCGCCGCCGCTGCTGCTGCTGCTGCTGCTGCTGGGTGCACGTCTGGGCAGGGGCTCCCCTAAAGCCACCGGTCTTCACGGTTTCAGCTGGATAAGTTGTTCTTCACTTCCCTTCCTAAAAACACAATTGCCTAGTGCTGCTGGCGCAGAGTCAGAATGGCCGCTGCATTTCACCCCCGAGGCGGCTTCCTTCCAGCAGTGGGTGAGTGATCCCGGCGTCCGCACGCTCTAACCTTCCTTGGGGGCCTTCTGCAACAGAAGGTGATCCCGAAACCAGAAGAGATGATCTGTGTGTCCATGGCCTCATCTCCACCCACCCCTCCTGTTCTCATGCCCTAGTTCCATGGACAGTCAGCAGCATCCTTTTTTTGATGTCCCCCGCTTTTTTTTACACTATAGTTTTTTGTTTTGTTTTTTTCTTCCTGAGAAGCAAGAAGCCAAGGGGTCCAGAAGTGGCAGGGAGATGAGTCTGTTGTCCTAGAAGCAATGTTCAAATAGTGTCTTTGGGTACTGATCCTGTCACTCATTCCTGAGCCCTTAGCAGAAATGCCCACTACCTTTGAAGATGCTTTTAAATCCAACAGCAGCATCCCTAAGCTTAGTACCCCCCTTACAGCTTCCATTACTCTTAATCTGTGGCCCAGGGCCAAGCCCTGTGGGAAATGCGAAAATCTCACCTTTCTACCTGCTAGACCACCAGGGCAGAAGAGGGCTAAGGAACCAACCCATCACCTGTCCAGCATTGCAGGGACATGTGAAAAGGGTTCAGAGGGAAGTAAGAAGGTTCCTGGTGGCTAGGAATTCCATCAACCCAGACATGTCTCGAAAAATGCTGCTTGACCTGTCCCCTGTTGCACTTTTTTAGGTTAGAATACCTGTCTGATAAATGTCCACCTAATTGCATTCCTGATAAATAGGGAGGAGAGAGAAATGAGTCAGCCCTCTTTGCATATGCTTCTAAATGAACCTGGACATCCCCAGAAAGATGATGCTTTGGGGCGGTGGGAGACAGTCAGCATGTTGACCACCTCTGCCTTCGAAACCCTGCCTTGGCAGCTGGCTTAACCAAGGACCCCAACCCATGGATGTGTTCTGCGTGAATGTGTTCACAGGAGATGAGACGTGCCCTTAGGAGGGTGGGACTGCTGTCCTTGTGGGTCCTGAGAAGAACCAAACACACTGCCCGGCCAGTGACCCCACCTGCTCTCTCGTCCACTAAACTTCAGCAGCGCTCTCCCCTGTGGCCATAGTTGCGTCACTTGAACTTCCTAGTTGGGAAAAAAGTAGAATCAAGTTGTTGCCAATAGCAACTGAGCCATGTCCCTGTTCCTTGCGTCTTTTGGCCCTTGCCTAACTTGGAGTGAACTAACGCAGAGATGCCAAAGTACATTTAAGGAGGAGGAGGAGAGGAAGAGGCAAGCCCAGAACCAGCTACAGGAAGGCATGCTACTGAGGGGCCTTGTGAACAGAATACCCACCTCCGCCCCACCACTGCCCCACCCCTGCCTCCACCGAGAACTTGGGGCAGGCTGCTTATAGAAAGAGCACCGGGGTCATTCAGTCAGAGCTAGAGGAAGGAGATAAGATGTCCAGTACTGGAAGAGAGGATTTCTTCTGCCTACAGAGAAAAACGCAGCAGGGAAAGTGAAAGTGCACAACTTGCACAGGAGGCTGGGGAGTCTGTGCCTGGGCATCGTGCCACCCATGTCGGGCCCAGCTGCTGAGCCCTTGTCACTCTCGGCATCCCTCGTGCCTGTCCGGTGGCTGATTTCTCCCTGCACAGATGGGAACTGTGGAGGAAGTTCTCCCATCACCCACCAAAACTAACAGGCAGAGGTCGACCTTTGCAAAAGACCCCCAGAAGCGATGAGTGTGATGAGGGGACAGGAGTCAGGAGCGCCAGGAGCCGCAACCAGGAAGGGCTTCCCCCAGCCAGCCTGCTGCAGGGATTTGGTTCTAACTGGAGTGAAGCATCTGCCTGCCCCTCCTTAGGAAAGGTGAACATCATACCTGCCTTCCTCCTCCCAGGACTGTTGCTATGGAGATCCCAGGGGTGTCAGCACCTGTAACACAAGGTCACAAATGGAAATGGCAGCCCCGCTGGCCTGTCGAGCAGCCACCACTTTAAATCCATGAGCACCAAGCAGCAGTGAGCTGTGCCTCCGCTTAGTCCAGCAGCCAAAGTCAAAGGGAAGCCCGTCAGGCAGAGCAGAAATGTCCTGGATGCTCTCAAGCTTATGCCTGAGAGCTGAAGCTTCTTTCTCAGTGAGGCTGAGAAAATCACCTCGGCCTGCCCAGAGAGGAGGCCTGGTGTGGGCGGGCCTGGAGGAGTCCCTAGTCCTGAGCATTCCCACCTGCCCCCTTCCTTGAGAGTGATGGTCATGTATCAAGGAGACGGTGGATGGGCCATCAGGGCCACTGACCAGCTGTATATGCTCAGGCTAGTAGCTCAACCTCATGTGTCCAGCGGGTGTTACAGGGAGACCTAACTGGCAAGGATGCTGTGGACATGGGCGCAGGTGTCTGTCAAAGTAAGAGCGTACTTGACAAACAGCTGCTCAATGTTTGATCAATGGATGGCCGTGGGTAACTGTCCTTGACAGCTAACCTGTGTCTCTTAGAAGGGGACCGTCCACATGCTGCTACCATCAAGGTCTGGGTGAGTAGGATAGGAGGGCACTTGAAAAAGGAGGGAGCAATGCCACCCCGTGCAAGAATAAAAAAATTCAAACAGAAAGTCCCTGGGAGGTAGGGCATAGAGGTTGGTCCTCTCACATGTAGTTCAGATAGGAGGGCTGGCAACTCACAGTTGCTAAATTTAAAAAAATAAGTTAAAAAAATAAAGCACTGCTAGTTGCCAATACGGAGTAGAGTGAGGTGTCTGAACCTGCTAATTGTTCCAGGAACATTTTGTGGGAATTGCTCTCAGCATGCGTGATGGCTAGCAGAGTCCACAGACCCACCGTTGACATGAGAAAATGTGACTATTTATTTATATTACCATACATAAGAACCCCACTCCCACCCCCTCAAAGAGTGAGAAAGCCAGAAGCAACCTCTCTTCCCCAGATGCTGCTCCAGCCTAGCTCTGCCGTGGATCAGCTGTGGGTAACTGTTGGCTAGTTCCCACTTCATCTGCCCATCTTGCTGATGATGGAAGAGGAGAGTCAAAGTGTTTTCAAAGGATTCTCTATCACATGTGGGTTTTCCTACAATCCCCCGACAGAGCTTCTCAACCTTAAACTATCTTAAGCAAATGGCACTCTCGCCCCAGTTTTAACCATCATGGAGAAAGGAGATGCCACAGAATTCCTTACACTTCCTTTTGAAATCATCCCTTTTGCTTTGCTCAATGGAGAGGGTGCGCCAGGGTGACCAAGCTCCAGGGAAGTCACCTAGGAAGTCGGGCTGGTCCTTGGCCTCTGCCTCCTGATAAATGCAAGCTGGAACCTCTCCTTTCTACCCAGCTCTTAGTCAGGGGCTGACCGCTTTCCCCAGTGAGTCTCCTACAGACCTGTGACTCCACACACTCATCGTTTATGGACTTGAGCATCAACTACTCATAGGTAACTTTCAGTCTCCTTGAAAGGACAGTTTATCTCTGGGGCCTCCCACGTCTTGCCTGCTGAGGTCACCTTGTGAGCCCTATTCAGCAAAACACCATTTTTCATTAGCAGGGATGAAAAATGTCTGCGTGTCACCACAAGGTGATCGGCTTGGATCGATGGAGACTAGAAATCATGTTCCAAATTAGTTCTATTGCAAGTTCTAGTTCCTCAAGCAGAGGAATCTGGGTTTCCCCCATTCCGGAGGGGGAAGCTTTGAATTCAGCCAAAAGGCAAGGTTGCTGGGACAGCAACTGAAAAAGAATAAGGGGTGGGGAGTTCAAAGCAGAGATGTGATAGATGGTAATCTTTTTTTTTTTTCTTTTGAGGCATAATTACATGTGGTAAAATCAATAGATCTGAAGTGTATGGTTCAATGAATTTGACAAATGTATGTACTAGTGTAACTTACATCCCATCACCCTAGAAAGTTCCCTCATGCCCCTTTTCAGTCAATTACATCCCTCTGCCCTAGAGACAACCGTGGTTGATTTCCATCCCCCTTGTAGTCTGGTTTGGACTTAGTGGACTTGCGATCTGTAACTGTGGTCTTAGGTCATTTGGACAAATCAGCAAGAAAATCTCATCAGCAGCTCAGATGTCTCCACTTTCTTAGTGCTACAAAAGGTCCTGCTCCTGAGCTGCCAGTGCTTGGCTCCTCTGCCCCCAGTGTGCCATCTGACCCCCCAGGGCTACCCTCTGAACCACAGCCCTTCTCCCAGTCAAAGAGGTTAGCACCTGTCTCCCAGGTAAGTGAGTGGTGAAGCTCTTGGTGATGGTGACGGTGCATGCTTTGTTGATTAATACCGGGACGTGCAATGCACAGAGCCACGGCATGTCAAGCAGCATGTGATGTTTACTGAAGCACCATACAAAAGGGAGCTCTTCCTTTTGTGCATTTCCTTTTAGAAACAAAGGATTCCATGACCACCTTCTTCCAGGCTTCTAGCCATCAAGATGGCTGCAGAGCTGAAATGATTAGTAAGCGTGGAGGCTGGGAATTGAATGTGTGTGGGTGTTTGTGATCCCAGCCCTGAGCCCGTGGTCCATGAAATTGAAGGATCCCAAATTCTATTGGATTAAACTTAGCCAAATGTCTCGAAGGTGAAAAGCGCTTTGTCTGAATGCAAAGCTTTGGTGTCTCTGGAATGTACCTTCTGCAGCTCAGTTCTTAATCACCATATATTTTTTCACTTGGACAAAGGCTGCCAGCTAATAGCATTTTCAACCACCTTCAGCTGCTTCACTCAACTACGCCAAGGCCTCAGGCTGAGCTGGTAGCAGTCTCCTGGCACCGTGATCCATTTCCAACTGACCAGCATTGAGGAACAGCACACATTCACACCCTGAAAAAAAGCCTTCCCCTTGTAGCTATGCAAGATGCCAGGCAGAGGCAGAATTACTGCTCCCCTCCCTACGTGTCTGCTGCAAACCCATCCAAACTGGAGGATGGGGGTGAAGGGAGGGAGGAAAGAGCCCTAGACAGTGCAGGGCAGGAAGCCTCCTCTCTCTCTGGGCAGTGAAGGTAGCTAGGAGCTCCCAGCAAGCCCATAGCAGCACAGACCTTGAAACAGCTCATCTCTGAACACCTCTGCTGTCAGATTTCACTTTGATCCCTGAAAATTATAAGAACCTCAGCTCTTCAGAAGAGAGGCAGCTGCTGAGCCAGGGTGATTGCAGGATTTCTTTCCCTCAAGCCGGAGGGCAGGCATGTAGCCTTGCCTGCGTCCTGCATGAGTAACCACCTTCCAGCCTCACCCGCGAGGTCACTGCCTAGTGAACAGATTTCAGTTGGGCTGGGCTGCCCCTAGGCCATCCTGAATGCTCACGACCTCCTTTAGCAGCAGAAATGGCATTTGGTAAATGCACAAGTGCAAGAGCGGGCAAGGGAGACAAAAAAAAATGCCAAGGAGCACCACCTGGATGGCTAGAGGTTGGGAACATTCTCCGGGCTGGTCAGCTGCACCCCACCCCTCCCCCTTGAAGCCCCGAGCCCTGGAAGCAGTTCAGGGAGAGGAGGGGAAGGATGGATGGGTTGGCCATAGGTCTTTGGAGTCAGAGCTGTGAGGCTGAGCTCTAGGACTTGGGCAGGAAGAGATTAATTAGTGCCTCCCAGCCCAGCCAGCTCTCTAGAACAGGGAGGTGTGGAGGTTAGGGATCCTCAGGGCTAAATTCACCTCAAACAGACAGACACACAGTCATCCAGAAATAGAATCTCTAACCTCTCTCAGCCACAGCCCCCTTTCCAGCCAAAATGACCTCACTAATGAGAATGAAGCTGTAATGAGGGTTCAGATGCCTGGTAAACCTCACCTTCTTTGTCTCTGGGCTTTTACCATACCCACTGGCAACAGACTGTTATAATTTAGAAGCTTTAGTGATTCCTTTTGTTCACAGCCACCAGCTAAATCAGAGTTGTGAAGGCCGTTGTATGGCAGACCTGCAACATATATATTTGGGTTCTCAATATGTAATGTGTGGTCCTATTTGAGGAGGGATGGAAAGAGAAGGGAGGAGCTGGTATTTGGTGTGTGGTTTCCACAGCAGTAAGCAGTACCCAAGAGGAAAGTGACCTTCCTTGGTGTGTTTCCTGTGAGCAAGGATAGACACGGGTGAAAGGGACTAGGGGAGGTTTGGTAGAGGCCCCCAGACTGGAGACCTCTGAACTGATCAGTCCCTATTCCCATGTGCTTCCTGTCTTCAGGGGAGCTTCCCTGATGGCTCAGCAGTTAAGAATCCACCTGCAATGCAGGAGACACAGGAGACATGGTTTCGATCCCTGGGTCAGGAAGATCCCCTGGAGGAGGAAATAGCAACCTGCTCCAGTGTTCTTGCCTGGAAAATCCCATGAACAGAGGAGCCTGGCGGGCTACAGTCCATGGGGTCGCACAGAGTCAGACATGACTGAGCGACTGAGCAAACACACACACCTGCCTTCAGGCCTGCACGGAGAAGGCACGGTCCCAGGTGACCACCTAGATAACAAATGCCTCCAACTCCATGTAAGAAAGGGCAGTCAAAAAAGTCCCCGCTATGTGTGTGCTTAGAACCAGGCTAGAGGGAGTCCTTGCAGATCAGCCTCTGCCATCTAAGCTATTGTGTACCTAACCCACTCCACACAGAGGAGTAGCCATCCTTCTTTTAGTGATTCACAAGAACTGGCGCTTGAAACCTTTTAGGATTTTTTTTTTTAATCTGATTTTTTAAATCCTTTAGCCCAGTATAAATGTATCCAGCTGCAGGCTAAGTTTAGTGTATCTGAAGATTCAGATAAGGTTGCTAATGGGGAGATTTTGTGTGTATGTGTGTGTATGTTTTAAGTTTGTGTTAAAACAGAGGAGGAGAAAAACTGAAAAGTGCTGTCCAACGAGCAAAAATGAGGAGTGAAAGGGGAGCAAAGGGGAGGTAGATGCAGACTGTCCAACTGTGCCTGAGGGTGTTTCCATTTCTGGACAAGCTCCCATCCATGCCATCGGAATTCTCAAAGTCAAGTTGGCATGTCCCTCCATGGAGAGCTTAGCCAGATGACGCATTGTCTTGTGTCCGACAAACACATCCCATATTGTTCGTTTGTTGGAAATGCCCATTATCGATCAATTCATCAATCAGCAGGTTATTGAGTACCCTACCAGGCTTCACAAACCTGATCAATTTTTTCTAATTACATCCAGTGGACATGTAGCCAAGCCCAGTAAACAAGACGAGCCTTCACATCCCACTTGGAAATGAACATGAGGAATTGCCGGCCCTTGCAACCTCATGCTGCCAAACGCTGCAGCACACGCTGATGGGCGAGCATGTACTACCCTCACAGATGGCGCTGGTGTCGCTGACCCACTGTCAATAATAAGATGAGTTCTGAGTGTTTTCTCAGACACAACAATCCATTTACTTGGGTCCAGCGTCTAGACCCCTCTCTAACGCTATGGATTTCAGTGGAGAGTGAGCAGGGGATAGGTTCAGACTATGGCCGGGAAACAAGCAGGGGACTGAGCCTTGCTCATTGTCCTCCTGGTGTCCAGCCCCACATCAGAGGCTCCTCAGCTGCCTCCTTCTGGGCATGTGGACAACTGGCCTCTCACTGGGGGCCTCTATGCCCCACGTACCAAGACTCATGGTACAGTAAGTCTTTTTTTTTTTTCTTCCCAAAAGAACAAGAACAGCTATGTAGTTTGTAAGTGAAGGGCTGGTTAGACTTCATGAAGTGGAGTCATCAAAGACAGCCTCTGAGTAACATAGATGGAGACCAACATAGGAGCACGTTGTCCTGTGTCCTGTAGCCCAGGCCCCAAGCCTTGGTGGATACCCAGACCTTCCCAGTCCAAACTGATCATCAAGAGGACCCAAGGAGAGGGAATTCCTTGGGGATCCAGGGATTAGGACTCCATGCTTCCACTGAGGCAGGGCGGAGGGTGGGGGTGCCTGGATTCAATTCCTGGTCAAGGAACTAAGATCCTACAAACTGCATAGTGCAGCCAAAATAAGTAAAAAATAAAGTTTCAATTAAAAAAAAAAAAGGATCAGGGACTTTCCTAGGGTCTGGTAGCTCAAAGTCCATGCTCCCAATGCAGGGGGCCCAGGTTTAACCCCTGATCAGGGAACTATTAATAGATTCCACATACTGCAACCAAGACCCAGCACAGCCAAATGAAAATAAATTTTTAAAAAAAAATTTTTTTAAGGGATACAAGGAGAGCTCAATCCTATGTTTCAAATAGAATTCCTTCTTTCTTCTTCAGACTAGTTAATTTGTTAGTTCCAAGTCACCCAGATCCTTAGCCATCGTCTGCTCGGGTCAACCCAGCCCCTGGGTCTTACTAGTCCCCCGGCCAACCTTTCCTTCCTCACTTGGATTAAATCAAGTTCAGAGGCAGCCCACAGGCATTAAGAGAGACTCCAAGGGTTGAAATCCCTGGTTGGGCTAAGTAAAATCCCCACACACTCAAAAGAGGACCAACAGCATACCCTCACCCTCTAACCTGCCCCCCCACCCCCCAGAGTGGTTAAGGCTCCCAAACCTGGAGATCAGAGGGGTCGGTGAGCTAAGTGGTTTCGCCTCCGTGGCTCCTGCAACAATTAACCCACCTGTCTGGCTCTCTGTGTCTGTCCTGTGCGTGCGTGTGTGCGTGCGTGCGTGTGTGCCTGTGGTGCCCTCTGTCGCTGTCTCTGCAGGGAAAGTCACTGGCGGGCAAGCGCCTCACCGGCCTGATGCAGTCCTCCTGACGGTCCCTGCCGCAGGGCCCGGGCCCGAGGGCCACGCGGGCAGCCGGCGGCGCTCCACGTCCGCCGACAGAGCATCCCTGCGGGGAGATTTGGTCACTGTGAAGGAGAAGGAGTGAGGGCCGGGCCACGGTGGGGAGACGCGGTGCGTGAACCAGAGGGAGGCCAGAGAGAGCCCTCGGAGGCTGGGGTCGGCCGGGCAGAGGCCCCTGTTTACAACCCCCTCTCCTTGTACAGCCGTGCGCCGCCGCCTCGCTCTGTAGGAGGTCCCAGTCCCTCCCGCGTTCTGGGGAGAGCGCCCGGCTGGGCTCCTGCTGTGACTGTCCCCTGAGGTTCCCTTCTGTCATCACTCCTCCCCGCTGTCTGGGGGATCACGCCCTCCAGCGAACTCAACTCCAGAGGACCCGCCGCCCCCAAGCACATTCAGTATTACCACCCAGCGCCTGTGGTGCGCCCGCGGCGCCCGCCCCAGTCACGCCACTGTGTCCCAACTGCCTCCCGCCTGCCCATCGCTGCGGCCGCCGCGTGCAGGGAGCCAGCCCGGCTGCACGCCCCCGCCCCCCAATCACGCCGTCAGCACTGAGCCGCCTGAGGATCACCGCATTTCACGGTCTTCCAACCCGCTCTGCGGCCGCCTTTCAAAGGGGTCGCCACAAGGCACTAGCGGCTGTGCCCTCTCCCGTCAGCCGTCTCGAGGATCCAACACCAGAGGAGGCACCGATGTCAGTGAAAGAGCTCGTGGTTTAACAGCCCTGAAGGTCCTGACCATCTTTTAAGTTTTTTGATTATTTCGTAATTTATTCTGTTGTGGCCCCTCGCTCCTTGGTGTGTCCCCGCGTGTCTTACTTAAAATAAATGTGGCGGTGAACTTGGGGGCCCTTGGGATCGTCCCCTCCGACAGCCCCACATGGGAGCTGGGGGATTCAGGCCGGGAGTCCTGGGTGGGGCCAGGCCCCCGAGGCCAGGTCTCAGCTGTGTCTGAAGCCGGGGGGAGGCCAGGGCCCACTGGTCCTCTGATGGCCTAGCAAAGGCACTGTCCTCCACAATGTCCGTGATCATGGAGAAACGCAAGCACGGAGCTCAACCTGCAAACGCCTGCATAAGATCCACTTGTGTGTGTCAGCGTGACCATCTGCCACCCTGGCGGTGAGGGAGTCATGCAGAGCATGGAGTCAGGTGCCTGGCGCACACTAGGTGCTTGGCAAATGGAAGCTATTACTCTCATTGTTGTCACTGTCATCATTGTGACTCCCATGAGCCCTCGGACAGAATGGTGTAAGCCATGTGCTTTTGAATTCAGACACTCACCCACCGCACCCCCATACCCTCCCCCCACTACTATGGCCATCTTCCTTTGATGTATTTTGGCCAGAGGTAGAAAATATCCTTTGGGAGTGTATAAACAGCACACAGAAGCAAAACAGCGATCCCTGGTATTTCTTTACTTATGTGGGCAGATTCACCAGCTGGTGAGTCTCATGAGCTTGTTTGCAGGCGCTGCCTCCTGGGTGCTCCCCTAGGACCACCTTTCCAAGCCCACCTTTGTGCTGTGTCTCCAGGGCACCAGCTTCCATCCCTCACAGCAGGGCCACCGAGGCCATGAGAGGTCGTGATCATGGTGGCACCCCAGCAGATTCTTGAGCCCCGTGCCTCAGTTTCCCCCATGGCAGTAGTTGGTCTCTTTTAGAGGTACAGTGGAAATTAGAGACATTCTGTTTCATCCTCAGAGTGTCTCCAAGGGGGTGCTATACACCCAGGTTCCTGGCAGACACTCCCTGCAACCCTTGCTCGTTCCAGGAGACCTGGGCACAAAACCTGGCACCTGGCAGACACCAGGCAACTGCTTGATGAGGAAATGAGTTCCCTGAAGCCTTTTCCCATGTTGTGGGATCTGCTGACCCCCTCCTCTCTTCATCACATGCTTTTGAATCCCCTCGCTTTTCATAACGATCTCCTGTTTCAGAGCAGAACTGCTCTGGGAGCCTGCACCCAACCTTGCCCCAAGGAAGCAACTCCTGCCAAGGTGCCCTGTCCATGCTGACACTGACGCACAGGGTCTGTGGACACTGGCAGTTCTAGAACAGCAGGTCCCTCTATGCCCTTAGTTAGCCCGGGCAAGATCCTGGCTGCCTCCTGTCCTTCCTCCTGGCTGCAGTCAGGGCCCGAGTGGTCTCCCTGGCCAGGACGTCAGTGCCACCTAGCCGAGGTTCCTGGAGCTCCCTAGAAGGGTCCGAGGCAGGCGGACTGCAGCCCTGAGAAGGAGCGGGCCGAGGGCATCCTGACACCTCTGGGGACATCCCGCAGGCTCGATAGATGTGAAGGCAATTTCGGATGGATTCAAATCCAGAGCAATAACCCCCTCATCCTGCCTCCCAACCAAGGCACACTCTGTCTTGTGACCACCATCACTTGCCACCCCCCCAGCAAGTCACACCCAGAAATGGGGGAGAGAACAGGATTGTGCCACCCAAGTTGGCTAATCCAAGGGCAGCCTGCTCGACCTAGTTCACATAGGCTGGGCACTTAGTCCAAGGGCAGTCTACCATGCAGACCTCAGAATGCAAGTACACTTAGAAAAAGTTTCCCAGGTGGGGCTAGGTAAAGAACCCAGGCAGGGAAAGAACCTGCCTGCCAGTGCAGGAGACGTGAGACATGAGTTCAATCCCTGGGCTGGGAAGATCCCCTGGAGGAGAGCCTGGCAACCCACTCCAGTATTCTTGCCTGAAAAATCCCATGGATAGAGAAGCCTGGAAGGCTATAGTCCATAGGGTCGCACAGAGTCGGACATGACTGAAGCAACTTGGCCCACACACTTGGAAAATCTGGTCTTGGCCAGTTCTCCACTGGCTTGGTTGACACAACCAAAAATTCAGACCCAGATTAAACTTTTGAAGGAGTTCAGTTCAATCACTCAGTCGTGTCCGACTCTTTGTGACGCCATGGACTGCAGCATGCCAGGCTTCCCTGTCCATCACCAACTCCTGGAGATTCTGTAGCAAAACAAACTTTTCTTTTTTTTTTTTTTTTCCCTGTCTTGCCTTAGTTGTCCTGACTGGGCATGGTCTCTGGGTCTGGAACTCTTCCTGATTTGGGCTCACAGGGCAGATACCATGTCAGCAGCCCCACAGCCAAAGCATCAGGGCCATCTTAGAAGTGACCACCCACCCTTCGGGGCAGACACATAGGCGCCAGACACTGGGCATCTGACTAACAGACTTTGCCTGTATGGGAAGAGTCAGGCTTGTTGATTGGCATGGGTAAATGCCCAGCAGCAGCTAGAGGGCCTGAGCAGAGCATCAGGAGCTGTCTGGTCAGAGGAGAGGGCTTCTGCTTTTCCAGGAAGGGATGCTCTGCCCTGCTGGGAAGGGGTTGCTATGCCCCAGGAATTTAGCAAAGCTGAGCCCACCAGGGCCATCAGAGGCACTGTGCTCCAGGGCCACCCCTTCCAAGGGTACAGGCCAGCACCTGGGAGGGACCTCTTAGCACTCCAAGTTGCTTCTCTGAGCAGTAGATCACATTGGGATGTGCTCTGGGGGCCTTCCCTGTAGCTAGGTTCCTGGTGTGTTCAAACTACCTCACCAACAGGGCGTGACCCAGGAGCCTGCCACCCATCTGGCTCCTTGGTTGGTTGTAGAAGTTGATGTGTTTCCTAAAACGCACCCCTCTCATGATGCTTCAAGTGCATGGGCTTCAAAAGCTACCACTAGGAAGTTGTCCCAGAAGCCCAGGAAAGACTGAATGCTGCTGGTCTTTGAGTCTGAAAGGGAGATCATCCAGCAAAGTCCAGGAGCTGAAAAGTCCCGGGGGGAAGTAACATGTCGCCACCCTCCAAAAGGGCTGGCTGAGCTGAGTATGTAGCAAGGACCGTGTGTGGCACAGTCCAGTTGTGGCCAAATGAATTCCTGAGAACTCACCACCGGGCCCTCTGAAGAGAGGGCTGTGCTCATATAACCATGGCAACTGCAGATGCCAGCAGTCGACTCCTTAGTACCACCCACTGATAAGGCAGCCCCCCTGGGCACAGCCCAGGGGCCATAACGTAGCAAAGTAGCAAATGTAGCAATAAGGGGCCCAGGCCGTAAAGGGACAGGGTCCACATGACCCGGCCTCGGCCCTCCCCCAAGTCCCTCGTGAGGGCTCAGAGCCAGCTGCTGTCAGCTGTCCAAGGAGGGAGGCCCCGCGCCCCGCCGTACGTGCCCGGTCTATATTCTCTGCCCACTCACCGCATGATCACGGACACGTCGGCACGGCCTTCTCATAGTGCATGTGGTTCTCATTAGTTTATTTTTCTGGAATTTGGGGATTGGACCCCAGAACCAAACATGCTGGTACCGTCTACAAATAAATGACTTGAACCCACTATAACCAGTTAACTCTGTGTGGCTCCTTGGTTTGGGGGTTTGTCGGGCAGGAGTTACCGCTAGAAAAATATCTACCACCCCTCCCTACTCTCCCCTCACCCCCACCCAACACACATCCTGTTTCCCCCTCGCTCCCAAGCAGGATGCTGAGAAGCTCTAGGGTGGGGAATACCTCCTGGTAGGTTAGGACAACTGTTTCACGGGAAGGCTAAAATGCCCCTGACTCTGCCGGGGTGTCCTTGGCTGCCTGGTCTCTATGCCTCATTGTCTGTGCCCGACCGTAAATCCCAGGGGCCTGGTGAGCATCAGTAGTGGCCATTGCTGACTTTTAGTGGCCAATCGGACTGTCTTAAATGAAGTCCCAACACCGAAGTCTGTTACACACAGATGGGGATCTTCACAGGGAGTCTTGGTTTCCTGAGCGACCAACAATCTCATCTTCCACTCACACCAAAGCAGCAGGGCTCTGAGAACCTGAAGTCAGGCTGACAAGGGGAGGAAGAGAAGGAGGTAGAAAAGGAACCACAGTGCTGCAATTCTGTAACGATGAGGCTGGCACCTGCCACTTTGCTTCATGGCAGACACGCTGCTCCTGACAGTAGAAATGATCTCGGAAGCGTGAGAATGGGTCTCCCATCCAAATGGATGGGGAACAAACTTGTCTCCCAACCCCTGGGTCATCTCCCAGAGCAAGACTCCTGCCCCACAAGGTCAAGACCAAGGTCACACCTGCAACAGCCCCTACAGTGTCAGGCAGGTCCTGGCCCCACCACGAAACAGCCATACTTTCTTGTCCTCCCTGATCATGTCCATCTCCTCCCCAAAACTAGAACTCCTCCTTCCCAACCCAGCCATCTGGCTTACTTCACCAACCTGTCACTGCACACAATCCCACTGACCACCAAGGACAGAGGTCTGCTTGAGGTCCAAGGTGGAGGTGGGCATTTGGGGCTGCCCGTCACAACACTAAGAGCTGTGCCCGCCACGACTTTCTGGCATCCCCCTGAGTGCTTCCTCTCTCCCCACACCCTATAGGGGACTTCTGGCAGAAAGGGCATGAGGCTGTCCCTTCCCTTGGTTGCTCAATCACTAAAGCGTGTCCAACTGTTTGTGACCCCGTGGACTGCAGCGCGCCAGGCTTCCCAGTCCTTCATTATCACCCTGAGTTTGCTCAGATTCATGTCTGTACTCCTGGTCCCCTTCCCCGGGCTTCCCTTCAGTATTCACAGTGAGGGGTTATAGGATATTTCCCCAACCTGCACAGCGCAGGGCAGGCCACCCAGGCCAACAAGAGGCTACTGGCTCTGGCTTGTTTTCAAGAGGCTTAGAGTGGGGTGTGTGTCCCCATGAGAGGTCCCTCTGGCCCGCAGCTCTCTGTGAGGCTCCTAGCCCTTAAGGCAGGTCTCCGTGCTCTCGGAGCCTTGGGCTGGCCCAGCCCCATCTGGCTTATTTCAGCAAAGCGAGCAACATCTCCTGATGGCAGCTGCTGGGACACACACCTCAGTCTGAACACTGGTTTCCTGCATTGTAAACCAGGGAGAAGCATTTCAGAATCCTGTGGTAGTCATGAATTAATGTAGAGAACTTCACCTATGCCTGATACACAGTAAGTACTCACGAAATGAGTGCTGATATGAGCTGTTGCTGCATCTGAGATGCTCTGGGAGGCAGAGGCAGTGAAGGTGGAGGGCCTTTGCCAACCCCTGCTGGGCAGCTTCCCAGCCCTTCTTGCCAGAGAGGGGTGTGGGTTTTGTTTGCCTGTGCAGGAGTGGTCTCTCTCTGCCTATGACAGGCCCCTCGCTCTTTCTTCCCGGAGAGGGCCTTGTTCCCTCAGTGTGTGTAACCTGAAGAGCCTCAGTCAATAATCCCACATTAGGCCTCAGTAAATCGCAGGGCAGAGATGTGGGGGTGAAGGGGAGAGGGTTTGGGGAGCGTTGGGGTGGGGAGGCTTCCTTCTGCAGGCCCTGGGGGAAAATGGAAGCGAAGTGTGAGTTCACCATCTGCACTCCTGTTTGTCTGACAAGCCTCCGTGGCTGCTTCATTGGGATTTGGATTCTGAGCTCTTGTTCAGAAATATTCCATTTTGTGGTGCTTACTCAGACTTCAGGGGCTTCCCAGCTGGCTCAGTGTAAAGAGTCCTCCCACCAATGCAGGAGATGCAGGTTCAATCCCTGGGTTGGGAAGATCCCCTGGAGAAGGAAGTGGCAACCCACTCCAATATCCTTGTCTGGGAAAAATCCCATGATTAGAGGAGCCTGGCAGGCTACAGTCCACGGGGTCGCAAAGAGGAGGACATGATTTAGTGACTAAACGGCAACAACAGCAACTCAGACCTCGGACCCAGGACGAGTGACCGGCCAGTGCCTCCATCCTCAGAGAACATCCATCAGCTGCATGGGCACACCTACCCCCCCAGAGGAAGGGCCTTATTCCGAAAACGGCCTTCCACACCAACACAGCCTGTTCTTCCTCTTTCTCCCATTAAGGCAATGAAGACTCTCTTGAGTTAGAGAGGAGGAGGCGGGATCAGGGAACAGTTTAAAAACTAGAGGAGGCCCTGGGTATCTCTTGCTGCCACTGTTCCCATGACCACACCCATAGACAGAATCAGTGAGTATCAGCACTGAGAGTTCCTTGGAGATTGTTTAGTCCAATTGTGAGCATGTGTATGTGTGCATGAGTGTGTGTATGTGCATATGAGTGTATGCATGTGTGTTTTACATTTTGATTGTTTATTGAAGTATAATTACTCACAATAAAATTCACCCTTTTTTAGATATAGTTACAAGTTTTGACCAATTTATACAGTGATGTAACTAACCACCAGCCCCAAATCCAGAGAGTAATTCTGTCATCCCACAAAATTCCTTCATGGTTAATCCCCTCTCCCCAACCCTATCCCTGGCAGCTATTGATCTGTTTTCTGATCCTGTAGTTCTACCTCTTTCAGAAAGACCCATGAAGAGGACCAGGCAGTACTGGCCTCTTGAGTCTGGCTTGTGTCACTTTGCACAATTCACATTGCCTAGATCAGTAGTACATTCCTCAATGTTCTGTTTTTATCCATAAAGAAACTGAGGCCCAGGGAACTTCCCTGGTGATCCAGTGGCTCAGACTCTGCTCTCGAAATGCAGGGGGCCCAGATTCACTCCCTGATCCAGGAACTAGATCCCACACATTGCTGCTAAGCAACAGCTAAAGATCGCACGAAGATGGGAGACCCCATGTGCCACAACTAAGACCTGGTGTGGCCAAATAAATAAATATTGAACACAAAAAAGAAAGAAACTGAGGCCCAGAGAGGCAAGGCTGAGAGCAGGTGAAAGATCCAGACCTGCTGTCCAGACCCCCACCGCCATCACCCCCCCAGCCCCTTGGCCACAATTTCTTCAGTAAAAAGTTATCTCTTTAATCCCTCAAAGTCCATGAGCCCCTATATGAGGAAGCACATGATCCCAGAACCTGCACCATGAAGACAATACATGATTCCTCACTTAACAGAAGCAACTTAGTGCTAAGTAGCTTTAGTCGTGTCTATTTGCGACCCCATGGACTATAGCCTGCTAGGCTCCTCTGTCCATGGAATTCTCCAAGCAAGAATACTGGAATGGGTTGCCATTTCCTCCTCCAAAAGAAGTAGCTTCAGTTCAGTTCGGTTCAGTTGCTCAGTCGTGTCCAACTCTTTGTGACCCCGTGGACCGCAGCATACCAGGCCTTCCTGTCCATCACCAACTTGGAAACAAAAGGAAGCAATAGTACATATTGGAGCCAGGCATCATTGATTCATTGAGCAAGAAGTGCTTCATGGAGCTTCTGCCTGCATGCATGCTTAGTCACTCAGCTCAGTTGTCCGACTCTTTGCAATCCTTTGGACTGTAGCCTCCCAGGACCCTCTATCCGTGGGATTCTCCAGGCAAGAATGCTGGAGTGAGTTGCCATGCCCTCCTCCAAAAATCTTCCTGACCCAGAGATTTAACTTGAATCTCCTGTGTCTGCTGCATTGCAGGAGGATTCTTTCCTGCTGAGCCATCAGGGAAACCCCTCATAGATCCCCTACCAACAGGCAAAAGATCTCTATAGACATTCCTCTGAAGAAGATACACAAATGGTCAACTAGTATCATGAAAAGAAAAACTCAGCCTCATTAGCCATCAGAGAAATGGAAATCAAAAACACAATGAGATGCCACTTGGCACCCACTAAGATGGCTATAACTAAAGAGACAGCTAATAACAAATGTTGGTGAGGATGTGGAGAAATTGGAGTTCTCATAGACTGCTGGTGGGAATGTAAAATGCTGCAGCCTCTTTAGAAAAGTCTGGCAATTCCTCAAAAAGATAAACATGGAGTTGCCATGTGACCCAGCAGTTCCACTCCTAGGTATGTACCTAGGAGAAAAAACTATAGCTATACAAAAATTTGAAGACTAATGTTCATAGTAGCATTATTTACAATGACCAAAAAGGAGAAATAATATAAATTGATAAATGTCAATTGATAAATGCATAAACGAAATGTGACACATCCATGCAAGGGAGTATTATTTGGCTATAAAAAGGAACGCAGTACTGAGACATAATACAGTGTGAATGAGCCTTGAAAAACATGCTAAGTGAAAAAGCCAGTCACCAAAGACAATTTCATTTAGATGGAATGTGCGGAATAGACCAATCTATAGATACAGGAAGTAGATTTGTGATTGCCTAGGGTGGGGGGCGGGGGGTGGTCACTGCTAATGGGTATGGGGTTTCAACTAGGGGTAATGAAATGTTCTAGGATTGATTGTGGTGAGGTTTGCACAACTCCAACTCTGTGAATATACTAAAGACGATTGACTTACACACTTAATTGAGTGAATTGTATGGTATGTGAATCATATTCCAGTAAAGCTACTGGGGGACGAGGGGTGGGGAGGAGAGGAAGGGAAGGAGGAACGAAGGGAGGTGAAATAGCTGTAGACCAGGAAGAGATCCAAGCCTGTTTTTCTAACTCAGCAAGAGAACAGGGCAGCTCCCTAGAGAGAGCAGGGGCAGGTAGCCACAGACAACTTTGAAGTCCTGCCTAGTGTCAAAGGCAAGGTGAGCAGGTGCCGGGTCGTCCCAGAGTAAGTGGTCCATTTCAGCCATCTCTCCCTGCACTGAGAATTCAAGCCTCCATGCAGGGAAATAATTAAATTAGGTGGATTAGCAGTCTGCAGGATAAGCCATCCACTCAACACTCTCCTGCATCCAATATGAGCCTTGTTTCCAAAGCTTTAAGCCCCAGGGACATTCGGGCACTTTCCGGGCAATGTCCTGGATGGAGTCAGAAGACTCCAGTGTTAGCCTTGCATTTGCTACCATTTGCTGTGTGGCCTTAGGCAGCTCATGGCAGCCCAGCCCCACCCCACCTGGGGAAAAGTTAAAGACAGTCAGGCCCCACCTCTGGAGGTTCCAAATGAGAAGTTCTGAGAAGAACCCCAGGAATGTCTGTTTTTCATAAATAATCCTATCTGCACAGCAAAGGAAGCTATGAACAAAATGAAAAGGCAACCTATGGAATGAGAGGACACATTTGCACAGCATATATATAAGGAGTTCATATCCAAAATACATAAAGAGCTCATGCAACTCAATAACAAAAAGACAAATGACCCAATTAAAAAATGGGCAGAGGAGCTGAACAGACATTCCTCCAAAGAAGAAACACAATTGGCCAAAAGATGCGTGAAAAGATGCTCAACATCACCAACCATCAGGGAAACTCAAATGAAAATAGCTGTTCTAACAGTGAGATACCTCCTCATACCTGTTAGAGTGGCTATTGTCAAAAAAATAAGAGATAACAAGTGCTACCGAGGATGTGGAAAAAAGGGAACCCTTGTGCACTGTTAGTGGGAAGATAAATTAGTGCAGCCACTATACAAAACAGTATGGAATTCCTCAAACACTTAATAGAACTACCACAAGATCCAGCAGTTCCACTGCAGGGTATACATCCAGAGGATATGAAATCACTGTGTTGAGAGGTACTTGGACTCCCACATTCATTGTTGTTTACTTGCTAAGTCGTGCCCAAATCTTGTGACCCAATGGACTGGAGCCCACCAGACTCCTCAGTCCATGGGATTTTTTCCCAGGCAAAAATACTGGAGTGGGTTGCCATTTCCTACGCCGGGGAATCTGCCCAACCCAGGGATCAAAACCCTGTCTCCTGCATTGGCAGGTGGGTTCTGTACCACTGAACCATCACAGAAGCCCACTCCCATGTTAATTGCAGATTTATTTACCATAGTAAAAATATAGAAACAATCTAGGCTCCTGTCAATGAATGGATAAAGAAAGCATGGTGTATACACACAATGAAATATTATTCCGCTGTGAAAAAGAAGAAAATCCTACCATTTTAGACAACATGAGTGGAATGAAATGTTAGGCAAAAATGCTGCGTAATCTCACTTATATGTAGAATCTGAAAAAAAAAAAAAAAACACCCCAAACTCGTAGAAGCAGAGAACAGATTGTTGGTTGACAGATGCAGGGGTAAGGAGTGGGGGACATTGGTGAAGGTGGTCAAAAGGTGTGAACCTCGCATTATAAGATAAGTTCTGAGGATCTAGCTACAGCATGGAAACTATGGTTAACAATCAATGTGTTATATATATGGGGAAGTTCTAAGAGAGTAAATCTTATAAGCTCTCATCATAAGAAAAAAATTGTAAGTATTCAAGGGGATGGATGTTAACTAAACTTATTGTGGTGACCTTTTCACAATACATACATGAATAAAATCATTCTGTGATATACCTTAAACTAACATAATGTTATGTGTCAATTAAATCTCAATAAAACTGGAAAAAATCCCAGGTCACTCTCATACACAGGCAGATAAGAACCACTGGACTAGATGACTTCTATGTTTTCTTTCAGCCTGAGAGCTGTATAGGGAGAGGGTTTGATTGAAGTCCAGAAAAGACACATAACTCCTCTCTACTTCTTCTCCAACCAAAGACACCTCCCTCCATCTTCCCCAGGATGAAGGTCTTTGCACTGCTGTTTGGCTACACCCAGAATTTTCCTAAACCAACTCCGACCCCTTCTGCTGGCTCTCTGCTTGCCGCCCTCATAAACCCATCCTGGATTCCCCTCCCGGAAAGCCAGTCCATCGTTTGGGGGTGTAGGATGCTCCATGTATACACAAAAAGAAAGAGAGACAGGTACACGCATAGGCACACATATATATGCCCCTGACTATGAGCTAATGTATTGAGTAAATGCTTCTATTCATGCAACGCTTTGCCAAAGTGAACTCACTGAGCCTGCAGATGAATGCATCACATCAGAAACAAAGAGGGAAACGCTGGGATCAAACCAAAAGATAAATTACAAATTGGATCAGAGGCTCTTCCTCTCGCTGTGCTGTGGCGGCACGTTATCGGCTGCCTGGACATGCCAAGTGACTGGCAATACCCACACACACCGACACACGCAGCATCCACAAGTCCCCTCCCCCAGTCTGGCACGAAGGCAGAGGTGACCTTGACACTTCTCACACTCCTAAGCCTTGATAAGGCTCGTAACTGCACTCAGGACTCCGAGCTTTGGGCAGGAAAAAAACGAACTTTCCTTTTGGCTCTCTCCCACACGGTACCAGCTGGCGAGCCCGCAGAACTTCTGCCAGCTCACTCACACAGCGTCCTGCGCCATCCCCGGTCCCTCCTGCCCCCTCCCGCCCCCTCCACAGTCCAGCCTCAGGCTTGGCAGAAGAGGAATGGCCAGCCAGTTGTCCCCACAGAGGAAGGAGGAACTGGCAGAAGGCAGGCATGCATCTGCCCCCAAAGAATGTAGGTGGGAATGAGGCAGGATTTGGTGGCTGACCTGATAAACGACCCAGGGAGCCAGTTCTGATGGAAGGCACGTCCTGGGAAATTTACGTCTATAAATATTTATTGTGATTGGCTGTGTGGCAGGTGTGGGGCTGGCTGCCAACCTTACAGAGTTTGGGAGAAGTGGTTCTGTCCTCAAAGACCACACCTTCTGGTGGGAGGTACAGACATGGGACTGACCAGGTGGCAACAAAGCCAAGGGTACATGTACAAAAGGCACACACATTGCAAGAAGCAGCTAACTCTATCTGAGAAGAGATGAGCAAGCAGGTAGCTGACCTGTGCAGGGAGTGGACCCCCACGACTGGAGCGTGCAGAGTATGGAGGACTAGAGCTGGTGTGAAGGAAAAAGAAAGGTCAGAGCTAGACACCAAAGAAAGATCCGTGATGCCTCAAACCAGGGTAGGCCCGGCAGTGAGGAGGGAGGGAGCGAACAGACTCACAAGATGCTGTGGTAGGCTACAAAGCCCCTTGGTGACTCAGTGAATATGGGGGTTGGAAATCGAGAAATGCGTACTGAATATTTCAGAGGATTTAAATCAGCACAGAAGAATGGTGTGGGGTCAGTAGACCTAAGGCTGATCCAAAAGGGGACTTCCTTGGTGGCCCAGTGGTTGGACCCCATGCGTCTACTGCAGGGGGCAAGAGTTTGATCCCTAGGCAGGGAACTAAGATACCACATGCCTCACAGCCAAAAAAAAAAATTTTTTTTTTATTTTTTATTTTTTTAAAGACTGATTCTAAAGGGGGAAGCTAGGAGCAGGTTTCCTGGGCATAAAAGCCATGAAGGGAGTGAAATGATAAGAGATAGTGTTTAGAAATTTTGGTGTATCAGAGCAGGGAGCAATCTTGAGGCAGCCAGGGTATGGCTGTAGCTGAAGTGGAGAGGAGCAGAAAGGACATGTGCAGGAGGTAGGGGTCATGCCAGGGATGCTGAGGTCACTTGGAAGGACAGCAGAGGTGCAGTGCAGGACGAGCCTAGGAGTCGGGGAGTCCTTGTCCCAGGGGAATACAGAGATGTGACCTGGAGGCCCGTGGATGCTGTTCCTTCTGCAGAAGAAGGATCTGGGACAGAGATCACAGTGGGTAGCCTGGCGGCAGCTGTGGGGCAGGGGGGTGGGGGGCACGCCTGCCTCCAGATTCATCCAGCTGCCCGCAGAAGTGCGCCCTTCTCCACACCTGCATGGCTTCCGGCAGTAAGCCGGTCCCCTTGGGAAGCCCTGCAGTGCGCGGGCTGGCCTGGAGCAGTCCTCGGGCGGGGTGACTTCTGCTCGGACCCGTTCCCATCTGCCCGGCTTCTCTCTGGGAAGTCGTCCTGCCGCCGCCCAGACTCCCCCTCCAGGTCGTCAGGGGCCGCCTGTGGGCTTGCCTCTCGGGAGAACAGTCTGATGACGATGTCGCTTTGCCTTCTCAATCATTAGACCCCTCGATAGGGTTCAAGGTGACCTGCCTCATACCCAGTTTCAGCCTCCTGAACACAGCTGAGGGAAGAGTCTCGGCACTTTCCTCAGGGCTGAGGTTCTCCTGCCACCTTTGCTTTCTCCCCAACACGAGCAGCACATGCTTTATGCTCCCAGCTTTTCCATGTAAGGCATTTCCTCCAGGCTCTGGCCACTTGAAGGCGGGCACCTATGCGCGCAGCCCACCACGTGTGGGGTTCCTGGCAACCAAACAAGATGGCGGTGTTCTCCTGCCCAGAGAGTGCACAGTCTCCATGGGATAACATCATCCTGTAATCTGTAACAGAAAGGAAGGAAGTGATGAAAGCTCATAGCAAATGGACCCTGATCTCCAACACAGTAATGCCATTCCCTGCAGAAAGCAGCTGACAGATCAGGTCACACTGGTAATCTCATACGATGCTTACTGCACCTTGAAGCATAAACCCTTTTGCCTGTTTGTTTCAACCATTTGCACCAGACATGTCACTTCATTTGCAGACATGTCATCAGAGTGAGTATCTGGAACCACACAGGGACAGCTACAGGGCTGTCCTTAGACCGTGGTGTGGTCTCAACCATGCAGGCAGGCTGGGAGAGTGGGAACCTTCCACCCCTCTTTCTCACTATCAATCGGGGCTTCTCAACGGCCCTGTTCTAGGCCCTCAGTGGCCCCTCAACCTGCTGTCCACTCTGCCTTGGAAAGAATGAAAGATTTTCAGAGGAGATCTGAAATCAAGCAAGTATCATTCATGATATTAATTTCCACTGAATTCTAAACCAGGGCCCTGGTTTGAGAGCCTAAGGCTCTGACGTGCCTTATGCCCTTCAGGTGAAATAAACACATGGGCTTTGTGACAGCATTGAACTTGGCTTAAAGAACACCTCGCTTCTGGCACCACTGGCATGATCTTAAGAGTGACGCTGCTGGTAGAGGGCCCTCAGGGTCATGAGGCTGCCCCCCTTTTGTCTGTTAAGGTCACCTTCATGCATATCTGTACTGAACTTCCCAGCGCGGGGCTGTAACAGACAGAGATATTACTGACAGTAACAACAGAGCCTAAACCACCTCTGACTCAAGAGCGATTTCTCTTGCCCAGAATTCTATATTCATATGCGTATGAAATTCATATCGCTATGAAAATTTTCTGAGCAAATACGTTGGAAGTTTGAAAGAGTGGTCTACTGTGACTAAGTCCCAGATATTTGAACAAAACCTCTTAAAGAAGAAACCTAATTCTCTACATTTAAATACAGCCAGGAGACTTCCCCAGTGGTCCAGTGGTTAGGAATTTGCCTTCCGATGCAGAGGATGCAGGTTCAATCCCTGGTCCAGGAGCTTGGATCCCACATGCCTCATGTCCAAAAATAAACAACAACAACAAAGAAAAAAAACAGAAAACAGAAACAATATTGTAACAAATTCCGGAAAGAGTTTTAAAATGGGCCACATCACAAACAAAGAGAAAAATGGGGCCAGAGTCCTACATCCTTGCAGCGTTTGCCAGCTCTTAGAACCCACCTCTTACCTGTGTCTCCCCCACCCTCCCTCCCTCCACAAGTGGCCCATTTGGGCCCCACCTCTGAAAAACACATGCATTTAGCGCAGCTTCATTTTCCAGCATGACCAGGGCAATAGCTGAAATGTCACCAGGAAGCATCTAGACGAGCACAATTTAAAGAAAACTGTGTTAGGTTGCCCGTGTCTGTAATAAAAGCTCTCCCAGGGAGAAGTGTTTTCACACCATGCACCCCTCTAAAGCATGACTCTGGAGCTCCAGGCACACATGACATCCGAAGCCCCACCTACCACCCAAGGGAGATGACTTATGTGTCCCCATGTCCTTGAAAGAAGCCCAGTGCAGCCCCTACAGCAGGAAGCATTTCCTCATGTCACCGAGCTGCTTCTGCTAGGTCTGAAGAACACAAGACCAGCTCAGATTAGTGACGATCTAACCCCAGGCCATCAGCCCCAGTCACAGGGCGATGTTGTTTTCAAACCCCCCAATCATATCTTGACTGAATTAGAAGTTGGAGTGTGTCATCTTCAAGCCAAGCACAGAGGCTCAGCGAGTGGTCTGGGAATCGGCACAGGGTAAAAGCCACTCCCCTGCCTCCGGGGGCCAGAACTCTTGACCCTCAGCTGCTTGTCCTTTACAGCAAGTGGCTGGAATTAGCCAACTCCCTTCACACCTGGATTCTGACTTACAACTGGTCTACTCGTTTCTCATAGCCAATCTACTGCTCTGACCATTAGAATTTAATTTCCCTCATTCGAAAGACACTCATTTTACTCCTTTGAATTTTTCTTTGGTTTGGGAGGACCTTCGCTTTCTTCTGGGACACATCCATGTTCTCCTGTTCTCATAGGAAATGCCTTGATGATACCCACAGACCCCACTTCCTAGCACCTGGGAGTCAGCCTCTGGTGCCCCCTCTCCTTCAGGCTTCACACCCCATCTGATATCCAATCCTGGGAATTCTGCTTCATTCTTTTCTCCCCTGAGGTCCAGAATGAGGCTAGTTGCAGTCACATTTCTGTCTCAGACAGAATACTTCCAGCACTATCCAAATATATTCATTTCCTGCTTCAAACACCTTGATGGCTCCCAATGGGCATCAGAATTCACTCAGTTCAACTCCACAAATATGTATCTTGTACTCACAACGTGTCAGCCTGGTGCTTAGGATATAAAGGCACCCTAAGCAGGTCCGTGCCCTGAAAGGATTTGCAGCAGCCTGCCAGTGGGATGGGCACTTACACGAATGTGGCTTCATGTGAAAAGCACTCAAGTGAAAGGAATCACAAAACATCTTGGAATTCTGGGAGTCAGGGATTAGGGGAAGCTACAGAAGAATGGGACATTTGAGCTGAGGCTCAGGGGGTACACAGGCATTTGTCGGGAGGACATTGATGAAAGGCATGCTGAGGGATCTTTCAGGAAAAAGAAACAACTTGGGAAAGGCATCGAATTATGGCAGCCCAAATGGTTCAGGACCTCTGAATGAGCAGTCAGTGCCCCTGGCCACCACTGTCACATGTCACATGTACCATCTTCAGCAGAAAACCATCAAGATTAGGACAGAGAACAGCACTCTCCCAGCTGCCACACCAGGTGGGAAGCCAGCCGTTCGAACAACAAACCCAGTGCAGAACGCTAAAGGGTCCCTATAGACCGTCCAAGGGGCTATGGAAGGGCAGGCAGAGGAGGAAACGTCTGGCCCTGATTCTCAGAGACGCTGAAGAGAAACCCGTGGATCAGCCTCTGCTGGCATCTCTCTTGGGATGAGGCACTCCTATGGTCCTCGGAGAGTGATATCCAGTGACAATGACCACTGATGCCCTGGAAACTCTTCCCTTAGAATGCCCTGCTCAGCATCAAGCAAGTGCCACAGGAGGCCCACCATGGACAGAATCGGGCCTTGGCCCTGAGCGCAGGATACTCACAATCTCAGGGCAAAGATGAGGCCCGTGCAGAACACCGAGTGGGAAGGAGCGTTTGAGGACGAAGTGAGTATGTGACAACTGCAGGCCACTGCAGTAACCGACTGTTCACATAGTCACCAGTGTGGGCTGGCGTCACCGGGGTGGGCCCAAGGAGCAGTTGAGTCAGGGTACAGACTGAACCAGGGAGGCTGAGTGGCAGTGGGGCAGTAAGAAAGAAAGGTGAAGAGCAACCTGAGGGAACACCGTCAGCTAATGCACGAACCTGGACCCAAAGCCCCTCAGAACAGGAAGACATCCTGATGCTCAGCCATCCGAATTCTCGGCCATCACAAAACCCCCCTGCAGAACCCCAACCATCCAGGCTGCTGTCAGGGTACAACAAAGAGAAACTGAATGGAGAGACCAGGCAGCCAACCCATATCTCCCTGTGCTGCCTCTCCTGACAGTTTCCTCCAAGGGGCCAGCATCCTAAATCTCAAAACATCTTGCTTTGGGACTCAAGGGACACCCCTCTCCCCCAACCCTCTATCTTAGCAAAAACGCCATCCCCACCCCCAACCAGGGTGACAGCTTTGCCCTGCAGGACAGAAGCAATCAGCCTCCACCCTCGGCATCCATATTCATGGGAATCGCTCAGGCTCTGACCTGTAAAACCCTGTGTGGGTTGTCAGCCGGGGAGCCGGGGCTGATGGTCCCCAGAAGTGCACTTCAGGAATGAACCCACAGCCATCTGCCTCTCCTCCAAGTAACTCGGGCCCTGGGAGGAATAAACAGCTGTTGTCACTGCTATCCCAGAGAAGCAGGAAATAGGGCAAGGAAGCAGGGGGCGGCACCTTTCAGAGTCACACAGCTCCTGAGAGTGTTGGAAGGTTATTAGTGTGGCTATAATCAGGCCGTTAGCCAAATGCGGGTGGAGAATGAAGTGGCTCTGAAATCGCTTTCCAGAGAAAGCGGAGCCTGCAGTGGTATTAATATAATCTATGCATACTATCTCTTTCAAGTAGTTCTTCAGCTTCCTACACAACCAAGAAGCTAGGAGTCGGGTTCCCAGCTAAACTAGGGTAAGAACTGTGCGCTTCTCTGAACTTCAGAAGGAATCAGGGCTTGGCAGCCAAAGCCCCACTCTCTGTCTCCTCCACTTGCCCCATGAGAGCCAGTCTGAGCCATGAGGTCCTTCCCGTATGCCCAGTCGGGGGCCAGAGACCCTGGCGGCTCATTCACAGGCAGGTGGTCTCATTCTGTGGGCAGTGTGTAGTGCCCATTCTGGCCAACCTGGCGCTGCAGGCTTCCCAAAGGGACTCAACAGTAGCCTCCTTTCAGGGGATAGTATGCTGATGAGAGGAGGGGCTCCTTAGCATCCCCTGTAGACAAAGCCTCCTGGAGCCCAAGGCCTCTTCTTCTGAGCCTGCGAAAAGAGAACAGAGTGTCCCCACCTGCTCCTCCTTGAGGGTCCTTGTCTTCACTCATGGCACCCCCAGCCATCCATGTCGCCAAGTCTTAAGGCTGAGTCTCATTCTCTCTGTCGTCCTCCTCCACAGCCAATCAGATACAAATTCTATCCCTGTATCAGTTCTGCCCAACCACCCTCCTCCTCCCTGCTTGCCCTCCAGTTGCTTCTGGCTCCCACCATGCAGCCTACCTGGCCTTCTGCATGCAGTTCCATCTCTCTCCAAGCCATTTTTCACGCCTTAGCCATGATCATCTCCCAGACATTTCAGGGCTGATCCTCCAATACCGCTGATGAATCTTCCATAGCTCTTGTCCTTAGGACGTTGTCCAGATGTTTTATGTGACTCTTTCTCTCTCCACGAGCCTGTGCCTTGAAAGTGCCCATGGTGCCCTGGAAGGCCTGCTTCTGCTCCCCAGCAGGCTGCACACAGGGCTCCGCCTCTGCCCAGAATGCTTTCCTGTCTCCTCCCTTCTCGACTAAATCCTCTTCTTCCTTCAGAGTGTGGCTCAGGTGTCCCTTCTCCCAACTTCAAAGCCTTCTCTGATCCCTCCTCCCCCCAAGTTTGGGATAAGGGCCCCTTTTCAAGGACTTGCTGCAGTGGATGACAGGTACACCTCTCTCCCCTGCCTGTCTCTGGGCTCCTTCAGGGCAAGGATGCTCTTGTAGGCAATTTTGTCTCCCTTATGGCTATCATAGCCCACAGCACTTAAGAAGCATTTCAAAAGCATCAAATGGTGGAATTCATAAAATAATGGAAGAGGCTGAAAAATTATTCAAGGGCCCAAAGGGCCAATCCCTTGGAATGAGTGTAGCTGGAGGTTAAGATGGGAGAACCGGGGACCTCCCTGGTGGTCCAGTGGCTAAGACTCCACAGTCCGAGTACAGGGGGCCCAGACTTGATCCCTGGTCATGGAACTAGATCCCACGTACCGCAGCTGAGTTCACAAGCTGCACCTGAATATCCCGCATGGCACACAAAGACCCAGGAGCCCACAACTAAGGCTGAGCACAGCCAAATAAAGAAATAAATATTTTTAAAAGATGAGAGAATCACACATGCAAACGACACATGCAGA
Source organism: Oreotragus oreotragus (assembly GCA_006410675.1). Lineage (NCBI taxonomy): Eukaryota > Metazoa > Chordata > Mammalia > Artiodactyla > Bovidae > Oreotragus > Oreotragus oreotragus. The sequence continues at coordinate 177,526 of SJYX01002934.1, read as the reverse complement.
ACTAAGAAGTGTTTTCAGATGGGGCACCTTCAGCTGAAACTCAAAATCCCCTACACTCCTGATGGATGTATTCCCCCTGGTGGGTGCGCTCAGTCTCTCAGTCACCCAGTTGCTCCGACTTTCTGCAACCCTTTGGACTGTGGCCTTCTAGGCTGTTCTGTCCACGGGATTTTTCAGGCAAGAATACTGGAGTGGGTTGCCATTTCTTCCTCCAGGGGATCTTCCTGACCCAGGAACTGAACCTGCATCTCCTGCATTGCAGGCAGATTCTCTACCGCTGAGCCATCGGGGAAGCCCCCTAGTTCCATTCAGTCTGATGTGCTGACTCTCGGTTCTGTGAGTCTTGTCACTGACCAAGGAGGAACCTTCCATAATTAGCACATAGGTGTAGCCCGACTAGTGTTGGATGAATAACTGGGCCCTAATGCCAGGACTAGGATCATAACCATAGCCTCCAGCCCACATAGTCCCCTTACCACATTATATCTGATGTGCTGGGATGTATTTTTCAACCCTGGGTTGGGTAAAATAACCTCTGACATAGTCACTGTATTCCAAGTAGTCTGATGGAAGTGAACTCAGAAGACAGTCTTCTGAGCCTGTATTTTCTGGTTTCAAGAACAAGTGGAGGCAGTTGAATTATACCCTGACTCACAAAAGTAGAAACTACTCTGTCTAGCTCAGCCTTTTTCTTGGGCCAGTTTTTCTGTCAATCCACTTTAGGGCCCCCAGGTCTCCCCAGGTCTCTTTCAGAAGCTGGCAGATGTTTTCAATACAATGCTGGCAAAATGACATACAGATGGTCATCCATATGGTGCCAGTTTGGATCTGACTCCTGGAGAAAATTCTGGAAGCCCACTCAGCTATGAAGGACACCCACCAGCTTCCTGCACTGCGTCCAAAGCTGACTGCTCACAGGGACACAGGTGGGAAGCAGGTGTTTCACATGAATGGACCACCCTCTGCTTATCACCACCAATCAAGCTAGTGGTGCAGGAAAGAACAAAATGAGACAGAATCATCATCCAGGAGATGAAATGAACTGGTGGCCAAAGCATGGGGGGGCGGGGGGGGGGGGGGNATCAAGCTAGTGGTGCAGGAAAGAACAAAATGAGACAGAATCATCATCCAGGAGATGAAATGAACTGGTGGCCAAAGCATGGGGGGCGGGGGGGGGGGGTGGAGCTCTGAAGTCCCAGAACATAAATGGTCATATTTCAGGCAGGTGTTGCTTCAGAGACTTCAGGTTTGCTAGAAACTTGGAGACAGAGTGTGAGAGTCTTCAGATTTTATTCCAGTTGATGCAATTTCTAGGGGTGTTCAATCAATCACATTCCATCTAGCCAGCATCTGCAACTGCCAAAAACAGACTCCGTCAGCCAATCGTTCAATGTTTACTGAGTTTCCAATATGTGCCAGGCACTTACAAGACACCTACCATGTGCTAGGCGCCATGCTGGGTCTGGGGACAGAATGGCAAACAATTACCATGAAGGTCATCCTTTTTAGAGACTTACATTCCTGTCAGGGGAAGACAGAGAGACAAACAAACAAATGAGAAAGTGTTAGATAAGTAATAAGGATGATGTGATAGAGGATAACTGGTGGCTACTTTAGACTGGGTGACTAAGGGGGTCCTCTGTGAAAAGCTGACACTTGAAACTAATCTGAATGACAAAGTGGAACAAACTAGGCACACAAGCATCAAAGGAATAGTGCAAAGGCTCAAAGTGAGACGGGTTGATGCCCAAAGATAGTTGGAATAGCAGTATCCTGACAATGAGTGGGGCTACAGAGTAGAATTCTGCTTGACAGTGGGAAGGTCCAGAAGATGATACAGACATGGAGCGAAAGCATTACCACTTTCAGCCAAGAGAGTCTGGAGAAGGCAGGGATTGACAGTGACTAGCTCAACAATATTTACTATTGAGATACTCAGAATTCTAAGAGGGATTCACACCAAGAGTAGGCTGGGCATTGGATCATGGAGACAGGGAGAAAAGCCAGGTCTTGGGGCACTGGGTCAAGGCTACAGTGAAGTGGACAAGTATAGGAGAGACTGGAGCTGAAGTCTGAAGGATAGGGTTAAACCAAACCCAGGGTCAGAATCTAAAGGAGCAGGGCTGACAGCCAGAATAACTCAGATCAGGAATTCAGGATGCAGTCAGGAGCCAGACATGAAGCCAAATAGGAAGAAACCCAAAGATCATGACACTTCCATTTCCAGGAAATTTGGTATATGCCCCTTGTTGGGAAAGGCGTCAATTCAAGACTTCAGCTAATCTCAGGACACTGCTGCTGCTGCTACTGCTGCTAAGTCGCTTCAGTCGTATCCGACTCTGTGCAACCCCATAGACGGCAGCCCACCAGGCTCCCCCGTCCCTGGGATTCTCCAGGCAAGAGCACTGGAGTGGGTTGCCATTTCCTTCTCCAATGGATGAAAGCGAAAAGTGAAAGTGAAGTCGCTCAGTCATGTCCAACTCTTAGCGACCCCATGGACTGCAGCCCATCAGGCTCCTCCGTCCATGGGATTTTCCAGGCAAGAGTACTGGAGTAGGGTGCCATTGCCTTCTCCAAATCTCAGAACACTACTGGTCCCCAAATCTATACTTGCAATGTACACATTTCTTTTGAAATGTAGTCCCAACTTTCCAAAAGTCTCAGGAAATTCAAGCTCAACTTTTCCAAGTTTAAACTCCCTCTTACCCCCTTCAAATCACCTCCTCTTTCTGAATTCCACTCTGCTCACAACCAGGGAGCGAGACATCATTCACTACACATTTGCATTTTCCATGAAGCAGCCTCTCAGATGACGATTGGCATAAGGAGACGTATCAGAAAGTGTTCCTGGGATCTCCACCTGTGGAAGGGAAGGCTGAAAAGCAGGATTGAGCAAAGAAGATGTTGAACTCCAGTGAAGCCTCAACCATGGTTTCAGAGCCCACCTCTCAGGGGGCTCTGATGCTGGCAAGGCCCTCAGAGTTGTCTCAAGGTGGGTCTGAGATGTTGCTTCTATACCCTAACATTGTCATTGGATGCAAGCTATCTAGGAAAGAGATGAGAACTTGGACAAGGTAACTATTTTCAGCTGAGGGCAATTCTCCTAGCAGTCAGAGGACTAAGTTCTTCAGCCCTAGAGTTCCAAGTGGTACATCGAAGCATCTACTTCTTTTTGCCTTACTCCTACCAACCCATGAGGGATGAGATGTGCCTGGGGGTCTACCTTCCATACATGTCTCCCACCCATCCTCATCCTCTTCTCTCCTCCCACCCTGCCACTAGTTCAAGACTCACAGTTTCTCAGCTGGGCTAGGTCTTTATCCTGCTGTCCCTGGCCCTCCCTCATCTATACTCCACATGGCTGCCACATGGCTGTCATATGTTTCCAAGACAAATCTAAGCCCATTACAATGTGAAACTCTTCAGCGGTTATCTTCAGAATACAATCCGAGTTCTCTATAGGATTAAATCTGAATTTCAGATCACAGAATTGCAGATCCTTCATGACCTGGCCCCAATGACACCTGTGTCCTCTTCTCTCCACACCCCCATCCCTGGACTCTACCTTCAGTCTTTCTTCATGACTCAGAGTTCCCTAAAGGTTCCTTTGGACATGTAGCTCTTTGGGCCAGAAAGGCCTTTCCAGTCTCCACCTCTCTGACTTGTAGGACTCACTGCAGGGCTCACTCATCCTGAAACGATAGAGCCATCGTGATCCATCCACAGCTCTCCCTGACCTCTAGGTCACCTTGGTCTTCCCTCTACCCCAATACTCACAGCTCTCTCATAATGACCTGACGCCTTATGCTGCTTGCCTGTGACACACTGAGATTCCTAAGAACAAAGACTGGATCATAGTCTTCATTCCATCCCCTAACCCTGTCACAATACATGGCACATATTAAGCACTTAGTACATATCTGATAAATGAATCAAGTGGTCAACCAAGGAGAATAAGAGAATAAATTAGTAATTTTATCTATTTAATATCAAAACAAGATGCTTTAAGGACAGAGTATAGAGACACAGTAGCCACAAGGAAGGGACAGAATGAATCGTCATCCAGGGCAACAGCTCCCAGAGGGTGTTAGGACTGTGTGCAGCCGTGAAGACCCGCCATCCCCGAGCGTGGGTTTAACCTAAACAGAGGGTCAGCAGTGTCTGTGTGTTTCTGAGATGCTGGGTCTGTGTCTGTGAGAGGCCTACTGCAAACCAGCTAATACTCATGCCAAACCCCTTCTCGCACTTCTTGCACTGCAGAGACTAAAACCTCACCATTTCTAGACCCCACGTGACCTACTTTCCACCAGATAATCAGAAAACGGAAGTGAGTAATGTGAGGCGGCAGCCATGTGCTGGGAGGTCAGGACGGGTGGCAGAGATGCTGGGTATTTGGGGAAAACTGTCGTGGAATTTCTGCTACCTGGTCCTTACCTCAGAGAGAGGGGGAACATGGATGTAAGTGGACCCAGCATGGGTTTGTGCTCCAACAGTCATTGGATGTTTTTCCTGGGTGGTTTCCTTACTCTTTAGTAAAACTGATACCACATCTTGTAATAAATCCCTTAACTGAACAATACAGCCAGTGATGAGCAAGCCTGCACATTTTCCTTGGGAAGGGGTTCATCCTGGGGGGAGAAGCAGTGATGTGATAAACTTAGCCCAGCGAGAAAACCTCTGTAATCAGAAGGCTAATTCTGTCCTTTGGTTGTGTCTCTGGCCCAGCCCACCAAGACTCCTATCTGAATCCCAGTAAGAACAGAACTGTCAGGAAAAATAGAAAGGACTGTCAACAAACACCATAGAACCCACTGAGGCATAGCCAGCCCAGCTTGGCTACCCTCCAACAGAAGAGAAAAATGGATGCTACCCCGCTTGGCTTCAAATGATTCTGCAACTCTGCCATCCCAGAGGCTCCAAAGGCTTTCACTAGAGGAGGGCATCATCCCCCACCAAGGGATGGCAGTGACCTCATCCGATGTCCAGTGGGAGGCACTAGAGCTCAGGGAGCCCAGATTAGGAGCAGCGGCCACGTTGAAGAGGGGAGGTCTTATTTGTGAACTCAGGAGCAGCTCTCCCGGGGGGACTCCCAGGAATACCTGGGCAGGGGAACTTGCTAGGGTACAGAGGTGAGACATCACCTGGGGACTGCCATAATACTGGGGGCACTCTTATCTGCAAGATGCTGTGGGAACTTCCCCTGGGAGTTCCCAGAGATACTTGGGAAGATTTGTTTGTGAACTGATATTCGGGGTTCCCCAGGGGCTCTCATAAATGCTGTCAAGGGGTCTCTCATCTGCAAGCACACACGGGGTGCCCTAGGGATTCCCAGAAAGACCAGTCAGTTCTGAGCTCATGGAACCCATCCCTGGGGACTCCCACAGCTACATGAGAAACTTGTGAGAATTATGTGAGCCACTCCTGGGCTCCCAACATTCAGGGGGCCCTTCGCAGGGCTTAAGACATCCTGCGTGATCAATCTGAGGCAGGATCCAGTGAAATCTGAGGATTACAACCCATGGGACCTTTTTACCCACAGACCCAGGTGCATTTTGACATCCATTTTGATACTGAAAACAGCACCCCTCCCCCTACCCTAGGGGGACAATCTTATCATTCAGTTCAGTTCAGTTCAGTCGCTCAGTCGTGTCCGACTCTTTGCGACCGTCTGGCAATTCTTTTGTTGAGGTTACTATCAAAACTTGCTGGCCTGGGAGCCATTTTAACCCTGTCTGGTGACCTCACATATCACGGTTGTGCTCCATTAGGCAAAAAGTTACGATTTAAAGCTAAGAAGGCAAGCTTTTGTCCCTCTTTTTTGGGACTATGTTACCCTCTTACTATTTACAGAAATAAAGGCAAGCTTTCACAAAGTGGTTGGCCTGTGTGAAGGAAGGAGTGTGCAGGGTCCCCCGGGGTCCCAGGGGCCCCACAGAGCCAGCACCCTGCTCTCTGGTTAGCTGCTGGCACATTTCTCTCCTCCCCTGACTCCAACACTGAACACTTGTCTGCTGCAAGATCTCTGCAGAGTTGGGAAACGTGGCTCAGAAACCCATTTGAAAACAAAAAAGGAATAAACAATTCAAAGAAGAGGAAAAACAAGTGATTACCAAACACTTGGAAAGGTATCCAACCACACTAAAAATTTAAGAAATGCAGCTTAAAATCAGCCACCATTACCACCCATTAAGTTAGTTTAAAAAAAAAAAAGTTTTCAAGTAAGGATATTCAGAGCTGGCAGCAGTGGCATAAAGTGTGACTTTCACCTGCCACTGGTGACACTTTAAATTGGTTCAAACTTTTGGGAAAAATTTGGCAGTAGATAACAAAAGCCCTTAATATGCACTAACTTTTGAACTTGTTACTCTGCTTCCAGGAATCTATCTTAAGGAAAAACCCACTTTCTGTAAAATGATACATATTAGAATAATCACAAAATAAAAGTTGAAACAGGAATATCCAATAAGAAGAGAAAGATTTAATAAATAAAGACACATTTGTATGGCAGAATATTAACAAATAATATATATGTTTTCAAACAAAGTAGTTGCATGAAAAACTGCTTACAATACAATATTAAGCTGGGAAAACACAAGGTTCAAAAACACACGGGACTATCTCACAAAGACTTGACTCCAAAAAAACAAAATGAGAACTCAATAAGATGATAACCCAGTTAAAAAGTGGGCAAAAGATTTGATGACACTTCACAAAGGAAGTTATGCAAATGGCCAATAAGCACAAGAAAAAATGCTCAACCTCAGTAATCATCAGAGAAATGCAAACTAAAACAAAGAGATACCATCACACACCAACCAGAATGTCTAACACTGAAGAGATGCATAATACTAAGTATCTTGCAAAGACATGGAGCAACTGGAAACCTCATTTATGAATGATAGGAATTAAACATATTCCAGCGTGGAGAGCAGTTTGTCAGATTCTCATCAAGTTAAGCATCCTCTTACCACAAAACCTAGCAAGTCTACTCCTCGGTATTTAACCAAGAGAAATGAAAGTATATGTCTACAAAAAAGTACTTGACTCTGAACACTCATTATCACTTCATCAAAGCTGACAACAACCCAAATGTTCGCCCATAGATGAATGGATGAACAAATTTCATTTACTTATAATGAAATCATCTTTTAGTCACTAAGTCGTGTCCGACTCTTGAGACCCCCTTGGACTGTGGCCTGCCTGGTTCCTCTCTCCATGGGATTCTCCAGGCAAGAATACTGGAGATTCCTTTGCCATTTCCTTCTCCAGGGGAATCTTTCCAACCCAGGAATGGAACCCAGGTCTCCTGCATTGCAGGCAGATTCTTCACTGACTGAGCTATTACTCGGCCATAAAAATAACACAGTATTGATATGTCCAACAACCTGTAAGAATTTCATAACATGACACCAAGAAAATGAAGCCAGACACCAAGGTTTCCGGACGATATGTAAATTACCCTGAATCTAGAATTCTGTACCTGACCCAATAATCAACCTAGTGTTGTGGCAGAAGAGCCAAGGACTCAAAAACGGTACTTGCCTTCACACCAAGTTTTTGGAAGTTACTTGATGTATTACAACCGAACAGACACTTAAAAAAAGGAAAGCAGGCAATCTGTGAAAAGGAGGAAGCGTGCCAGGAAAAGAGTTAGAGGCTCTCAGCTGGGGCCATGCAGCAGGCTCAGGGTGGGTCAGTCTAGATGGGAGCAGGACAGAAGACCCTGGAGGAGAAAGAGTCTACAGAACAACGGAAAAACAAACCTCCAAGACAACAAGCTGTGGATACCGGTCGGATGGAAAAGTTAGGATGAAATAGGGAATTCGGCAAAGACAGGTGAAATAGACAACAAAAACCTAAGCAAACAGAGCTGTTCAAGCAGCAGATGTACCCCAGCAGCACTGCATGGCTCTGCAGAGAACTCCAGCGATACAGCGCCAACGACATACCCACTGTTTACCGAGTTCTACTTTGCCACATGAATTTATAGGAAAGATGGCAAATGTCATTGTCGGGGACCACCATGCGCATGGGTGGTGTGGGTGGTTTAGTTGCTGAGTCTTGCACCCAAGGGACTTGTAGCCCGCCAGGCTCCTCTGTCCATGGGATGGGCAGAACACTGGAATGGGTTGCCATTTCCTTCTCCAGCAGATCTTCCCGACCCGGGGATCAAACCCACATCTCCAGCGTTGTAGGAAGTTCCCTGCATTGCAGGTGGATTCTTTACCACCTGAGCACCACCATGTACCTGCTGACATGGAAAAGGCCAAAGTACTGTCGACAGAAGTTAATCCATGGAATATAGAGAAGAGAGCTGATAAAGGGTGTGTGTGTGTGTGTGTGTTTGGGGGGAGGGGTGTTAATATCTTCCCTGTAGAAAATGAAGCATCAAAATAACTGTATACAGTTAATAAACCAAGATTAAAAAGATGTAACCAACAGAGGAATTCCCACCATGGAGGAGAGAAGGCCAGAGACGCCACACTGTGAGAGCAGGAAGTCTAGCAGATAAAGTCTAACGCTGATAAGCAGGAAATAGCGGTAGACCCTTGTCAACTGGAGATATGCGCTGACATAACCACCAGAAGAAAATACCAGAAGGACTAAAGGCAGCTGCCTCTGAGGATCGGAACTGGGGATAGACTTTTCCTCCTAAGCAATTCTATACTTGCCATTTTTATTTAACCATGTGAACAATTAAAAAAGAAGTATTTAAAATAAGCTACCCATAACATACGCTTCCCTGATGGCTCAGTGGTAAAGAATGGGCCTGCAATGCAGGAGACGCAGGTTTGATCTCTGGGTCGGGAAGACCTTCTGGAGAAGGAAATGGCAACCCACGCCAGTATTCTTGTCTGAAAAAATCCCGTGGGCAAAGGAGCCTGGTGGGCTACAGCCCGTGGAGTCAAAAGTCAGACATGACTTAGCAACTGAAAACGAGCAACACAAAGCATATGACTGCCAATATTGTCCGTGCATATAAATAAGTTCATAGAAAAAAGACTGGAAGGAAGTATAGTAGCTAAGTGTGGGTAAAATTTTTATGATATTATTTTGCCTGTTGTTTAAACTTTTCCATTTTTCCACATTTCCTATAAGCATCCATTATTTTTGTAAACATAAGAAACATTATAGAGAGAATCAAAATGACTTTAGGGACAACTTTTAAATGATATTGGAAATGAAGTAAAGGAAACATATTTGCACATAAAATGAGTATGATTAACAATATACATAAAAGTAGAAATAGTTAAGAAAATATTACAGTAAATATCTCAGTGGTGAAATACGGATGATTTTTTTTTTGTCTTATCTTTCCTTTTTTCCGCACCCAATATGGTTTCTTCATATTAAGCATATTAAACCAGGTTTGACTAGAGAACTAAATTTGATCTCTCCATTGGCTTCAGACCAAAATAACTATGTAATACCTCTGGGGTGGTGCTGACACTTTGAAAGCCCTCACACTTGTGGCATTAATGGAACGAAACGCAAATGGGGTTCTCTGGGGACTGCTTCTAATCGAGCCTGTTGGCTTCGGTCACGCACTCGGCATTCACCCCGTGCCTTCTGTGTCCTTTGACTTGCAGGAGGGGCTGCGTGGTTATTGCAAACGGGAGGTGCTGACGGACTCTGGTCTTCAGTGGCCGACCAGTTCACAGAAGAGAATAAACACCCACAGAAGAAATCAGATGGAAAATGTGCCCAGAGCGACAACGAACAATCCGGCCTGAGTGATGGGTATCCTCTCCAGACCAGTGCCACCCTGGCATCCTTGGAGGGTTCCTCCTAGAGAGACTCTGGGAATTCTTTACCAGCTGAGCCACAGGGGAAGCCCAAGAATACTGGAGTGGGTAGCTTAGCCCTTCTCCCACGGATCTTCCCGACCTAGGGATCAAACCAGGGTTTCCTGTATTGCAGGTGGATTCTTTACCAACTGAGCTATGAAAGAAGCATGTGAGTGAAGTGAAGTTGCTCAGTCGTGTCTGACACTTTGCGACCCCATGGACTGTAGCCTACCAGGCTCCTCCATCCGTGGGATTTTCCAGGCAAGAGTACTGGAGTGGGTTGCCATTTCCTTCTCCAGGGGATCTTCCTGACCTAGGAAATGAACCCAGGTCTCCCGTATTGCAGGCAGACACTTTACCGTCTGAGCCACCAGGGAAGTTCCCCTATGAAAGAAGCAAAGTAAATACAAAAAAATGTTAAACTGAAAGTTTTGCCAGAAGCACCATGATACAATAGACATGACATCCCAATTTGGTGCCAAAAAAAGAAGCACATTTTTAAGGGAAGATCTAAAAATTTGTTATGGAACTCAAACTTCTCACCTACACCCACATTGAGGGCATAAAATACTATGGCTTTTAGAGATTGAAGGAGAGAATTTGTAGAGAAGATTAATTTAGGAACAAAAACAAAACAAAACAAAACATTGATGTACTGTGAACTTCATCCCTACCAGGAGGGACAGTGAGAAGATGCCATGTCTCTTCTCAAATATAGTGAAGGGGACTTCAGGGGAAAAGCTTGTTAAGCATCCTTTGTGATTCAGGGGACAGAGTGAACCCGGGTTGGACTCCTGCCTGGAAAGCTAAAAGGTAGGGAGAGATGGGCTGGCTGGCTGCTCCCACCATGGCTGGAAGGTGATATTTCTGCAGCTTTGGGACTCACCCCCAAACTCCCAGAGTGGGTCTGGGCAGGGGCACCTGGGTGTCTCCCTTGGACCAGATGTGAGCCACGGGTGCAAGAGAGAGTGGGTGTAGTCACCTTGGACCAATCCAAGAGAAGCCTTCCCAAGAGGTGAACAGTCCTCAGCAGGGAGAAGCTGAAATGATCACCAGGTCCTGTGAGCTATGGGAAGAGTTCTGTGATGAGATAGAGGAGACTGACTGTGCTGGACAAGAGCGCTGCAACAAACAGTCCTGGTGATGGAGAGCCTCCTATGGACCCATCATGAAAGAACATCAGTCTTCCCTACGGCCAGTCAAGCAAGAGCCTCCCTGCCCCTCTCCTTTCTTCTCCCCTGCCTGTTCCATTTCAAGACCTTAATTCTACCTGGGGGACTAGAGGAGGAGGAATCAAGAAAGGAAGAAGAAACTCTTTGTTCCCACACTTTTATCACCCACAAGCTTCCCACCTGTAGTAGCCCTGGCTATTGAGTTGTGGGGTTTGGGTAATTGCATGGGTCTCAGCATTCTAATTTCTGGGTTGAGACACTATCTGATGACTTAGCATGACTGCAGGAATTTTTATTATCAAAGATGGCGCAAAAAAGTCATGGAACTGCATGAGTTCTTGTCTAGGGTAAGGAAAAAAATTTCCTCCATGAGTACATTTGAAAAGGACAATAGAAATAAAAATAATGTTGCTTTATACTTACATCTCAAAATTCTTGCTCTTTCAAAGTCCATATCACCCATTCTGCCATGGAATCTATGACTTCTCCAAATCCAAAGAGTGCCCTGCCTTACAGCTGAATTCAGTTAGAGTCCTTTATATAGAGATACAGGCTAACTACTAAAAATGTTCCAAGGGACAGAAGAGGAGAATGTGAGGGGATTGTGAATGTGGGAAATTCTACAAAGGAAGATATGAGGCTGTTCAAGCTTGCCGGGAGAATCCCAGGGACAGGGGAGCCTGGTGGGCTGCCGTCTACGGGGTCGCACAGAGTCGGACACGACTGAAGTGAGTTAGCAGCAGCAAGCAGCCATTACTGTTCTCAGGATCTGGATATTCTGCAGTACCAAGACAGGAGTTCCAGAAAGTTCTACCAGCTCTACCAGCAGCACCAAAAGGAAACAACCATAGATAGAGTTATAATAACAGGGTTGGAGGAAGAAGGAAAGAATGAATCTAGGGTTTTGGTGAGCACTTTACACATACCAGTAACTTTTACAGTCATCTCATTTAATTTTTGGCACTGTCATGAAAAGTAATACATTTATCCCCATTTTTCAGAGGAGATGCTGGGACTCCAGAAGTTAAGTGACTTGCTCTTGGTCATTGTCTGTCTGTAGAGCCCATCTCCCTTCCACCATTTCAGGGTACCTCTCATATTGTTATATATTTAGATAGTGACTCTAATGGGCAATGTAATGCAAGGTGCTATGGAATGCTTGGCTAATGGCTCTATAAGTGATGCCAGAAAACCAATACAGAAGGATAGCCCCTGCTAAAGGATTCCTTCCCACAGTATTTTGCTGAGAGAAGCAGATCCTGGACTACCTGACCTTCATCCCCAGCTACTGTACGGATTGGCCTAAGGGTCAGAGGCCTAGGAAGGAATCTTGTATTAGTCAGGGTTCTCCAGAGAGATAGAACAAATAGGAGATTAGATACAGCTATATGCATTTCAGGCAGATTCTTTGCCAACTGAGCCCTCAGGGAAGCCCATATGGAGAGAGAGAGATTTATTATAAGAAATTCCTCATGTGATTATGGAGGCCAAGAAACCCCAAAATCTGTAGTCATTAAGCTGGAGACCCAGGAGACCCACTGTGAGATTAATCCGGTCCATTCATTATCAGAATTTTACAAGTAAGGAAACAAAGACTTTGAAAGCTTGTTGCTGTTTTCAGTTGCTAAGTCATGTCCTACTCTTTGTGACCCATGGACTGAAGCACGCCAGGCTTCCCTGTCCATCACCAACTCCTGGAACTTGCTCAAACTCATGTTTATCAAGTTGATAATACCAATCCAACCATTTTATCCTCTGACATCCACTTCTCTTCCAGGGTGTATTTCCTTTAGGACTGACAAGTTTGATCTCCTTGCTGTCAAGGGGACTCTCAAGAGTCTTCTCCAGAACCAATTTAAAAGCATCAGTTCTTCTGTGCTCAGACTTCTTCATGGTCCAACTCTCACATCCATACATGACTACTGGAAAAACCATAGCTTTGACTAGATGGACCTGTGTTGGCAAAGTAATGTCTCTGCTTTTTAATATGCTGTCTAGGTTTGTCATAGCTTTTCTTCCAAGGAGCAAGCATCTTTTAATTTCACGGCTGTGGTCACCATCTGCAGTGATTTTGGAGCCCAAGAGAATAAAATATATCACTGTTTCCACTTTTTCCTCAACTATTTGCCATGAAGTAATGGAACTGGATGCCATGATCTTAGTTTTTTAAATGTTGAGTTTTAAGCCAGATTTTTCACTCTCTTCTGTAACCTTCATCAAGAGGTTCTTTAGTTCCTCTTCGCTTTCTGCCATTAAAGTGGTATAATCTGCATATGTAAAGTTGTTGATATTTCTTCTGGCAATCTTGATTCCAGCTTGTGCTTCATCCAGCCTGGTATTTTGCAAGATGTACTCTGCATATAAGTTAAATAAGCAGGGTGACAATATTCAGCCTTGATGTGCTTCTTGTCCTACATACAGGTTTCTCAGGAGACAGGTAAGGTGGTCTAGTATTCTCATCTCTTTAAGAATTTTCCATATAGTTTGTTGTGATCTACACAGTCAAAGGCTTTAGCATAGTCAACAAAGCAGAAGTAGACTTTTCTCTTGCTTTTTCTATGATCCCACAGATGTTGACAGCTTGATCTTTGGTTCCCCTGCCTCTTCTAAATCCAGCTTATACATCTGGACGTTCTCGGTTCACACAGTTGAAGCCTAGCTTGAAGGATTTTGAGCATCTAACTTGCTAGCATGTGAAATGAGTGCAATTGTATGGTAATTTGAACATTCTTTGGCATTGCCCTTCTTTGGGATTGAAATAAAAACTGACCTTTTCCAGTACTGTGGCCACTGCTGAGTTTTCCAAATTTGCTGGCATATTGAGTGCAGCACTTTCAGAGCATCATCTTTTAGGATCTGAAATAGCTCAGCTGGAATTCCATCACCTCCACTAGTTTTGTTCATAGTAATGCTTCCTAAGGCCCACTTGACTTCACTCTCCAGGTTATCGGCTCTAGGTGAGTGACCACACCATGTGGTTATCCAGGTCATTAAGACCTTTTTTGTATAGTTCTTCTGTGTATTCTTCCCACCTCGTCTTAATCCCTTCTGCTTCTGTTGCTGCTGCTGCTAAGTCGCTTCAGTCGTGTCTGACTCTATGCGACCCCATAGACGGCAGCCCACCAAGCTCCCCCGTCCCTGGGATTCTCCAAGCAAGAACACTGGAGTGGGTTGCTATTTCCTTCTCCAATGCGTGAAAGTGAAATTGTTCAGTTATGCCCGACTCTTAGCGACCCCATGGACTGCAGCCCACCAGGCCCCTCCGTCCGTGGGATTTTCTAGGCAAAAGTAGTGGACTGCTTCTGGTTAGGTCCCTACCACTCCTGTCCTTTATTGAGCCCGTCTTTGCGTGAAATGTTCCCTTCAGTTCAGTTCAGTTCAGTTCCTTCGCTCAGTCATGTCCGACTCTTTGCGACCCCATGAATCGCATCATGCCAGGCCTCCCTGTCCATCACCATCTCCTGGAGTTCACTCAGACCCCCGTCCATCGAGTCCATGATGCCATCCAGCCATCTCATCCTCGGTCGTCCCCTTCTCATCCTGCCCCCAATCCCTCCCAGCATCAGAGTCTTTTCCAATGAGTCAACTCTTCACATGAGGTGGCCAAAGTACTGGAGTTTCAGCTTTAGCATCATTCCTTCCAAAGAAATCCCAGGGTTGATCTCCTTCAGAATGGACTGGTTGGATCTCCTTGCAGTCCAAGGGACTCTCAAGAGTCTTCTCCAACACCACAGTTCAAAAGCATCGATTCTTCGGCGCTCAGCTTTCTTCACAGTCCAACTTTCACATCCATACATGACCACAGGAAAAACCATAGCCTTGACTAGGCGGACCTTAGTCGGCAAAGTAATGTCTCTGCTTTTGAATATACTATCCAGGTTGGTCATAACTTTTCTTCCAAGGAGTAAGCGTCTTTTAATTTCATGGCTGCAGTCACCATCTGCAGTGATTTTGGAGCCCAAAAAAATAAAGTCTGACACTGTTTCCACTGTTTCCCCATCTATTTCCCATGAAGTGATGGGACCGGATGCCATGATCTTCGTTTTCTGAATGTTGAGCTTTAAGCCAACTTTTTCGCTCTCCTCCTTCACTTTCATCAAGAGGCTTTTTAGCTCCTCCTCACTTTCTGCCATAAGGGTGGTGTCATCAGCATATCTGAGGTTATTGATATTTCTCCCGGCAATCTTGATTCCAGCTTGTGTTTCTTCCAGTCCAGCGTTTCTCATGATGTACTCTGCATATAAGTTAAATAAGCAGGGAGACAATATACAGCCTTGATGTACTCCTTTTCCTATTTGGAACCAGTCTGTTGTTCCATGTCCAGTTCTAACTGTTGCTTCCTGACCTGCATACAGATTTCTCAAGAGGCAGGTTAGGTGGTCTGGTATTCCCATCTCTTTCAGAATTTTCCACAGTTTATTGTGATCCACACAGTCAAAGGCTTTGGCATAGTCAATAAAGCAGAAATAGATGTTTTTCTGGAACTCTCTCGCTTTTTCCATGATCCATCGGATGTTGGCAATTTGATCTCTGGTTCCTCTGCCTGTTCTAAAACCAGCTTGAACATCAGGGAGTTCACGGTTCACATATTGCTGAAGCCTGGCTTGGAGAATTTTGAGCATTACTTTACTAGCGTGTGAGATGAGTGCAATTGTGCAGTAGTTTGAGCATTCTTTGGCATTGCCTTTCTTTGGAATTGGAATGAAAACTGACCTTTTCCAGTCCTGCGGCCACTGCTGAGTTTTCCAAATGTTCCCTTGGTATCTCCAATTTTCTTGACCAGATCTCTAGTCTTTCCCATTCTGTTGTTTTCCTCTATGTCTTTACATTTACATTGTTCACTTAAAAAGGCTTTCTTATCTCTCCTTGCTATTCTCTGGAATTCTGCACTCAGTTGGGTATATCTTTCCCTTTCTCCTTTGCCTTTCACTTCTCTTCTTTTCTCAGTTATTTGTAAGGCCTCCTCAGTTCACTTTGCTTTCCTGCATTTCTTTTTCTTGGGGATGTTCGTTAAGTCCAGTTTGTTCCTAAGTCCAACAAAGTTAGCCTAGGTACCCAACTAACACAATCGGCTCTAAGGTACTGTACTGTAATAGGTTTATATACTCCTCACACAAACAGTACATGAAAACAACACACAAATACAGAAAACACTTTAAATCTTACATTGCAGTACCTTGAAAAGGACGGCAGCAGGGTACAATAGCTTGCATACAGGGGCTGACACTGAGTGACCAGAGGAGGCAGAGGAGCTGAGAGATGGTAGAGTTGAAGGATCAGCGGCAACAGGAGAGGAAGGGACAGTTGCTATTTCCCTCACGCCTGACACTGACGGAACACAGATTCTCATCTTTGAAAATTCGCACCTTGAAGGTTCATATGTAGGAGATTACTGCGGAGCAAAGATTCAAAGCGGGGTCGACCTGCCCCCAAGCGCAGCCCTCCTCTTCCTCACCCCCTTCCTTTTCCTCCACACTACCTCTCCAACAGGAGGTCCGCTGTGATTCAAACGCACCTGGAAAGAGCAAATGCATTTCCCCTTCGTCATCGGCTGTGAAGGAAACAAAAAGCCTAGGTCCAACTGTGCCCTTGGGCAAACTCCTGACAGTTCTTCAGTTAGCTGACTGCTTTCCCCAGCCTTCTAGAAAGATCTTAACAAGTTCTATATATAGCTGACCCAGAGAGCACGGATTCTCTCCTTCTTTGGGCTCCCGAGGCCCCTATTATTAGGCTATCACAGTTCTGATAGTCTCAGTGTGGGCAGAGTGAGGATTAAAAAACTTTCTGCTGGTTACCCAAAAGCCTTGATAACATCACACCATCTTTCACCGGGTGTACTAAGAGGAAACCACTTCCTCCCCCTCCGGAGCTGCTTGCATATTTACAAATTAATTGTCCAAACCTCAGTGATGTTGAATTAACTGCTTTTTCAGCTGGTCTCGCTTCCTCGGGCCTAGATTTGGAATATGGAAGAAAGTACGGCAAAGGACCGCTTCTTACGTGAGGGACCCTTACAGTGTGAGTACCACAACAGGGTGACTCCTGAAAGCCAGCCCCCTCGGGCTCATTCTCCGCCCTCACATTTTCCCTTCCACACTAAATCCTTCCAGTGCATGCAGGCCCATTTCTGTGGTCAGTTGTCATGCTTGAAAGCCATCCAGAAATAGTGACTGAGTTACCCTTACCAGCCATATTTTCATCGGCTTTGCTAAGCATGGTGTCTTCCATAAATGATTCATGGGGAAACTCTAAGTGCATTTTATTTTCTAATAACCATCTCTCTCTGCCAGTCCATTATAGATGAACTAAGATACGGAAGAGTAGTGAACCCTTATGAAAGATTATGAAAGATTACACCCTGCGTACCCAAAATGACCAGGCTGACATTAGCAATATTAATCCCTGGCCCAGTTCTGCTGAATATGTCATACACATCATCAGGTCACTGGAACTATGGTTCAGTGTGTACTAAGCATCTGTACTAAGCAACCTGTGTATAAGGTTTAATCATGAGTGTGAATGTGCAGGCTGAAATCACAACATTTGATCCTAGAATTAAAAGGTGACATATACTATCCAAGGAGGAGTGCATGGCAACTCTCGTATTCTTGTCTGGAGAATCCCAAGGACAGAGGAGCCTGGTGGGCTATGGTCCATAATGTCACAAAGAGTCAGACATGACTAAAGTGACTTAGCACACACATACATACTGTCCATGCATGCATACTCTCCAAAGATCATCTAATCCAGCCCTTGCATCTCCAAATGTATTGCATAAATCATTCCAGACAAAGTCCTATGCAACCTCTTGTTTAAATAAAAAATTTAACCCCAGGAAAAAGATGTCCAACCTTTTTCTGTAATCTGTTGTAATCTTTCCAAAATCTGTTTCTGTTTTGTCGCTTATTGGGGCTCATGAAGGTCCTTACACCATTGTGATGGATTTCTTCCTGTCTTTAGTCAGATGGAGAACGGCCCACTGAATGAATAGGCTGATTTACCATCAGTAAATTATGAGATGATGCCTATGTTTACACTTCTATTCCCCATCGAGGCATCTGTTTATTTAATTGATGGCCTCCGGCCTTCTTTAAAGGTCACTCTGATATTTAGCAGGGTGCTGGGAGAGACTGCGGAGTGATAAATCGCTCCTGCATCGACTCTTCTCCATCACTGCCACCATCACACAGTCACCAGCCTTTGCAGTCTAGACTCCATCCATCCGTCTGTGCTAACTCAGTTCAGTTCAGTTCAGTCGCTCCGTCATGTCCGACTCTTTGCCACCCCATGAACCGCGGGATGCCAGGCCTCCCTGTCCATCACCATCTCCCGGAGTTCATTCAAACTCACGTCCATCAAGTCGGTGATGCCATCCAGCCATCTCATCCTCTGTCGTCCCCTTTTCCTCCTGCCCCCGATCTGTGCTACTTAGGTAGCTTGAAAAGTGAAAGTGAAAGTCANTCCCGGAGTTCATTCAAACTCACGTCCATCAAGTCGGTGATGCCATCCAGCCATCTCATCCTCTGTCGTCCCCTTTTCCTCCTGCCCCCGATCTGTGCTACTTAGGTAGCTTGAAAAGTGAAAGTGAAAGTCACTCAGTCATGTCTGACTCTTTGCCACCCCATGGACTATACAGTCCAGAATACTGGAGTGGGTATACTCCAGGGGATCTTCCCAACCCAGGGATGGAGCCCAGGTCTGTCACATTACAGGAGGATTCTTTACCAACCAAGCCATGAGGGAAGCCTTAGGTAGCTTACCACTGTGGAAAGTCACCACTGAACCAATAACTGCTCAATTTAACAGTCTCTTCTTGGTTCTGATATAGCTTGAACTCTAAAATGAGGAGCACTTAAGGAACCAGGGTTGTACAGCCTAGAGGAGAAGACAGGGGAACAAAATGCTGGATTCAGAGATCTGATATCCTTGGAATGCCCCTGTATTAGCTATTCTATTCCCTATTTCTACTTTCTGTTCTATTTCTATTAGTTTTTCTATAGCTATGACAAACACAGTGCCTTATATACGGAATCTAGGAAAATGGTACTGAAGAATTTATTTACAGGGCAGCAGTGGAGAAACAGACATAGAGAATAGACTGATGGACACGGGGAGAGGGGAAGAGAGGGTGAGATGCATGGGGAGAGTTACATGGAAATTTACATTACCATATGTAAAACACACAGCTGACGGGAATTTGCTGTGTGGCTCAGGAAACTCAAACAAGGGCTCTGCATCAATCTAGAGGGGTGGGGTGAGGAGGGAGATGGGAGGGAGGTTCAAAAGGGAGGGGATATATGTATACCTACGGCTGATTATGTTGAGGTTTGACAGAACACAACAAAATTCTGTAAAGCAAATATCCTTCAATAAATTTTTTTTAACACATAGATGTATTATCTTTCGGTTCTGAGGGTCAGCGGTCCTAAAACCAAGGTCTCAAGGGCTGCATTCCTTTCCAGAGGTTTTACAGAATTCACTGTCTTGCCTTTTCCAACTTCTAGACGTTGCCCACAGTCCTTGACTCACAGCCCCTTCTGTCTTCAAAGCCAAGAATGGCTGATTGAGTCTTTCTGACATCATGTCACTTTGAAGCTGACTCTTCTGCCTCCTTCTTCTATCTCATAAGGACCTGTGTGATTATATTAAACCCATCTCTATTTTAAGGTCAACTGATTCCTTCTTCAATTCTCCTTTGTCATGTAACATAACAGATTCTGAGACTAGGACGTGGACATCTTTGAGTCATGATTCTGCCTACTGTAGCCCCTAACTGATGGAGCTAGGGCCAGTAGATAGAAGTTACTGAGAGTTCAATTTCATTCTAGTCCAAATGTTCAGGAAATAAAGAACTTTTTAATAGTCAGGACTGCACAGGTGGAATTACCTGCTATCGAAATTACTGAATCCCCAGTCCCTACAGGACTTCAAGCATAGGCCAAAGAGCCACTTCACCATAAGTAAGTGGTCACTACAGGCCAAGCACTCCACCACCCACGGGTCATACCTTACATCACTAATCTTCCCAACAGTCCTGCTGAATAGAAGTTACTGTTTTAGAGAAGATAAATCTGATGCTCAGAGAGACTCAGGTGAGAATCTCAGCTGTATAAGCTGCATGATCTTGGGCAAATTACTTAACCTCACCAAGCCTCGGGCTCCCCATCTGTAAAATGGGTTGTTGTTATTGTTCAACCACTAAGCTGTCTCTGACTCTTTGAGACCCCATGGGCTGCAGCACACCAGGCTTCTCTGTCCTCCACTTATCTCCCAGAGTGTGCTCAAATTCATGTCCGTTGAGTAGGTGATGCCATCCAACCATCTCATCCTCTGTCATCCCCTTCTCCTTTTGTCTTCAATCTTTCCCAGCATCAGGGTCTTTTCCAGTGAGTCAGCTCTTCCCACCAGGTGGCCAAAGTATTGGAGCTTCAGCTTCAGCATCAGTCCTTCCAATGAATATTCAGGGTTGATTTCNGTTTTTTTTTTTTTACTTATGGTGGATGAAATAGAAGGAGCACTGTGCTATTGAAGTCCCTTACTTAAAAATGGTAGCAACAAGTAAGAAACAGATAAAGGATGCTGAAAGGTTGGAGAACTCTTGTTATTCTTTGGCTAAATATGTGTTAAAACTGTTGCCTGTGATAATTTTGAAGAAAGACTAAGGGTCTACCAAACCTGTAGCTCAGGGAGAAAAGGTAAGAAAAAACAGCCAGCATATTAGTTTGTATGACTTCTGCTTGATGTATCTGTCAAAGTACCATGAGAAATGAATGAGCTCAGGAAAGAATTGGCTGGTCTGAAAGTAGACATTAAGCATTTTGCAGTGTTAGAGAAGCCTACTTCTTCAAAACCTCTAACATAAGAGATAAAACTGAAAAAAAAAAAAAGACTTTAAGCACAAAATTGCAGTCCCTGGTGGCTCAGAGGTTAAAGCATCTGCCTCCAATGCGGGAGACCTGGGTTTGATCCCTGGGTCGGGAAGATCCCCTGGAGAAGGAAATGGCAACCCACTCCAGTATACTTGCCTGGAGAATCCCATGGACTGAGGAGCCTGGTGGGTTGCAGTCCATGGGGTCACAAAGAGTCGGACACGACTGAGTGACTTTACTTATTTACTTTCTCAGTTAGACAAGGAATTCAGCCCTGCAGCAAAAGATAAAATTAAGGATACTGCCTTCCCACCAAAACCTATTGTTCAGAGGCCAGCTATTACTATGTTGAAAGGAATGAGCATAAAAGCAAAGAAGCAAAGAAATACAGCAATATAGAGAAGTAAACCTTAAAAAAAGGACCTCGGGTATGCTTACTGGCACTTGAAATAAACTGGACACAACTAGATTAGAACCCTAATAACTTTTTGAAATAATTTTATTTTTAAAGAACTATGAGTTTAGCCAAGAAATTAAACAAATAAAAAGACTAAACATTAAACAATCCTTAGGCTCCCAATTGTATTGTGATCAAGCATTGGTTTTTGAAAGCTCCACAAACTCTTGGGAGAACAATTTCAAAGGTGTTTGTAGATGAAAATACGTAAAGAAAATTCTTCAAGAGAATAGCAGGAGAATCTATGGAGATAAATGACAAGAGATTTCTTCTAGAACATAGAACTCATAGAACTAAGATCTAATCATGAAGCCTCCTCCACTGGCAGTGTGGAAGGGTCTTTCAAATGCCTTCTCAGAAGGATTCCACCACTGCTCTGTGCTATGGCCTGCCATGAGTCAGTTTCACATTCATCCATCTTTAGAATAATATTTCTTCTGATTGCCCTGCACCTGTTTTACTACTCTATGCTATATTTAGTTCTTAGGAATTAAAATATAATAACACAAAAAGCATCCTGATTGAGAGGACAGAGCATCTTCTAGATCTCCTGGACTTTGAAAATGGTAAAGCAATGGAATGAAGTTGTAGGCTGTCTCACTTGAACAGAAGATGAGTCTAATTTAAATATCCTCTCTTCTATGAAGGCATAAGATTAGGCAGCATTTTTCGGTCTCTCTTGCATTATTATGTGTTCATTTGATGCTATGCACGTGCCATTGCCAGGCCCAGTCAATAAATATGTACTATTTCCAGGCCTAGCTGATCAAAATATCCTTGAAAATTTGTCCATTAAAGCTCACTGGAATGGGACAACCATGATGTTTTAAGATACCTCTGATCAGAGTTGCCATCAACATAAGTCCCCATGTGACAGAAGGCTTGGAAGGGAGCTATCCCTGACAAGGAACTTTCACTTTGGATGGCTTTGCGAAAAGGAAATTAACTTAACACATCTTTTTTTTTTTTGGGGCTAAGTGCAGCTGGAATTGTACTAAACCAAAATCTAAATTTTAGAGTGCATGTTTCAGAGTCATTCACCTATAGATTTATGAACACTCAATACTTTACAGCTTCTCAGCTAATGTGTACTACTCAGGTAGGCAGCAGAGTCTGCTTGGACTTTTTCAAGTTCTCATTTTTCAGGTTTTACATTCAGATCCCATTACCGGTTTGCTTCAGAGCCATGTAATAGTACATCTGAGCAATTAACTGTCAGGTATGATCATTTTCTTTTTCATAGATTTGGAAACTGAGGCATAAATAGGAAAAATAAACACCTTCCTTGAGATTACACTTCAGAACTGTTGGGCCCAGGATTCAGAGCAAGACCATCTGACTCCAGAAGTTATACTCAACCTTTCCATGGGGCCACGGTTATGAGAGAATGCAAAACTTACTGGCCAGTTACTCTGCTTCACACGACTTCCTTGTACATTGTTGCTATTAGTAGTGTTATCATAGAAATGCTCTGATTTGAGAAATACCTGTAAAGTTTAGAAATATTTACTTTCCATAAGAACTCCTTATTTTAGAAGAGAATTCAACAGGGAACCCCTATAAACAAAAAGCTCTCTCAGTGATTTTCAAGTAGATCTCACAGAAACAGATTCACATCATCACAGGCACTCACTTTTAGATGAAAGTAAAAGGGTAGTGCTGAATCTTCTCTACCCTGCAAAGATGGTTTGTGGAGGCAAGGTTTGCAATTTTTCAAATATTTTCATGGAACGAAAACACCGTTTCCTTCTAGTAAAAGGAAACTGTTTCCAGGGCTCATAAAATAAAGCACTATTTCTGTCCCTCAGTTCTCTCATAAAACATCTTGCATTGGTGCCATGTGTTGCTGTAAGTTCCTTCTTCAAGAATGTTGTAGTAAAACAGGATGTGAACTTTCTACTTGCTTTGGATCCATGAGCATTTTTTAAAAAAATTCTTCTATCAGAATAGGCTCCATTTCTGTGTGTATGCCCTTTCTCACTTATTTATTTATTTATTCATTCAAGAGGCATTTATAGGCTGTCTATGAATCAGTTACAATGGTAGATATAAATTATAAAGATTTATCTCCAGCATCATTTGCAACAATACCTGGAACACAGTGGAAATTGCAAGAATTCATCAATAAATGAGAGAATGAGTTAATAATGAATGAATGAATGGTCTTAGCTTAGCATCCACAGCAAATTTAAACCTAAGAATGAAGGAGACACAGCAAGCACTTGAATCTGTCTATCTCAATACTGAGTGTGGACTACAGTGTCCAGAAGAGAATTACATGGAAAGTGGATCTTACTTTTAGACTCAAGGAGAGGCAGGAGGAATTCAGAAAGATTCAAAACAGAGAATAAAAAATAAGCTACAAAAGTATGAAAACACCGGATGCACTCAGGATCAATAAGGGAATCCCTCTCTATTACACACAGTCTTTTCTTATCATAGACAGATGGCCTCGGGGCCCTAAAATACCTTCAACAGATAAACTCGTCAAGTTCACATTAATCTATTGTTCTTTTACTGTCCAGGGTTATTCAAAGGCGTGAGTCTAGCCCTAAGCACTGACAATGTCTTCTCATCACCTTCCTGGCAGAGAGATGCAAGAGTTGGGGTAAATGGTTGATTTGAGACCCAAGGGAAATCACTGCTGGTTAAATAAGAGTACATATAACAGAAGGAAGAAACCACAGATGTTAAATATAATATGATTTCAGAGAACTGTTTGTCTTTATTGAGAGCCTTGTGTATTTTCTTTCAGTATTATCCATTTCAGAAAGTCATTACTTTCAGCCTGAGGTAAAAAATGGAAGGTATATGTTGCCTTTTCTGATAAATAGAAATGTCAAGGAAGGACATTCATTTACTTAGATAATTTAGATATTAAGGGGACAAAGCATTTTCAAAGTAGATTTACATAATGCTGTTCTTGCATAATTGAGTCAAATTTTTTTTTTTTAATAATTCCATTTACAGAAATCTGTCTTAGTCCTCTATATTAATGGTGGTACTAGTTACCAGCAAGATCTCACTCCCCTTCTGTCTTTTATATCTATCTATAAATCCTTAACTCTCTATCTGGTCAGATTTGAGACTCTGGTTTCTCAGCCTGATGTCATAGAAAAGTCATGGGTCTAGAAGTAAAGGAAACAGGGTTACTATTCATCGCTCTTGCTATATCAATTTGTATATAATTTGATGAACTTTAAAATCCCCATCTGTTTGTAAACTCAATTAAAATATTTGAGGTCCCATAGGTTTTCAAGAAAAAAAAATTAAGTAACTAGAAAGACTTGCTTTTCAGGGACTGCCCTGGTGATGCAGTAGTTACGAATTCGTCTGCCAATGCAGGACCTACAGGTTTGATCCCTAGTTGAGGAGGAGTCCACATGCAGCAGGGCAACAAAGTCCTAGCATCACAACGACGGAGGCCATGCTCTGGAGCTCATGCTCCGCAACAAGAGAAGCTATAGCAAAGGGAACCCACGTACTACACCTGACGAGGAGTCCCCACTCTCCACAACCAGAGAAAGCCTGCACACAGCCGTGAAAACCTAGGGTGAAGTGAAGTGAAGTCGCTCAGTCGTGTCCGACTCTTACTGTAGCCTACCAGGCTTCTCCCTCCATAAGATTCTCCAGGCAAGAGTACTGGAGTGGATTGCTATTGCCTTCTCCAGGGGATCTTCCTGACCCAGGGATCAAACCCAGGTCTCCAGCATTCCAGGCAGATGCTTTAACCTCTGAGCCACCAGGGAAGCCTAGTGTAGTCTAAGGTAAAAGGAATACAAATGTTTAAAGGCTTTCTTTTCAAACACTGCTTTTTGTTTGTTTGGATTTTTGTTGTTGTTGCTTTTTGCCCTTTGCCATGAATTTTAAAGGAAGCAGCTATTTCTTTATGTAAATCACCTCTGCACATAGTGACCACTGGTGTGGAGGGCAGAGACCTAGCTCAGTATGTGCCAATTATAACACTTTACTCCTGGCCACCATCAATTCAAGGATGAGCAGTGACCCAGGTTACCAATCAGAGCTCTTTCTGGTAACTTGCAACTCTCAACTGGGACCCTGAGGCTGCAAAAGTGTGAGTCCACTGCTTCTTTAGGACAGCTCGTGGAAAAGCTAGTCTGAGAGAATAAGGCTCACTCACAGAGAGAAACTAGAATCTGTTTTATGGCCAGTGACACCTCTGGCTTGTGAGCCCAATTCTCCCATTATCTCCAAGTTGAGTAACATTTCTATCTTTTATAACCAAATGAATCCTGACTAATAAAGCTGTCAGAGTTGCACAATTAGCTGCTTTGTACATATTTGTGAAACATGTTTTTCTTCCTTATTGAATTGCATATTTTTCTTAAACAACTCAGCGCACTTGTCCTAATATATATTTCATTTCTTCGGAGGAAACTGGCATCTTGTTCACTTTATGGCTCCATCTTTCGTGTGTCAAGATCATTATCTTACAGTACATGCCAAGTGCTGTGTATCTTGCTTTCTTTTTTTAAACTAAAATCTAATTAAATATCTTTAAAATATAAAACCTCACAGTGATGGTTGACCAGGGCTCCCTGACCTATACAGGCCTCTGCTATGGGGGTGATGGCCAGTCCTGGTGTCTGAGTGATTCCCTGGGCCCAGCAAAGGGACCAAGTTTCCAGAGCCTTGAAGAGAAGGGGTAACACCGCAAAGTATGGACTCATTTTCCACTCTACCGTCATTGGCTGAGCAGCTGCCAAGAACAAAGGTCGCATCTCCTGATACCTGGCAAACAAATGCAGTATTGCCTCATGAATTGATTGCTTCTCTGAGGTGCCCACCAGTGTTTTTGGGGAGAAGCTTCGAGAACAAGTTGAGGAGCGGCTGTCCTTCTATGAGACTGGAGAGATTCCCCAAAAGAATCTGGATGTCATGAAGGAGGCAATGGTTCAGGCAGAGGAAGCGGCTGCTGAGATTACTAGGAAGCTCGAGAAACAGGAGAAGAAACGCTTGAAGAAGGAAAAGAAAAGGCTGGCAGCAATTGCCCTGGCTTCTTCAGAAAATAGTAGTGCCCCGGAGGAGTGTGAGGAGACAAGTGAAAGACCCAAAAAGAGGAAAAAGCAAAAGCCCCAGGAGGCTCTTCAGAAGAATGGAGTGGAAGACCCATCTGTCTCTTTTTCCAAACCCAAGGAAAAGAAATCTTTTTCCAAGAAAGAGCTAGTTAGTAGTGATCTTGAAGAGACAGCTGGTACTGGAAGTCTTCCCAAGAGGAAGAAATCTTTTCCCAAAGAGGAACCAGTTACTGACCCTGATGGGTCAGAAAACAAGAGGGTCCCCAAGAAAAAGCAGAAATTGTCTTCCAAGGAGGAGCCACTCAGCAGTGGGCCTGAAGAGGCTGCTGCCAGCAAGAGCAGCGGCTCCAAGAAAAAAAAAAAAAAAGCTCCGAAATCTATCCCAGGAAAGTTAGAATGGACATCTTCCTAGTGGGGCATAACTTAACAGAGGCATTCCCCATCCCATCCCCTAGAGCCCAATAAAAATAAAAGCAAATTCACAAGAGTCAATACATAAATAAATAAAATAAAAAACCAATTATCAGTTTTGTGCACAAAAAATTATGTCATGATTCTATTTTCTGTTATGAATTCTTTCACTAATATTTCATTTTATTTATTGCAACAATTTTAATTATGTTTCAACATTTAAAAGTTCCAAAGGTCAAAAACATTTCATAGCATATAGTCTATAAAGCAAAACAACTTGAAAATACTACTGTATCTCCTCTTAAGTTTAGACAATTTGGGGAATTATATACCATATGTAATTAAATGTGTAAAAATAAAATAAAAACACTGATTTTCTCAATTTTTCTTTTTTATATTTAAAAATAACTTTCTTATTTAAAGAGAAACATTGTTATAACTTATTGAACACTGAAGAAACTGCAGATATTCAGAAGTGGCAATATAAAAATTCCAAACATCTGAAACTCCAATACTTTGGCCACCTAATGCGAAGAACTGACTCACTGAAAAAGACCCTGACACTGGGAAAGATTGAAGGCAGGAGGAGAAGGGAACAACAGAGGATGAGATGGTTGAATGGCATCACCGACTCTATGGACATGAGTTTGAGTAAGCTCCAGAAGTTGGTCATGGATAGGGAAGCCTGGCATGCTGTAGTCTATGCAGTCACAAAGAGTAGGACATAACTGAGCAACTGAATTAAAACATCTTACTTAAGGATGCTACATAATGTAATACATGTATAATTGCATGTGTGTGGTTTAAATGGGCGAGGGAATCCTCATCCCACTTAATGGACAGTAATTATTACATAATGAGTGCCAAGTAGAATGTGACAGGCCATAATGAAGAATGGTAATTTCTCTGCATGGATATTAAATGCTTAATCATAGCTTTTATATAGGTCAGTTATTTTAACATTTAAATTCTCAAGCATTATCTCTCACCAGTACTAAGACTACAGAAGGGAAATTTTGGTTTTCTTTTCTACAGAATTAAAGTAGTTTCATACACACTCTTATTCTTGCTTATCTACTTATACTTATCTTTCTCTCAAGCTGAAACTTGTATTGATCCCTGATAAGATAAGACTGCATCTATATGTATATCATCATTCCAGAACTAGTTGCAGAAAGTAGAATCAGGAAGATCCAGGATTTTAGATTTACAAATCTTGTATTCCTACTATATATATTTATATTGGATACAATTGGGGGAACCTTCTTCAAGAAAAAATACAATGGAGCCACAAAGTCTCAGAAGGGGCCATTGCAAGAAAGTGTTCCTAGAGCTGAAGCTTCATAACATAATGTTAAATTTTCTTGGGTGGACACTCTTGTCCTTCCACACTGAATACACACAACTTTGTGAATATCTGAGTTTCCTAGAGTAACCCAAGTGGACAGTCCTCTCAGGTAAATAAAAGTGAAACAGTCCAGTAAGAACAGGCACAGGCTATCTGAAACTCCTAAATGTGATGTTAGAAATCAATATGGTGTGTCTTAAGGAAGCCTATAACAATCCTGTGCTATGATCCCTTTCTATTCTAATGTGACCTTTTAAAAAAGCAGAATGCAAAGGAGTAAGGGGAGGAGAAATTTTGGAAAACTGGTAGTATCTTAATGGTGTTAACTTTAGGGGAACAAAATTTTATGAAAAGTGCGATAATCAACAATTAGTATGGAGACTTACATAATATATGTGCTGTGCTGTGCTCAGTTGCTTCAGTTATGTCCAACTCTTTGCAACCCCACAGACTACAGCCCCCTAGTCTCTTCTATCCACAGGATTCTCCAGGCAAGAATACTGGAGGGGGTTCCCATACCTTTCTCCAGGGAATCTTCCCAGCAACCCAGGGATCGAACCTACGTCACTTGTGTCTTCTACACTGCAGGCAGATTCTTTGTCCACTGAGATACCTGGGAAGCCCTATATAAATAGTCTATATTACAGTCATATGGCTGCTATTCTATAAGGAAATTGCTATTTTATTTTTTGTCCAACTAAAAGGTCAGTTCATGATATTGTATCCCTAAATGACTCAATGCATCTAGTTACTTATGCTTGTCTATCTTTTCCAACACAGAGGAGGACATGGCATGTTAAGACTTGCATTTTGAATTTTATTAGAAGGCTCTTCTTGAATGTTAAGAAATGTTGTGGGTAAATGTTCATAAATTTGGTTCCATTTTTATGATGGTACACCAAGCAAATCAGCTATGGAAAGGTGTTTCATATGGTTTTTGGAATCAGACAAATGAGTTCAGTTTGGATTCAAGTTCTGCTAATGACTTGCTGTGTGATCTCTTGACGTTCCCTTTCTACATCTATAAAATGATAACTACATTAGAGTGATTTCCCACAGGAATTAGGAAAATGAGAGGGAAATAGGGTTAAAAAGGGAATCAATACACACATAAAATAAGAGAAGGGACTTGTACAGACCAATGATGATAGGAAACACTGAATATGACTAACTCAGCCCTCCACATCAAAGCAGTAAATAAATGGAAAATAGACAAATATAAAATAAAGGCCTCATAGAATATCAGATGTTTTTGTGAAGAGGCTGGTGTGATTAAGGTACCTTTACTTTCCTGTTGCACTACAGTTGAGTAGTGATAGAATTTATCAATCTGTCCTTGGAGCACAGTGAGGAGAAGAAAGTTTCAATAAGGCAGACTATTTAGCATGAAGGAGCAGGCAGAAGAAACTTGAAGGGGAAAAGAAGAACATTACTTGTGGCCAATGAAAAGATCATGGTCTTTGATAAGTGCAAGAACAGCAAACCAAGCAATAATTTCTCTTCCGGCCCATGTTCTGCGGCCCTGAGCTCGTGGAGACACAGGCCTCATGGAGTGTTCAGCAAAACCACACTATACCCGAATGTGCTACAGTTTCTTCAGAGAGCACAGGCAGACACTCTCCCCCACCATAACAACATAAACCATTGCCTATCCTTATTATGAAACCAGTGTCACGGGCACCCGTCAACACTTGCAAATTTGAGTCCAGTTCTAAGTCACTTGTTATTACCCTTTGTTACAACCTTGCCTTTTTACCCCTTCTTTTACCTTCTCTGTTTCTTGTTTTTTTTTTGGAGAATGCTAGTTTGGCTGGTGTATCAGGCAGGACTCCAGGAGGAAACAAATGAATACTCAAATTAGTACAATTTGAAAAAGATTTAATCCAGTGCCAAATTACAAAGGTATAGGAACTTCATCAGTTACCATACTGCTCTGGGGCTAATGAAAGGGAACTGTTTTAATCCCTAGTCCCTTTGAGATGCAGAAAGGAAGAACTATCACAATTGAGGAGGAAAGAGCTTATATTAGATCAAGACACTTTGAGAGGAGCAGTGGCATTTAGTTGAGAGACATGGTAATTTAAAGCACCTCACTGAGAGAACCAGGCAATGGCACCCCAGTCCAGTACTCTTGCCTGGAAAATCCCATGGACGGAGGAGCCTGGTGGGCTGCAGTCCATGGGGTCGCTAAGGGTCGGACACGACTGAGCGACTTCGCTTTCACTTTTCACTTTCATGCATTGGAGAAGGAAATGGCAACCCACTCCAGTGTTCTTGCCTGGAGAATCCCAGGGACGGGGGAGACTAGTGGGCTGCCGTCTATGGGGTCGCACAGAGTCGGACACGACTGAAGTGACTTAGTAGTAGTAGAGAGAACCAGGAGAATAAATATTGAGACCTCACTCTTTTCCCACCCTTCAATATCTCCTTTGGCTTGCTGGTAAGAGAATCTGTTGACACAAGCCAAACAGATCAGCCTCCAAAGCAGAGAGCCATGAAGAACAGTGGCAAATAGAGGTGAAGGGGCAAACAGTAGATAATGAGTACAGCTGATTAAACTTGGCCAATGAGCCACTGGGAGTTTGAGTTTTTAATAAAATATACTGTTTGCCAAAGTTATGCATGCACATGGTTAATCAAATGCTACAAAAGCGCTCGTAAGTGAGAAACAACACTCTTTGCCCAATTGTTCCATGAATCTGGACCCTGAAGTTACCATTTTAAATCCTTGGTTCTTCTATAGTTTTAAACATTTGAATGATATGCTTAAAAACCTATTTCAAATTTTATTGACTCTGGAAATTACTTACTTTCTGCTATGAAAGATGAAGACTTAGCTTACTTAAACCAAGACTCTCTATTATGGCTCTCCCAATTGTTGTTTGCGTTCTCTATAAGTTAGCACCGCATATCTAACAGAAAACTGACTTTGCTCAAGATGTTGAGTTTTATTAATTTTAAAGAAAGTTTATTTTACTTCACGAGACAGATTAAGAAAAGTCAATCTTCTGGAAACAAGAGCCTGGTGGGTTGCAGTCCATGGGGTCACAAAGAGTCGGACACGACTGAGTGACTTTACTTTACTTTTTACTCAGGTTTGTCATAGCTTTCCTTCCAAGGAGTAAGTAAAATGGGTAGAATAATGGAACCCATTTGCAAGGATAGCAGTGAGGATTAAATGTGATAATAACATCTATTCACTGGTTTGTTGAACCTTGTAGGAAATATGTTTAGCCCAGTGTCTGTCCCATTGTAAAGACTCAGTAGCTCTCACCTTAATTCAGCACCTTATTCTTAGTAGGATGTGGTGGACTTCTTTTGTGTCTGCCCAGCACCTGGAAACCTTCCCTCAGAGTCAGACTATGGGCCTCAGGCAGCCATGTGTTTCCTTCATGTCCTTGACCTCCTGGCTGATTGGACCAGTGGGATCACCTGACTCAAGCCAGACCATTAGTTGCTCTCTTCTAGAAACCTGGAATCAGATGCCTGATAGACATTTGACTCAGTCTCTGTGAGTTACTCTCCTTGAACTTGGTGTTGAAGGATATTCGTTTTCATTGAGGAACAGAGAATAATCAGTCTCAAGAAACATGATTAAAGCCATTGCCCAGAAAGGAGCTAAAAGCAGAGATGGGGGACAGACAGTTCTCCCTACCCTGCTTCCCCTCCCCTTCTGAACCTGTCATTGCCAGTCCTGTGTTCTTGAGACACCCGTGTGCCCTCCTAATAAGTCACTCTATTTCAGCTCAGCGGCCTTGTGTTGCTATGTGTGTTATTTACAACCAGACAACCTTAATGCACAGATGTTCACAAATATTTGCAGACTGTTGGAGCCGAAAAGGGCCTTCAGTCCCTCTCTTTGTTTACCCATCAGTGCACTTTGGCACAGAGAGGTTAGGAGGCTGACCTCAGGTAACCCGGAACCAGCGGCAGAACAGGGATCAGCACCTAGAACCTCCTGGCTGCCCAGGTTGAACTCTACCCTCTAATCTTGGTTATCTCCAAATCTGTTTCTTCAGCTCTGATTCCTAGGCTTTGAGAAGCTAACATGACTAAAAAGGGATAGACCCGGGGCCTGGGGACTGAGAAAGGTACCAGGGTTTTAGGAGTTCAAAGGAAATTTCACCTTGGAAGACCAATAAAAACCCTCTTCAAGAGCCTTATTTTGATGCGGAATCTGAGACTCTTCCAACAGCACCTGGGTCTGCCTGGATGGCGCTGGAAAAGAGAGGAGCCAGGCCTCATTTGCATATATGCAAACGAGGCCTTCAGCAGCTGCCCAGAAGCCACCTCTGCTTGGAGCACCGGCTCAGTGGCTGAGGCTGCTTTCATCTGTCTACTCAGCCTTGGAAAACAGAGAGCCAGGCTTGTCAGAGCGTCCCACCAGGCTGACAAGGACACAGAGTCATCCCAACACCCCTGGGCTGGAGGAGCAAAGAGTCTAAACCTCCAGAAGATGAAAATGAGGGCCTCCCTTCCGCCCCTGCCCTTTGTTCCCCGACCCTGTTTCCCTGATGGGCAGGAGCAGGAGGACCCAGGATTCTAGCAGCGGGGCAACGGAGAGAATTTCCCCAGGCTTTGCTTGCAGGAGAGCTGCACTCCTGGTGCTCAGACATCATCCTTTCCCTGGCTTCCAAAACCACCCCGGTCCACCACTTCTCCTCTGCAATGCCTTTCCAGCCTTTAGAAGCCAGGGAGAAGGATGAGATCAGACAATTGGTCTGAGGCTGGGAGGCCTGACTTGAGAACCAACCCAGATTCCCTGTTACCTGCAGCAAGCCTCAACCCTGGTTTCCCTTTCTATAAAGTGTGTGTGTGGGGGTGGGGGGGTGGTGGAGAAGCGGCTTAGAATTTATGTTTTTTTTTTAGCCAAGGAGCTCCTTCCCCCACAAAAATGCAGATGGGAGGCCAATCAGGCACAAGTGTGCTTGCTCCACTGCACACCTGTTCATCTCAGGGAGCCCCGCGAGGTCTGTCAGAGCCACACTTTGAAAACCACTGGGCTGGTCCCTCAGGTCCCTCCCTGCTGCCAGAGTCTGCGATTTCAGAGCCAGCAATGGCTGCCCCGCGAATGTGGGAAAGAAGAGGCAGTGAGACTGAGGGGAGTGAAGAGAAGACGAACCAACGGCAAGACCCAGGTTCCAGCCAGCAAGCCCTCGAGTTCGTGTTTGTGGAGAATCCTGGTGGTGGAGGCCCTCAGCCTCCCTTCACATCCGTCTGGCCCCAAGGCCCTGGGAGGCAGCAGAGGAGGGCTGCCCACATCCTGTGCCCCTGGGGCACCCGTCTTTTCCTCCCCCTCCAATGCCTCACACTCTCCCCTTGTTGCTGTCTTAGATCTCTCTCCCTTCCCTCCCCACCTCTGCCCCACCCCCACCCCTCCA
>SJYX01002934.1:114618-142169 GCA_006410675.1 Oreotragus oreotragus | reverse complement strand
CCCGCCCAGCCCAGCCCAGTCCATCCCTGGGAAAAAACTTGAACAATACCCAGAGGAGGGGATCAGGTGTCCTGGGGGACTGGCCCCCACAAAACACACAGATGGTTAATCCCTGGGCAATTCTGGGCTTTCCTTTCTTCCCTCTCCCTTCTCTCTCTCCTCGTAGTTCCCACCCCTGGGTCAGCTCCCAGCACCACGGCTCTCCCCCGACACACACCCTTTGCAGAAGAAATGGCAAGTGGCCCTGGCTGGCAGTTAACCAGCTGTGGGACCCACTAAGTCAGGCTCCCTCTCCAGGCCGAAGTCTCCTCATCTGCTTGGACAAGGGGTGCCTCCGCTCTGGGGGTGCTGCAGATCCTGCTGAGAACCTGAGGAAACCAGGCAGACAGACACACACACAACTTGACAGCCAAGTTTTGGAAGCCCATTCATGGACTAGAGAAGGGTTATCCAAGGGTTGGACGCAGGGCCCAGCTCCCTGACACCATGAGAGCTACGCCTCTCGTGCCCTGGGCTGCAGACCCCAAAGGACTCCCAGGAGGGCGAGGCTAGGCCAACAGGCCACACCCCA
Source organism: Oreotragus oreotragus (assembly GCA_006410675.1). Classification (NCBI taxonomy): domain Eukaryota; kingdom Metazoa; phylum Chordata; class Mammalia; order Artiodactyla; family Bovidae; genus Oreotragus; species Oreotragus oreotragus. The sequence goes on along the minus strand of SJYX01002934.1, from coordinate 141,598 downwards.
GCCATCCCCAGCTCCCTAGCCTCTCCTGTTCCCTTCCCAACCCCAGAAGGGTCTCAGCCGCTGTGTTCCTGGTACAGCTTCCAACCTTCCCCTAGCCTGCAGCAGCTCCAAGAAAGAGAAAGAGAGGAAAGGAAGGGAGGAAGAGGCGTAGACAGGGCAGAGAGCAAAGGGGCTGGAGCCTGTGGCCCTCCTCCTCAACCCTGGCTTGGGCACTCCTGCCCACACACCCTTGGCATCTGGCCTTCGCCCAGGAAGTCTGTCCTCCTGCGGTCACCGGCAGGCTCCGACTGACAGGGCCCTGGTCGGGGAGCCAGGGGTCTCCCTCATCCCCACCTCAAAGGCAGAGCAGTTCACGAATCACCGGGGCAGTTCACACTAATGCCTCCTACTCAGAGACCTTTAACAGCTCTCCATCAAATCTCCCTGCTCCATCCCCTCACTGAAGGCTTTCCAGGTCAGACTCCAGCCCCAGGCTTCCCTGCCTCAGGTCTTAAAACTCCTTACACACTGGTCAGCCTGGACTGCCAGCCACATTTTCTTGTATATTCTTGTCTCCTCACACGTGCCTGGAATGATCTCCCTCTTCTTCCTCCTCCCATCACCTAATGTCTCAATGAGTTGAAATGCCATCTCCTCTCTGAAGCCTTCATGGCTTTCTCTCCAGTTGGAAGTCCTCTCCCCCTGAACTCTCGTGGCACATCATCGGACAGCTCCGTGACATTTGCCACATTCCCCTCATTTCGGTGAGTAATCTTAACTATATGGGACCACACAACTATTTCATGGGCACCTATCCAATGCCAGGTACAGACCCAAGAGCTCTACCTGAGTTGTCTCATTTCATCTTCTACAAATCCAAGATACAAGGTGGAGGTAACTGTCTCCATTGAGAGACAAAGGCAAAGCCACCTGTTTCAGACTCCCCAGCCACATATTTTCCTTGGCCCTCTTGTGCCTCCTAAGTTTCTTAAGGGACAAGATCTTATTTACCTTTTCTCCTGGATGGAAGCGATTGTCACATCTGTCATTAAAGTGTGAGAGAGTGGGTGGCAGGAGAAGAGAGAAGAAGGACCCTGTGCACCAGACACACACATCACTGTCTTCAACCTTCATAGCAACTCAAAAAGTGGGTGTCATTATACCCATTTTACAGGTAATGCAACTGAGGCTCTCGGAGGTAATGTAACATTCCTGCCAACAGTTACTTCAAGTGCCAATGCTAGCCTTCCTTTCAAGCATTCTCAGGCCCCAAAGCCCCTCCACCAGCAGTTTTGAGTTTCATTGTGTCCACTGAGGCAGCCATGAACTTTCCTGGTGTCTCCTTCCAGTCCACAAATGGGCCTCCAAGTGTTAGAGTCCAGTGACTTTTGTAACGGAAATATATTTTCTCACTGACTTCCATTAGGTAATTGGGACTGTATCCCCAGGGGTAATAGTTTGGGCCTCAAGATGTAATTAAAAGCATACAGTTCTGAGAACAGTATATATTTTAAATGGCATAGCTAGAGGAAAGCTAATGATTTTATGACACAACAAAAGCACAAGGAAAAGGTCACCCCAGAAGTTGCATCCACCCCCTCTCCAGTGTAAGTTCTAGTTGGAGGAAGATCGAGTCCTTTAAAATCAAAAGGGAGTTATAAACCACCAGTTTTAAACCTTGTACACTTTGGTGTTCTTTATCAATGACTTGAGTTTGTGCTTAGATTAGAGGGATTAATCTAACCATCTATTTTTTTTTCCAGGGTCCTTTATGAGTTCTTTAAAGAGAAAGCTGGTCTTTTTTTACCCCAGAGAAGCATGGAGATCATTTTCATAATTTATTATTTATTTAAGTGCAAGTGGATATCCTTTAAGAGGAACACAGGGTGGCCCACTTAATATAGATCCTGTTAATAATGTAGTGGGACTCGAAGGATTCAGGTTTTAAGTGGGCTGCAGGCACCCAGCAGAGAGAGATGAGTAAATGCGCAGCCACCCAGTCCTTCCCACCCAATAGAGCCTCCTTCTCCCGAGAAGGGTGTGTGCCCGTGGCAGACCTGCAGCTAATTTTGCCAAGGCCTTGCCCCATAAGGAAAAAGACCTATATCTGTGGATCCAACTATGCTCCACACCCCTCCACACACACACTTTACTTCCTCTGACTTGCTCGTTCACTCACTCACGAACCCATCCACCTAACCATCCATGTATCCATTCATTCATTCACTGAATATGTACCAGGGTAATTGGGATTAAACCATGAATAAGACACAGCCTTTGCCCTTAAAAAGCTCAGCCTGATGGGGGAGTTCAGCAAGAAACCTCACAAATGGGGCAGGGAGTGCCAGGCACTGTAAGAGAGGTGTGTACCAATCATAGTTGGGGCTCTAAGAAAGGCATGGCTGCTCCCTGGGCAAGTCAGAAAAGGTTCCATGAGGACAGAAGGCTGAGTGGAGCCTTAAAAGTGTCTGTAGGTGGACAGAGTATGAGTACCAAAGGGCGGGGTGTGGAAAACCCGGGGAGTGGCATTCTACATAGAACCAATTCGGACACTTTGACCAAAGACAGAGTGGAAGGGTGGAGAAGCTCTCAGCAGCTTTGGGAAATGAAGATTGGGAGACACTAAGGATCCACACTAAGGCTTGAAGAGCTGGGCTCAGTATAAGGAGCTGTCCTTAGGGCGGATGCCTAGAGAGAGGGGAGAGGATGTACGAGTTACAGGATCCCAGCCCACACGTCAGACGAAATGACAGGAGAATTGCTGGAAGGCCTCAGACTCATCTCTCACAGGTTAAGGACTCAGAGCCTCCAACACCAGCTCCCAGCCTCTGTGCCGTCTTGACGGCAACTGGGACTCCATGGAAGAGTTTGCCCTAGATCCGAGAGGCAGCCTGGGTCCCAGGACCTACGATGCAGGTCTCAGGCCAACCTAAAGTTCCTAGAATAAAGCAGCGAGGGTGGGGGGTGGTCTTTGTTCCCATCATCCTCTCCACTTGGAAGGCCCACTGCTGAATTTCAGATCACTGCTGTCGTAGTCCTGAGCATCCCTCCCAGTTCTGCTCCAATGCCCCCAACCCTTCGGGACCTGTTCTCCCTTACTGCGTACGCTCAGGACCATCATCCCCCGTTCCATCCTGAATTAGAGCCATTTGTGCACACTCTGTCCCCACGGCTGGCAGGCAGTTCCCATGGGGAACCTCTACTGTTGACACCGAGCTCGAGATGACCCCACCCAAGGCTGACGTTATATTAATCAGATTGGCTGAGATGACCCCTTCTGAGCATCTCCATGGACACAGGGCGCCCAGAGAGGTGAGGGCAGCAGAAAGGGGAGATGACCGAAGGGCCTGGGACCCCTGCCAGGCCCTTCTCATCTCCCCCAGCCCCCCAAGGAGACTCTCTGGAATTGTGTTTTCCCTCTGTCTTGGGGCTGAGTCTCTGTTTAGTCCCTGGAGGGGCTGGCATTATTTCCCTCAAGGTTTCAAGAGGGTTGAGGAACGTTTCATGTTTCTCTGTTTGGCAAACAGTCCGTCCCCTGCCTCCGCTTCCAGCAATCAGGAATCCCAGACACGGAAGCCAGAGGGACTCGGGTTTCTTCCTGAGCAGGGGCCGCCCCAGCAGATGCCAGTTGAGCAAGCTGGGAACTCGCGCCAGGAGGTGGGGGGTGCAGGTAGGGGGGTGAGCATGGGGCCTTGGCTTTTCTCTGAAGGGATGGGAAGGGAAAAAAGGAACCGCTCTGGATAAAAAGCTCCAGGACACAGGCAGAAGGCAGGCTCAGGCCTCCTGCTCCCACGAGGACCCCTTTCTTTCCGCGCTGGTCTGGGGGCCACAGGGGCCAGGGGCAGCCATTCTGCTCCCTCCTGAGGGCACGTCTCTCTTTGGATGGAAGAGACTCCAAGCTTGCTGGGCTGGAGAGGGGGGCGGGAGGGGCGAGCCCCAGCTGAGAGCAGCGGGCCGGCCCAGATGCCAGCAGACCCGGCTTCTGAGCAGAGGCTGGGAGCTGGCAGGCGGGCGCGGTGTGAGGAGCAGCGCTGACACCTGAATCTCTGCTCGCCTCCCCCTGGAGAGCGCTTTAATGAGGCTCACAGCTGTAATATCACAGAACGAGCATTAACAATGCTAATTACCTCAAGTTTAGCCCGAACTGGTTCTCAACCCGCCCGTCTTGGGAACACACTGTTGTCTGGCCCCGCTGGAGCAAGGCAGGGGCTGCAGCTTGTGACAGGAGGTGACAGGGGAGCGGCCGTCTGAGCCAGGGTGGGGAGGGGGCATGCCGCAGGGACCCCCAGCAGGGGAGGAAGTGAAAGCCCCGGTGGCGAAGGATGTTGCTCCAGCTGTTTAAGAGAAACCCAGGGGAGGAGCACCTGGCTGCAGGCCTCCTTTGGAGAAAGCTGGGACCAGAGTCGGTGTCCTCTTGTATCTGGGCAGAGGGTGGTGGGCCCACAATGGGCTCCTGAAGCCTCAAAGGCCCCTCCTATCATGAAAACCCAAAGATGTTTTTACATGGGTGGGTGTGTGTGTGTTTAAAGCAGCAAACAGCAATATATGAAACAGATTAAATCAGAACTGTATGCTAGTGACAACATATTAAAAAGCAGAGACATTACTTTGCCAACAAAGGTCTGTCTAGTCAAGGCTATGATTTTTCCAGTGGTCAAGTATGGATGTGAGAGTTAAACTATAAAGAAAGCTGAGCGCCAAAGAATTGATGCTTTTGAACTGTGGTGTTGGAGAAGACTTTTGAGAGTCCCTTGGACTGCAAGGAGATCCAACCAGTCCATCCTAGAGGAGATCAGTCTTGGATGTTCATTGGAAGGACTGATGTTGACGCTGAAACTCAAATACTTTGGCCACCTGATGTGAAGAGCTGACTCATTTGAAAAGACCCTGATGCTGGGAAAGATTGAGGGCAGGAGGAGAAGGGGATGACAAAGGATGAGATGGTTGGATGGCATCAGCGACTCAATGGACAAGAGTCTGAGTGAACTCCGGAAGTTGGTTATGGACAGGGAGGCCTGTGTGCTGCGGTCCACGGGGTCACAGAGAGTCGGACACGACTGAGCGACTGAACTGGACTGTGTGCTAGTCATCATTTGCTTCAAGTTCAGGGCTTAGGAACCTTTTCTCCACCCCTGTCCCACAAGGCCTCCGGACATCTCCAAAGTCCCTTCTAGAAGCCTAGGCCCCTGTACTTGGAAAACCAGTGTTGTAGAATGACCCAGCCTTCCAGCTTCCTGGTGTCTGGCCTGAAATCATGTCCTTCCCAGGGCTGCTGGAGTCAGGCATTGCAGAACATCCCAGAGCCTCTGACCCAAGCCAGGAGACGGACAGGCACTAGTTCCGCATGGGTACTGCCCTGATCTGGTGGCTCCTTCCCCAGGCCTGCCTTGGGGCTGGCTTTGTAGACAGTCTTGCCTGTGTCTACAGAAGCCTCAGGTCACCCTGCAAGATAACATGAGACTGAGATCTTCTGACTCCTTTCTGCTCCACCAAGAAGGAGAAGTCACACCATCTCTGTCACCAGCCCACCCCCTTCAACTCTCCAACACAAGGGGTTATCCCACCCGTCCCTTCTCCTGAGTCCCTCCTTCCCATGCTTTCTCCTCTGACCAGGAACAGAACAAAGGAAACCTGTTCTGCTCTGAGTTTGCTTGAGCATAATGTGGGTCCCTCCAGCTTTCCCCTCCCTCCTTCATCCCTGCCACCCTCTGGAGCAACATCAGTGTCCGATCTGTATACAAGGTCACTTTCCCGGGCCCCAAGATCCATTGCCTCCCTGGAAGCCTTCTCTCAGGAAATGGTGGATTGAGTCTGGGATGCAAAGCTGGTTCCCCGGGCTCAGAGCAGAAACATCACATTCCCCTATGTGCAGATGAAAGCCCTGTGTTTATGCCATCTTTTGCTGCCTGAACTTGGTTACGAACCTGAGTCCCCCAGTGCTGGAATGAGCAGCTCAGCACTACCCACCCAGCTCCCACCCGAGACCATTCTGGGTGAAGGCCCGGCCTTTCTACTCGACAGCCTGTCTGCAACCATGATCAATGTTCCCTCTGCTAGAAAGAACTGCCCCACACTCTGCTTCTGAAAGGAAAGGCTGAAGGTGCGTGATGACATTGTGGGACAGTGGAACATTTAATCATCAGAGCAACTGAAAGAGACCCCGTCTTTCCCAGATGCATGTCCTTCTGTGTCTTCCAAAAACACAATAGACTCCAACTAAAAGCACGCTGACTGAGACCAGAAGTCCCTGCTGGTGGTCTGGTTCCCCAGATGTCCCCCGGACTGTATCCCTCTTCTGTTGTATTATTACCTATGTGGTTTGTAAGCTCCATGGGTGTGGGGTCTTGTTTCTCTGCTGTATCCCGAGTGCCTAGCACACGGTAGAAGTTTTATTTACTTATTTACCTTGAATGTGTTTAGACTGAAGCTGTAGCCTCCGGAAACCGCTTCCAGATGGTTCAGATCCTGTACCCAGAGGCTGTGCCTTTAAGGAGGTTGCTGAGCAGGCTGGGGACTGGGGCAGGCTTGTCTCCTGTGAACTTCCTGCCCCTCACCCAGGGCAGCCATCTCACTGCCTTATAGGCGACGACCTGACAGGGGAGGAGCAGTGATTCAGCTGGTTTCTAGATGGGTCCTGAGCCTGAGGTCTCTCTTCCCCGACTGCTGCAACCACCTCAGCTGTGAGTCATCTCTGAATCATCGGCCTCACCTCCCCCGGAAACTTCAGGGGCTTCTTCTCTTCAGAATGCCCTGCCATTTTCTCAGAGGGCTCATGGGATGGCGCTCATGGGAGCTGCCTGCTGTGCCCACGAGAGCTACCATGACCGTGGCTTCACTGGAGCTTGTGTGTGACGGGGTCAGAATTCCATCCGCAAGAGCAACTGCGACCTGGAAGACTCCTCGCCTCTGGAGTCTCCCTCCAACCTGGAAGCACCAGCATTTCCCTGGAGCCTAGCATATGTGCATAGACATGTAGTCCCACTGGACACCCCAGAACGAAAGGTCTACTCACACAGGCTCTGTACACTTGCAAATGGTTTTTAACGTTGGGGGGCGGCAGCGGGGGTCGGAAGGTGGGTGGGGAGAGAAGAACCAAAACTTGCCAAGAGTTTTAAAACCTTTTATTTGTTTAAACATTCTCTAAATTGCAGACAAAAAGATTCACTACACAGATCGTCAACACTGCTAACCAACCACAGAACGAGATACAACCACAGCAAGTAAGGGACACGGCCTGTGACTCAGTCTTTGTGGAGGTTCAAGGGCTCCATGGAGGGGCTGGGATGTCCAGGGGTCCCCAAGACAAAAGCTGCTCAATGCCCACTTCCCATTGGCTACAGGACTTGACCTCTCCTTGGTGCCTCTCTCAGAAGCCAGGTCAGGACAAGAGGAAGGCAAGGGGAGAGGGTGGCGTCCTGGCTCACAGGTAGCCCTCCCATCAGCCCTCTTCTGAAGGAAGCAGTGGACCTGGCTTCCAGACAAGTCCTTGCCAGTGGATACAATTCCAGGTGTGGGGTGCTTCCCACCTGGAGATCCTCCCGGATGCTCACAGTACACCCGCTCTCTGGGAAGTCACAGAACCCACGTGTCCTCTTGGGACTCTGGGAGACATGGCACAGCCTCATCTCCAATACTGAAACACTGAGAGACCGCGAAATATCCTTCAGACAGGGCAGAGACGTCACAGCACTTTTCACAGCAGGAGCCACGAGAGTGGGAACTTAACACACAGGAGAAAGGAGCACCCCTAGAAGACAGAGGAGCAGAGTGGGGCACACACCTACGGCTGAGACGACGATCACATCACACCTGAAAGAGGCTGTGGGGTGGGAGAACAGGGGCTCTTGTCTGTTACTGTGGTGGCTTTTTAGAGGAGCCAATGGAGATCTCCTCAGGCCATTGCAACTTCCTAAGTCTGGAGCCTTTCTCTCTAACCTCATGAAAGCTGTGTCTACCTCAATCCTGGACTTTGTCTGAGGTACTTGAGTGGCTCAGGGCTGAACAACTCTAAGTTCTCCCGTCAGCAGGAGGTAATGGGGGTTGGATCCCAAGGTCCAGTGAGGAGGGAGTTTAAGGGAGCATAAAAGGAAGACCTTTGTTACAGGCATTTCTGTTGCTGGAGGTCAACTCTCTTGGCCATTCATTTATGACTAAGAGTTTTGCAAAGACTTGAGGCAGGGCGAGTAGAAGAGCAGGGCTTCCCAGATGGCTCTAGAGGTAAAGAACCCACCTACCAACTCAGGAGATGCAAGAGATGCAGGTAGAAGAGACTAGAAGGCATTTTGGAATGATGGGCATACATTGTGAAAATGGCCTCCTCTCTTGTGACCACACCTGAAGAAGTGACACCCAGTTTGCCTCTTATCTGTGGGTCTAGAGGTACAAATGGACCCTTGGCAATTGGAGATCAGTGGAACATCTCCAGGGGCCACCTTTCCAACCACAGCCCAAAGCAATCCGAGGATGGTAAATTCCCAAAGCCGTGAGGCACCAGGGTCTCTACACCAGTTGGGTCAGGCAGTGTGAAAGCTCAAGGAACCCCTTTCCAGGCTCCTCACGTTCTCTCCTCAACCAGAGCCTGCACAGGCCTGAGCCTCCTCCCATGACGCTGGGGCCAGCATCCCCTCCTGTGGGACCCCCTTCAGCCTTCCTACTCCTGAGGCCACAGCTCATCCAAAGGAATCCCAGGAAGACATCAAAGCTGCCACAATCAGCCTCTCTCTGACGAGAAACACAGTGGGACTTCAGGCAGCTAGAAGAAAATCAATTCAAGATAAATTGGTTTCCTGGCAGAGATGTTCCATTTCTTGGCTCTCAAAGGGGAATGTCATCAAAACTGGGCTTTAAAACTGCCCTCGGTCTAAACACATTTGGAAAGGAAGATGCAGACCCAGCTGAGGACTTGTGACTCTTGATCCAGTGGACGGTGTGATGTGGATGCGACAGTCCCTCCCCGAGACCTCCACTTCCTAATTGGTCCAGCAGGTCACCCTCAGGCTGGGAAGGGGTCTAAGCAGACTGTATTCTCAGCCTGAGAGTAGACTTGAGTGGAAGAGGAGGGAAGACCATCTCGGGGCTCAGCCCCTGGGCCAGCAGCGTCCACCCTTCACGGACCTGGGGATAGGGGAGAGGGTAGGTTGTGGGCTCGGGGTCCGAGGCTGGTTGCCTGGGGGAGGTGCTGCCAGTCTGGCCTAGATGGGATCCAAGTCAGATGGCCTTCTTCTCTCTCCTCCTGCCGGCACAAGAGACTGCTGAAACTGGGTCAGTCGGAAGAGCCTTGCCCAAAGGCTTTCAAACAGATGGGTAGATCAAACCCCAGAATGCACTTCAGGTTCTCAAGTACTTTAAAATCAGACCCCCCAGCCAAGCATAATGAAAGCCCTGTGTCCCTGACTCTCCACAGAGATCACCAAATCCACCTTCTGGGAGCCAGTGCTGTCCAGGGAAGAGCATTTCCCAGAACCTGCCCAGCGGAGGAAGTGAAGGCTGCTTTAGGCCACCTCTGAGCTGACACCGGCACAGCGGCAGATACGAGCTTTCCCCTCAGCCCAGGAGCTCAGCCTGAAAGCCAGTTTGCGGCGGCTTCTTCAGGGAATAGCTCGAACCTGGAATCTGTCTGTGACTTGTGTAGAGGAAGGTCGAGCTGGAGCAAATAGCCAATTTCTGATGCTGTCAGACAGTGGGAGTCTAGTGGAGCATGAAGCTCAGATCTGACGAGCACTTGGCCAAAGGAGGACAGAGAAGGTTTACTGAAAACACCTTTGACATGCCCTCCCCGCCACCTCCAAGCCAGAAACGCTGTGCAGCTGGGACAGCCTGGCTGGGGTCTCCGTGGGAGTCCACCCAACCCACCCATGAGGCCTGCGTCCCACCACTCTTCATCTCTGCTTCCTCCAGTGGGGACTGGGCAAGGCCATCATGAGGGTCCCTTTCAACCTCTGATCAGGCCCTGCCAGTTGCACCTGCCTGCCCATCACCCAGTGGCCCAAAGGCAGCTGCTGGAGGCCCAGACTCTGAGTCCCTCTAGCTGGTGACACACACCAGCCCAGGTGCCTTCATCATCTCACTCCCGTTCCTGTTAAGGATGCTCATCTTCCCAGAGCAGCCAGTGCTTCATGCATACCTTCTCTGATGGCACGCCATCTGACATGTGATCAGGGTGTCTTGAGGGAGTGGAATTTTAAGGCTGAAAAGTAACTGAAAGGTTGGGCCAGGATGTACTTTATTCCTCCCTGTGGTATCTAGCACACTGCCCAGCCTGTAGTACAAAACACCAAGTGTTTTGACCAGTACCAGCCTGCCCAGCAGTCCTTCATGGCAGGCAGGAAATGTGTTCATGCTCCTCTGGAGGAAAGATGCCCAGAGTGGGCAAATGGAGCAGATGAGTGGTGAGCGCAAGGATCGACACATTCCCTTTCCTGGTCCAGGGCACGAATGCCCCCCAAGCATCTGAGCATCTCTTGCCAAAGTGTGACTTTCTGCCTTCCCAAATGCCACATGGGCCAGACGCATCGATGAGCCAGGACTCTGCCTCACTACCCCGCCTCTCTCCAGCCACCTGCCCCCACCTTCTCTGCTCGGGGATAACTGTTCTATGTTTTCATGCTGTCACTCACATATTTGTGTTTTCCTTTTTTTTTTCCTCTAGTACCTAATTTAGGCCTTCAACTACATGGTGAAAAGGTGTAGGGAGAAAGTGTTTTCCTTTTCTTTTGTGCTACTGTTTCTTTCCACTACCACCCCATCCTGCAGCATCCAGCCTGGCAGGAGGGAAAGGAGGGAAGGTGCAGGAAGGGAGAAGGCTTGCTAAGGAAGAGGAGAACCCATGTCTCGGTGGGGAATGATCATAAAAGGGCAAAGTCAACAAAACCACAACCCCAGTGCTACCCAGAAAATCTTTGCATCCCTTCAACAGAAAGCAGAATCAAGACTTTTTTCCAGGTCCCCAACTATTGCCAAACATCTCCCACAAGGAAGCAGAGGAGAGGGATGAGAGAGTCCTCATGGCCAATGACTTTCCAAGCACAAGGATTCCTTTTCAACTCCCTGTGGTTGTGCAGGGGCTGGAAGCTGGGGGAGCTGGCCTGGCAGGAAACTCAGGGAAAGAAAGCATCTGGTCTGGTGGCTTCTGGTTACCAGCAGGTTCTCCTGCTCATTCTGGAACAACACAAAGGTTTGCTTTGGTTTCCTAAGCCACGGGTGTGTGTGTGTGTGTGTGTGTGTGTGCATCTGTGTTCTCACCATCCATACTAATAACATTGATAGGAATTATAGAGATGCAGAGAGTCGAGCAAACAGGATGCAGTCTATATGAATACAACCTGGAGACTTGAGGGGTGTTGTTGAGGGAGAACAGAGATCTTGGGGGCTCACCCCCCCTCCATTTCTTATAGTGACTGCTTACCCTCTCTCTTCCCCACTACAGCAGCATTTTTTTTTTTTTTTTTCCATACTGGGTTGGTGCCATCCTGAATGGCTGCTTTGCTCGCTGCCTGGGCTAGAGGTCATGATTAGTCATTATATCTCTGCCGAAGAGGGTTCTGGCCGCCAGCCAGTCCCGGTCCCTGCCTTCCTCTGGCCTGCCTGGGAAATGTCACCATCAGCACAAATGCTTCCTTCTCTTGGTGGGGCCAAAGAAGGGGAAGGCCTGCAATGCCTCTCTTTCAAAGCACTGGGGTGAAGAGAGGGAGGCAGTTGGGAACAGAGACCGTGACCAAGGGTGTTCCTGGGCCCTCTGACCCCCATTCTGCGCCCCCCCCCAAGCCTCCCACCCAGGACCCTGAGGAGTTACCTCAGGTCTCAGCCATCTGAAGGGACATAGGCAGGGCCCCCTGAGAGCCCAGAGGGTGCCTCCTCTGGGATCCCGCCCCCTTCCAACGCTTTCACTGCACACAGGGGGCCTCTGTTCCTTCTGGGAAACCACGACCCTCCCCCTGACAGTTTCCTGGAGGTGCTTCCTGTGGCCTCTCCTCCCAGCAGCCTGGGGAGGGCGCCCTGCAGCAACACCCTGCCCTGAGCAGATGCTGAGATGCTCAAAAGCCGGCCAGCCCTGCTCCCGCAGCCAGGGCACCCGGGCGGGCGGCACCCAAGGACAGCTTCCTGTCCCTTTGGCCTCCCTCCCAGAACAGTTACCTCAGCTGTCCCGCCTCCCTAGAAAGGACCCAGCTCCCCTTGGTCAAAGCCCCTGGAAGGCCTTGAACTAACTCACTTGCTCTGCTCTTTCTACACCAGGCGCCAGTGGCCGTGGAGAATTGAGACCAGATCCCCAGGCTCTGGGAATGTTCAGGATCTGGGGGAGGGGGGAAGGGGGGAGTCGTAAACCCCCCAATAGCTGCAGAGCCCCGCCTCTGACCACTGACCAGTTAGACCTAAGGAAACCCGCAGGGCCATGGGGCTGGGTGGGGAGACCTGAAGGCCTGAGGCAAACGAAAGCATCTAGGCTTCCACCCTCTTCCCCACTTACCTGGTGTCCAGGGGAAACTGGGCTAACTGGGAAACCAAAAGCATCCTTTTGGGGATGGGAGTAAGATCCTCAAAAGGGGAAGCAGACAACAGGAGGAAGAGGAACCTCCTCCAGCTTGCTGGGTGGTGGGGAGGACTGGCCAGGTGCCCCCTTTCTTGGGGTCCCAGCTGCTGGCCAGCTGGACTTGGGGACCAGGTCAGGGAGGGCCTTCCGGGCCTGATGCCTCTGGAGGCAGAGCCTGGCAGTCCTCCACTCCCAGGGTGGCAGGTGGTGACCCAGCCTGGCTGGGTGACCACCGCTTTCTCCACCACACCCCCGCCTTCCATCCAGACCAGGAGGACCTCAGCTGTCCAGAACTGACAGAGGTTGGGCCTTTGGGGAAATAAACAAACAAACAAAAAAAACACGTTACCAGGATCTCAGGCCTTTAGGGAGAAAACAATGAGTTATAACAACTCTTTCTTCCCATGCCTTCTAGTTATTTGGGTGCAGGATTTCTTCCTAAGGGGAACCCAGGTTTCTGGCCCCCTCTTCAAAGGCCCTCCCCCAGCCCCAATTCTCTTCCTTTTACTTTGCCTAAAGTGAAAATCTTTGACCCTTTCCACTCCTTCCTCAGGGCTGCCTCTCCCTCCCTCTCCAGGGATGTGAGCCTACTCTAGGTGACACCAATATCCAGCTCAGGAAAAGAGGCAAGTGGGGCACCTTCAGCAGGAGTGTGAGCTCAGCTCTAACCCAGGAAGCCATGTCTCCCTAGGGCTGGGACACAGGCACGCCCTGAAGGGGCCCACAGTGGGTGGCAGGGGAGAGCCTGGAGGTTCAGGGAGTGAGAGAGGAAGGGGGGCTGTGGTCCCAGCATCTTCATTTGGACTGAGAGCCTCCTAGGGGGCAGAGAAGGGGGTCCTCAGGGCTCCCCCCTCACCTCCTACACAAGGACTCAAAGAAGATACCAGAGGCCCCACTTCTCTGAGTCTGGAAGCCTAAGGGTGCCCATAATTTTTCTTCAAGCGCATAGATCTGTCTCTTAAATTTGCCCCTATAGGAAGAGTAATAATCACCTCATTTTTCTTCCTTAAAATATCTGAACTTTTAAAGGGAAGGGCATAAAGGAATCATGCTGTGTTCAAAGCACAAAGACTCAAATGCAGCATGAGCGTAAACTCTCCAGGGTATCATGAAACCATCACTGTGAAAGCCAAACCCTCCCCCCCAACCTTAAACCTGCTCTCCTCCCCAGCGCCAAAGGAATCTGGCCTCCCTCCCACGGGCTTGCTATCCTGGTTGCAGACAGACCGAGCCAAGTCCAGGGAAGCCGCTGCCCGCGAGGCCTGTGCAGGCCTCCTACCTGGCTCCGGGACAATGACAGGAGCAGGGGCACCTTTGGACTGGCCGGCTCCTGCCTCGGGGGCTCTGAGTCACTGCAGGGTTGAGAAAGAAAGTCAGAAGGTGAACATCCCACCAGGGGCCTTGTCTCTCTAGTTCCTCACTCTGGTGCCTGCACTGGATTTGCTGCAGGCCCCAAAGGCAGCTTTGAAAATACCTACAGGAAACAGAGGTTTCAACTTCCGGCTTGGACCGCGCAGCTGCACCTTCTCTCTGGCTAGCGGGAGCCACAGCATCGGGGTGAAGCTGAACCAGGGCAGCCTGTCTGTGCCCGGGCTTTGAGCTGAGAGGCAGCAGCATCCTTACCTCCACATGGTGGCCTCTGTGCCATGACAGGCGCTACCACGGTGCAGGAGAGCCCCGCCCCCCGCCCGCCCCCCAACCAAGGAACCCAAGCCCCGTGTCAGGATCTTCAGCAACATTGACTCTAGTCCCTGAAAGAACCCTCCTGGATAGGCCAGATCCCCCTTGTCAGATGTGGAACATGAAGCCCAGAGAGGTTAAGTCATCTCCCCAAGTCATTTCTGCTAGAAACTAGCAGAGCTGGGCTTTAAAAACCAAAGTTTTTAAGTGACTGTTACACTAAACTGAACGACAGCCCTCTCTAGAAGTCAGAGCCCCATTCTAGGCTGCGCTGACCTTATAGAAGGGAGTATCTTCATTCTGAAATCCCCAGCCCCAGGGTACATCCTCACCTTCCACCACAGATCTATGCTCAGTCACAATATTCTTGTCACAGCTTGACCTCGTGACCCTGACCACAAGCAGCCTGTTCCTTAAAACATAAACCCCCTTTGGTCAAAATGGCAATTCCAAGAAGGCATCTAATCTTGGCTAACTCACACAAGAAAGTGGGTGTGAAAATCATTTTGGGGGTCCTTACCAGACAAGCCCAGCTTTCCAGTGATGACTTATAAAACATTATGCCTTTTAAGACTCCTGATATCACTGTGGAACAGGCAGATGGGCAAACTGAGGTTCAGAGACATTAAGTGCTTTGCCCAAGATCAAACAGCTACTCAGTGGCAGGGGTAAAACAAAAACCCTGAGCATCCATATGCACCCATGATTCCAGCTCATTCTCTGGGGCTCAAAAAAAGAGCAGTTGTTGACCAACATCTTCCTTTTTTCAATACAGAAAGTGATCAGTGTGACCATGATTTTTGCTTACAGTATCCTGCAAGTGCCATCTCACCAGCCGGCTTTGCTGTCCTCATTTTCCAGATGGGGGAAACTGAGGTTTCCAAAGAAGGGATTGGGCCCATCCTGTAGGCAGTGAAACTGAAAAGGGAATGCTGGGCCTTCCTGATGTTCAGTGCAGAGTCCTGGCCACCCTCACTCCTGTGGAAGGTTCCAGCACCTTCCTTGCTCTCCAAGACTCAATCACACCTTCATAGCTTCTGTGGCAGCCAGTGTGTCTGGAGAAAGAACACAGTCCCCTCCCCGCCCCCCAACCCATCAACTGTGTTGAGGTGGAGAACACTCTCCAAAGTGGGTCTATCACATGCAGGGTCAATGTTTTAGTTTCAGATTTGCTTTTTTAAGCTTTTAAGCCATTTGTGGCTTTTGCGAACAACTTGATGACTTTTTTCCTAAAATTAAGCAAAGTGACCTTTCAAAACCAATAACCAGCCTTTGAGGATGCCCACTTTGGGTTTTGTGGGAGGACAGAGAGCCAGGGCCATCAGGGGAAGAAATCTGGCCCTCCAATGTGACCCTCTTGGGTAAATGGATGATGGTCTGACCACATGGCAGCTTCCCAAACCCTCCCTGGGCCTCCAGAATCCAAAACGGGTGCACCAACCAATAGGGGGAAGGAAATCCCTCCAGAGGAAGATGGAAATCCCATCTGGTCAGCCCTTTAAACGAGATCATTATGTACCCATGGAACTCCCTCCAAGGCCACGGGCCCCTGCAGGAGACTGACCTCCACCTCTGGCCACAGGTCACCCTGCAAAGGACCCGGGGAGAGACCCACACAGCTCAGCTCCCTGCCAGGCTGCCCCGGGTCCACTAGCCAAGAGCAATTAGTCAGGAAGGCGGGCTCTTGCCAAGTCCTGGCGAGAAGGCCTCAGCCGGGCAGAGGTGGCCCAAGTGGCTGGAGCCTCCAGGCCTCTGGAGGGCTTTTTTTCAGGAGCTGAAGGTCTAAAAATAACCTGGGCCTTTGTTGTAAGCAGCCAGACCACAGACGTGGAGCTGATTTCAAGGAAGCCAAGCACACGTGAGGGGCCAGCTCACCGAGACCTGCCCTTTGGGCAAATGATTTTTCCAGAAATGTGTCAGTTACTGCGTGCTGCTGCTGCCCCCACTGCTGCGGAGATTCAAAGGTGGCCAGGCCTGCTCCAGCCCCCGGGGCTGCCTTCCAGCACAGACTTCTCGGCATCCGATCGCCTCCCCACCTCGTCTCGACACATTTTTTTTTTTTTTCCCCAAAGGGAGAATCCCGCATGGACTGGGGACTTCGGAGACAAGAGCAGCCCTCAAGCTGAAGATTCTGCGTGATGGTCACCCTGGTCATAAGTAATCACATCATCCCAGTTATTTGTTTAGGGAATCATCATTTCTTCCCCCATCCTGAAACTCCCAAAGTCGGGTCTCAGCAGACAATGGCAAACGTACACGATGCAGAAGGAAGGAGTTGCCCGGGAAAAGGGATCTGTGACGCCACATCAACACCGAAGGGCTTCGCAGAGCTGCAGTCCTCAGGAGCAGCATTCGGATTCTTGACCTGGCAGCCTTCACTCACCTCCCCAGGTTCTTGGTCCACCAGGGAAAGCTCCAGACCCAGACCGAGTGGAAGGCAGAGCCTTGATCTCTTCAGAGCTCTGCCTGTGCTGTGGCTTGTCTCTCCTCAAGGATGCCCCAGCTCTGACAATCTGGTCCCGGGCAAAGCCATTCCTGATGGACAGTAAACACTGACTGTCTGTGACACGGCCTTCAGAGTGTTGGCGCCCACCTCTCATGGCCTCCCCCTCCCTCCCCAGCACCATCTAGAGAACCCCCCCGGCTGTCACTGATATCACAGGATATCCGCTGGGGGAGCAGAAAGCAGCAAAAAGTTCTTCTTCAAAGAGACGGAGGTACCAGGAGGGATTTCAGGGCTTCATCATCTGGATGGCCTCCAGGTCCCGAGTCTAGAAGTTTCTAGGGAGGCTTCTCCGCAGCCCTTTGTTCCTCTGCCGAGTTCAGGATGGAAAGACGAAGCTGAGGGCAGGGGGGCTGTGCGAAGTTTTCTTGGAACACGATAGATAATACGAAACACCAAACCACACAGGAGTGATGGGATGGGTGATCACAAAATGCGACCTTAAAATGGGGAACCAGTGAGAGGGCCCGGTGCTAGGATAAATGTGAGGGAGGGTCCACAGGGCTGTGGCTGGGGTCATTCTTCAAAAGTTTACCATCTTTCTGGCAGAAACAAGGGGTGGGGGGCTGGCTGAAGAACGGAAACCTGCACGTAGGAGGTAAGCAGACCTCGCCCCTTGATGCCCTGTGTCCGCATGCTCTGTGGTTACTGATTGGCGTTCCTCCTTACAGTTGGTCTGTCTGGATATATGGGAGAAGGGGTTTGATCGGGTTTGAACTGGGCTCTGCTTCAGCCTCTCCAGTGGCAAGTCACCTTATATGTGTGACTGGGGACCCTAGGCCTGGCAGCCGAAGGCTGAGGCTTTTTCTTTGAGCAGTTCCCAGCATAAGTGGCAGCTCCAGCTCCCTACAAGAAACGAGATGGTATTACAAGCAGCCTCTCCCCAAGCCTCAAGCCCCACCCCTTGGCCCTAAACTTTTTATCAGCCCCATTTTATTTTGGATTTTCATGATCAAGAGACTGAGTCCCAGTTCCGAAATGTGCTGAAGTCTGTTGCTCAGCAGAACGCTGCTCAGAAAATAGTTAAGTGCACAGAGACGATTGGCCGAACACCAGTGAAGACCCTGCTTCCTTGGTTGTGCCTCTTAACCAGCATCACCGGGTCTGGGCCAGTTTCCTCTAGAAACTCACACCTCTCCCACTATCTCAGTCATAAACCAGGGAAACATCTCCTTGGCCTTCAAGCTGGAATTTCAGCTGGCTGAACTGGGTCTCAGTTGCATGATCTGTAAAATGGGAGTGGTCATACCTACCTTGAAAGGTTATGAAACTTAAATGAGACAAGATATGTGAAGCCCTTAGCACAAGGCCTGCACTTTAGTGAGGGCTCAGGAAGTGATAGAACTAGCTGTTATTGGTGACCTCATCATTATTACCTTCTGGGGGCTCAGCCACGGGGGGATTTAAACAGTACATGTGGTAGCCACGGTCACAGTCATCGCAGAAGAGTAGCTGGTCCTAGTGGAACACAGAGTAGAAGGAGAGGAAGAAATATGGAATTTTTCGGTTAATTATTTTTCTGGCCCCCAATGACCCATGCCACCAGCTTATTTCCATTAATCAACCTCCCTGGATGCCCGTTTCCCAGCCCATTTGGAGTCCTCATTTCCCTCTGAACAGCCACGTGCTTTGCCCACGCCTGCAATGCCCTCATCTGTCCTCTGAACTTCGCAAACCTTACTTCCACATAAGTGTTCTCAAACCATTCCTCCTCCAAGAAGCCCCCCTAGCCCACCATCTCACATCCAAGCCTAAAGGGATTCTTTATGCTTCTGAACTCACATCACCAACACTTCTGCCTCCATAAGGGTAGAAAATGAATTTAATGCATTTCTGTATTCCTCAGGATATTTGCCTAGTGAATAGACAGTACTTTAAATGTTTGTAAATCTTAACTGAATGGCTCTGGACCTCACTCTTTCCATTTATGAAATGGGCAGCATACTTGCTTAACAACTCAGAACCTTTTCAGGGTTTCATTACTAGAGAAATGCAAGTGGTATCATGCCACCTGTCAGCTCCTAAAAGCCTCCTTGGAGGCTGGAGCTTGGAGACCAGATGAGAATAGGCTTTTCTGGCACTGAGGTTGACTTCCAAGGACACAGTTGACACCTTTGCTCGTGTACTTCTTTCTGTACGGGGGCTCTCCCAGTCCCTGGCCCCTTCTCTTCTGGACTATTCCCTAACCACCCTTCACGTCTTCAAACACCTCTCTGCTACAAAAACTTCACTAATCTACTCAAATGGAAGCTCTCTGACCCCTCTTGCATCCTCATGTACTTTCGCTTTCTTATGACATTTAATTGCACTTTATTTTATGCTGCCAAGCCTGGCATGTGGTAGACATCTGCAGACAGTCCGTTTGGAACACGGCTCTTTTGTCCATGCCTGTACAGGCTGCACAGCCCTTGGGGCAGACGTTGTCTTACTCATCTCCACATCTCCTTCAGAACTTCTGTGCATAGGAGCTACTCAGTAAGTGTTTGTGACCTGGTCCCCATCCTCTAGGTTCAGCCCTGTTCTAGTCAGTTATCTTTGGGTCTGCTTTGATGGCTTATAAGACATCTGCAAAGTTTTGTATCAAATCTCACCTTGGCTTTTGCCAGTTTAGAGATCCTGGAAAAAGTAGATACAGAAGTTGAAAACCCCTGTGAGCAAGCAGTGAGGCAGGAGAGACCATGAAAGATCTCTTTTTTTTAATCATGCTAAGACCTTTCAATAGGACACAATGGGAAGCTTTCAAAGGGTTAGCAACAGAGGAGTGACATGGTTAGACTTGCAATTTAGAAAGATCTCACTAGCTGCTGTATCTCATTGTATCAGAATAGATGCCCAGGTGGAGAGAGATTGGTTCTTGAGGCCGGAAGACCACTTTAAGAGGCTACTGTAGTCATCAGGTAAGAGATAACGTATGCTGATGGTCTGAACAAGGGTTGTGGGTTGAGGGAGAGAAAAGGGGCCTGCTTCCATTTGAGAGTCATTGATCAGCTGTAGAGAGTGAAAAGGAAGAAATCGAGGGTGTCTCCTAGGTTATGATCTTGGTCAGCGAGCCAGATAAGGTAGCCATCCATTAAGCCATGAGCAGAGGAGCAGGCCTGTGGGAGGCAGAAGGCAACCTCAGCTATAAACTTGTTCTGTAGATCTACAGATCAACTGGTGAGAATGCCCTGCAGGCAGCTGGAGATCAGGAGGGAGGCCTGAGTATGAGATATGGGTTAGGGAGTCTTTGGTGATGAGAGGGTAATGAAGGTCCTGGGAGAGGAAGCCCAGAGTATGTGAAAGCAGATGTTTTTGAACTTGTGCTCATGGAGAGGTATCCATGAACTCCTTGAAATTAAATGTACAATTGTGCATACAAGTCCAAATGTAGATTTTTCTAAGGAAAAAGTAAATCCATAGCTTTCGTTGAATTTTCTGAAGAACCAAGAACTCAAAAAAGTGACTGAGGAGAAGATCAAGAATAGAGGCTTGGGGAACACCAAAGTTAAGGACAGGCAGACAAATAAGAGGCTAAGAAGCAGCAGTAGGAAATGTAGGATGAAAATGAGAAGCTATTCCGAGGGTTACACCACTATTGTCAGAACTCAAGTAAGCTAAACGGCAATATGATTTAGGGATGACATGAGGGAAAACAAGTTAGAAGAGGAACAAGAAACAGGAAGAGACGTGAGAAACAATACTACTAATATCTGAAATACATTGACAACTCCTACTTATATAAGAAGACAGGATATCCTGGTTTAGACTTTCTCAAAGGGAAACCAAGGTATCTGTGGGGTTTAAATGTATCATTCATAGGTTGATAATTGTCTAGCACCATAATCTCTTCTTTTCCATTTGCTTCTCAGATAACTGCCTGACAATATTACCAAAAACCACCCCCGAAAAAACAAAAACCCAGCCCACGCTATCCCCCGTGAGAGACACACTTTAAGGGTTGTTTCATACTCCTAAGTATTTAGGAGCCAGAATTCACTATGGCTACAGTCCCAGTAGAATGGAAACCCTTTGCTGGGTTGCACATTCCCACCCATTCAATGACCAGTCTCTCTAGTTTCTTATTTATCCTTCTTCCATTTCTCTTACACAGTTAAAAAGATATCTGTGTATTTTCTTACGCCTTTCTTACAAAAGTGGCCATGTACTATAGATAATATTTTTACTTTGCTTTTCCATTTAACAACATATCCTGGAAATCACTCCATATTAATTCATAAAGATGAATTTATGGTATTATGGTTTTACAGCTACACAGTACTTCATTGTGCCATCCTTTATTCACCCATACTGTGTATGCGCATTTAGGTCATTTCCAATATTTTGCAATTATAAGCAGTGTGGTCATGAAGAACCTTATGTGTATGCATTTTCACAGTGTTATGGGTATAGCTTTAGGATAGGATAGGTGAGGCAGCCCAGTCAAAATGTACGTGCCCGGCGGTTGTGTTAGGTACTGGTAGAACAGAGGGTTGTACCACTTTGTTTTGCCATTGACAATGCATAAGGGTGCCAGCTTTCCCACAACTGCATCAACAGAATACACTGTCATACTTTTTTCCCCTAATTTTATGGGTAGGAAAGGATATCTCAATTTTGTTTACAGTTAAATTTCTTTAATTATGAATGCGTTCAAACCATTTTTTCCCATGTATAAGGGTCATTTTTATATCTTCCGTGAACTATCTTTCCCATTTTTCCCATTTTCTATCAAGTTTATGATCTTTGTCCTTCAAACTTTAAGGGCCCTTTATATGTTACACATTGCCACCTTTATCCGTAGTGTATGCTGCAAGTATTTTCTCCCAGTTTGTCAGTTATCTTTGTACTTTATAGTGTTTTTCAGTATGCAGATGTTTTTGTGGTCAGATTTGTCAACATTCTCTTTTATTCCTAGCGAATTCTGAATCACAGAAAATCTCATTTTATATTTAGATTAGAGAGGAATTTATCCATGTTTTCTTCTGATACTAATATGGTTTTACTTTTTACATGTATATCCCCAGTTCACGTGAAGACTGTTCTTCTGTGTTACACAAGATGCGGACCTAATTTTATCTTTTCCCAAATGGTTACCCTGTTGTCCCAGTACCATTCATGAAAATGTCTATCTTTGATCCAATAATTTTAGATACAACCTTTGTGTGTGTGTGTGTGTGTGTGTGTTAGTAGCTCAGTTGTTTCCAACTCTTTGTAACTCCCCATGGACTATAGCTCACCAGGTTCCTCTGTCCATGAGATTCTCCAGGCAAGAATACTGGAGTGGGTTGCCATTCCCTTCTCCAGCAGGTATTCCCAATCCAGGGATCAAATCTGAATCTCCCACATTGCAGGCAGATTCTTTACCATCTGAGCCACTGGGAAGACCAAACTTTTATCTTACACTAAATGTCCATATGTAATTGGGTTGATTTGTGAGTTTTCTATTCCATTCCACTGGTCTTTTTGTCCATACTGGGATTTCTTCTGATACTAATATGGTTTTACTTTTTACATGTATATCCCCAGTTCACGTGAAGACTGTTCTTCTGTGTTACACAAGATGCGGACCTAATTTTATCTTTTCCCAAATGGTTACCCTGTTGTCCCAGTACCATTCATGAAAATGTCTATCTTTGATCCAATAATTTTAGATACAACCTTTGTGTGTGTGTGTGTGTGTGTGTGTTAGTAGCTCAGTTGTTTCCAACTCTTTGTAACTCCCCATGGACTATAGCTCACCAGGTTCCTCTGTCCATGAGATTCTCCAGGCAAGAATACTGGAGTGGGTTGCCATTCCCTTCTCCAGCAGGTATTCCCAATCCAGGGATCAAATCTGAATCTCCCACATTGCAGGCAGATTCTTTACCATCTGAGCCACTGGGAAGACCAAACTTTTATCTTACACTAAATGTCCATATGTAATTGGGTTGATTTGTGAGTTTTCTATTCCATTCCACTGGTCTTTTTGTCCATACTGGGTTTTTTTAAATTTTACTTTATTTTACTTTACAATACTGTATTGGTTTTGCCATACATCAACATGAATCTGCCACAGGTGTACACGTGTTCCCAATCCTGAACGCCCCTCAGGCATCATAGTATGTTTTAATGTCTGGTAGGGCTAGACTCCCTTCATAATTTGCTGTCTTTCAGTGTTTCATTGGCTAATCTTGCATTTTTCCCGTGTGAATTTTAGTATCAACTTGTCTAGTTCCATTAAAAAGCATGTCAATGAATTTATTGGGTTTAAATCAAATTTATAAATTAACTTAGGAAGGACTGAAATCTTTACAATTTGAGTCATTCTATCCAAGATCATACCACGTCTTCATTTGTTCAAATCTATTTCTATGTCTTTTCAAAAGCATTTAAAATTTTTCTTTATTTAGGTCGTATGTACTTACAGCTAAGTTTATTTCTAAATATTTCTCCTTTTTTTGCTATTGTCAGTGGAGCTTCTCCACCATAATGTCTTCTAACAAAAATGATGTTATTATTTGTGCATATGAGGGCTATTAATTTCTGTATGATAATTTTACACATTGCTACCTTTAATGTTTGAGTTAGCTTTATTGTTGATTCTCTAGAGCTTCCCAGATACACTACCATAGTTTATGAAATAGAGAAAAACTTTCTAATTTGTTACCATTCTTATTGTTACTTATTGTTATCTCAAGTATTTATTGTACTTATTGTTCTTATTGTTATCTCTTACCTAGTTGCATTAGCTAATATCTCTAGAGTAATGAGTAGTAATAGCATTAGTGGGCATCTTTACCTGGTTCCTGATCTTAGAAATGCTTCTAGCGTTTCTCTGTTAAACAAGATAATGGCTTTAGTTCTCAGATATAAAAAAGTTATCATGTTAAGAAAGTATCCCACAATTTCTATTTTTTTGAGTGTTGTGATCATGAATTGGTGTTGAATCCACTCCCTTACTTTGAAAACTGATGAAGGAAAAGAATCAAGTGTTTATCCTGCTTTTTCTAAATAATCTATAGCTCAGGGTAACCAAATACAAGGTTTGGAAAGTTTCTCTTTATAGAATTACTCCAGCTATTAAACAAAGAAGAAGAAATCATAGATTAAGAATATCACTACTTACAATCCCTAATAAAATGGCTGTCTGGGGAGGCCTTACAACTAGCTGTGAAAAGAAGAGAAGCGAAAAGCAAAGGAGAAAAAACAGGGTGACAATATACAGCCTTGATGTACTCCTTTCCCAATTTGGAACCAGTCTGTTGTTTCATGTCCTGTTCTAACTGTTGATTCTAGACCTGCATACAGATTTTTCAAGAGGCAGGTTAAGGGGTCTGGTATTCCCATCTCTTTTAAGAATATTCCAGTTTGTTGTGATCCACACAGTCAAAGGCTTTGGTGTAGTCAATAAAGGAGAAGTAGCTATTTTTCTGGAACTCCCTTGCTTTTTCGATGATCCAGTGGATGTTGGCAATTTGATCTCTGGTTCCTCTGCCTTTTCTAAATCCAGCTTGAATATCTGGAAGTTCTCAGTTCACGTACTATTGAAGTCTCACTTAGAGAATTTTGAGCATTACTTAAACAGCATGTGAGATGAGTGCAATTGTGTGGTAGTTTGAACATTCTTTGGCATTGCTTTTCTTTGGGACTGGAATGAAAACTGACCTTTTCCAGTCCTGCAGCCACTGCTGAGTTTTCCAAATTTGCTGGAATATTGAGTGCAGCACTTTCACAGCATCATCTTTTAGGATTTGAAATAGCTCACCTGGAATTCCATCACGTCCACTAGCTTTGTTCGTAATGATGTTTCCTAAGGCTCACTTGACTTCATATTCCAGGATGTCTGGCTCTAAGTGAGTGATCAAACCATCATGGTTATCTGGGTCATGAAGATTCTTTTTTGAATAGTTCTCGGTATTCTTGCCTCCTCTTATTATCTTACGCTTCTGTTAGGTCCATCCCATTTCTGTCCTTTATTGTGCCCATCTATGCATGAAATGTTCCCTTGTATCTCTAATTTTCTTGAAGAGATCTCTAGTCTTTCCCATTCTATTGCTTTCCTCTGTTTCCTTGCATTGATCATTGAGGAAGGCTTTCTTACCTCTCCTTGCTATTCTTTGGAACTCAGAATTCAGATGGGTATATCTTTCCTTTTCTCCTTTGCTTTTCGCTTTTCTTCTTTTCACAGCTATTTGTAAGGCCTCCTCAGAAAACCATTTTGCCTTTTTGCATTTCCTTTTCTTGGGGATGGTTTTGATCACTGCCTCCTNTCTCCTTGCTATTCTTTGGAACTCAGAATTCAGATGGGTATATCTTTCCTTTTCTCCTTTGCTTTTCGCTTTTCTTCTTTTCACAGCTATTTGTAAGGCCTCCTCAGAAAACCATTTTGCCTTTTTGCATTTCCTTTTCTTGGGGATGGTTTTGATCACTGCCTCCTGTACAATATCATGAATCTCCGTTCATAGTTCTTCAGGCACTCTATCAGATCTAACCCCTTGAATCTATTTGTCATTTCCACCGTATAATCACAAGGGATTTGATTTAGGTCATACCTGAATGGTCTACTGGTTTTCTCTACTTTCTTCAATTTAAGTCTGAATTTGGCAATAAGGAGTTCATGACTGGAGCCACAGTCAGCTCCTGGTCTTGTTTTTTCTTAACTGTATAGAGCTTCTCCATCTTTGGCTGCAAGGAATATAATCAATCTGATTTCAGTGGGTTTTTGTAAATCTGGCTTNTCTTCAATTTAAGTCTGAATTTGGCAATAAGGAGTTCATGACTGGAGCCACAGTCAGCTCCTGGTCTTGTTTTTTCTTAACTGTATAGAGCTTCTCCATCTTTGGCTGCAAGGAATATAATCAATCTGATTTCAGTGGGTTTTTGTAAATCTGGCTTTTTTGAAGCAGACTTCAGTGGGTTTTTGTAAATCTGAAGTAAGCCCATGTCTATGAGGGTGCCTGAATGTGTTACTGCTGCAGCAGCTATGGCTGTAGACCAGGAGCTGATGGAGGCAGGCCCAGGGGAAGCTGCAAACCAGAAAGTAGCTAGGGCAGATGGCCACCTCTTGTTTCCTTCCAGGACTCACACCCTGGTTTGGCTCTACAGTAGACTGGAAGGCTATGCACCATATCGTCTTTATTATTCATTCATTCAACAAGTGTTCATGGAGTCCCTGCCCCCTGTCAAGCATTATGCCAGAAGCTGGAGACTGGTGTGAACAACATAGACACTGTCCCCAAGACACTGCTCCAGGTGTCATAGAACCGACAAGCAAACATTCCATGGAGGACAATGGAGTGATTAAAATAATCACATGCCCAGGGAAAATTACAAGTAGGTGAGTTGTTTCTAAAGAAGTGATGCCTAAGCTGAGGTTCCAAGTATAAGAGTTACCAGGGCAAAGGTGAGGGGAAAAAGACTACGGGCAAAGGTGAGGGAAGAGGAAGAGTATTCTGAGTAGAGGGAACAGCACATGCAAGGGCCCTGGGGCATCAGAGAACATGGCATCTTCAAGGAACCAAAAGAGGCCAGTGTTGTTGGAGAGCAGGGAGGTGTAGGAAAATGAAAAGCAGGGATATGCAGATGGAATTTCATGCCCTGTTTTGAACCTGAGCGTACCCAGTAACTTCCAAAAGGTTTAAAGGCAATGGCGGGGCTGTATTTTGAAGAAGTCCCTGTATCCCAAATGCTGAGTGCAGGGTACTGCCTGGGATGTTTTCACCATTTGACACATACTTGTTGAATGAATGAATAACCAGGATCATGGCTGAAATTCTGGGACTTAATGTCTTGCATGCAAAAATAATTAAAACAAACATAAACTGAAAATATATTAAAGACCTAAATGTAAGGCCAGACATCTCAGAGGAAAACATACACTTAGCAGTCTTTGACATAAATCTCAGAAATATCTTTTCTGACCCACCTCCTAGAGTATCGAAAATAAAAACAAAAATAAATAAATGGGACCTAATTAAACTTAAAAGTTTATGCACAGCAAAGGAAACCATCAGTTCAGTTCAGTCGCTCAGTCGTGTCCGACTCTTTGCGACCCCATGAGTCGCAGCACGCCAGGCCTCCCTGTCCATCACGATCTCCCGGAGTTCACTCAGATTCACGTCCATCGAGTCCGTGATGCCATCCAGCCATCTCATCCTCGGTCGTCCCCTTCTCCTCCTGCCCCCAATCCCTCCCAGCATCAGAGTCTTTCCCAATGAGTTAACTCTTCGCATGAGGTGGCCAAAGTACTGGAGTTTCAGCTTTAGCATCATTCCTTACAAAGAAATCCCAGGGTTGATCTCCTTCAGAATGGACTGGTTGGATCTCCTTGCAGT
>SJYX01002934.1:76964-111284 GCA_006410675.1 Oreotragus oreotragus | reverse complement strand
AATGTCACGAACCTCATTCCATAGTTCATCAGGAACTCTGTCTATCAGATCTAGGCCCTTAAATCTATTTCTCACTTCCACTGTATAATCATAAGGGATTTGATTTAGGTCATACCTGAATGGTCTAGCAGTTTTCCCTACTTTCTTCAATTTAAGCCTGAATTTGGAAATAAGGAGTTCATGATCTGAGCCACAGTCAGCTCCTGGTCTTGTTTTTGTTGACTGTATAGAGCTCCTCCATCTTTGGCTGCAAAGAATATAATGAATCTGATTTCGGTGTTGACCATCTGGTGATGTCCATGTGTAGAGTCTTCTCTTGTGTTGCTGGAAGAGGGTGCTTGCTATGACCAGTGCATTTTCTTGGCAAAACTCTATTAGTCTTTGCCTTGCTTCATTCAGACAAAAAGACAACCCTCAAAATGGGAGAAAATACTTGCAAACAAAGCAACTGACAAGGGATTAATCTCCAAAATACATAAATAGCTCATGTATATACATGCAGCTCAATACCAAAAAAACAAACAACCCAATCAAAAAATGGGCAGAAGACCTAAATAGACATTTCTCCAAAGAAGACATACAGATGACCAAGAGGCACATGAGAAGATGCTTAGCCTCACTAATTATCAGAGAAATGCAAATCAAAACTACAATGAGGTACCACGCTACACTGATCAGAATGGTCATTATCAAAAAATCTATAAACAATAAATCTGGAAAGGATGTGGATAAAAGGGAACCCTCTTACACTGTTGATGGGAATGTAAACTGATAAAATCACTCTGGAGAACAGTATGGAAATTCTTTAAAAGTCTAAAAACAGAAATACCATATGATCTAGCAATTCCACTCCCAGGTACATACCTGGAGAAAACCATAATCCCAAAAGATACATGCACCCCAATGTTCACTGCAGCACTGTTTACAACAGCCAAGATATGGAAACAACCTAAATGTCCAAAGACAAAGGAATGGATAAAGAAGATGTGGCACAGATATACAGTGGAATGTTACCCAGCCATAAAAAGAAAAAACGTGTGGCATTTGCAGAGACATGGATGGACCAAGAGACTGTAATATAGAGGGAAGTAAGTCAGAAAGAGAAAAATATTATATATTAATGCATATATGTGGAATCTAGAAAAATGGTAGAGATGACCTTATTTGCAAATCAGAAATAGAGACACAGATGTAGAAAACAAACATATGGACACCAAGTGGAGGAAGGAGGTGCAGGGATGAATTAGGAGATTGGGATTGACACATACACACTACTACTATGTTCAGTGTAGATAACTAATGAGAACCTACTGCTAGCAGCAGCAGCTACTTATAACATTTGTAAAACATCAGTTCAGTTCAGTTCATTTCAGTAGCTCAGTCGTATCCAACTCTTTGCGACGCCATGAATCACAGCACGCCAGGCCTCCCTGTCCATCACCAACTCCCGGAGTTCACTCAAACTCACGTCCATCGAGTCAGTGATGCCATCCAGCCATCTCATCCTCTGTCATCCCCTTCTCCTCCTGCCCCCAATCCCTCTCAGCATCAGTCTTTTCCAAAGAGTCAACTCTTCGCATGAGGTGGCCAAAGTACTGGAGTTTCAGCTTTAGCATAATTCCTTCCAAGTAACACCCAGGACTGATCCCCTTTAGAATGGACTGGTTGGATCTCCCTGCAGTACAAGGGACTCTCAAGAGTCTTCTCCAACACCACAGTTCAAAAGCATCAATTCTTCAGCACTCAGCTTTCTTCACAGTCCAACTCTCACATCCATACATGACTACTGGAAAAACCAGAGCCTTGACTAGACAGACCTTTGTTGGCAAAGTAATATCTCTGCTTTTGAATATGCTATCTAGGTTGGTCATAACTTTCTGTCCAAGGAATAAGCATCTTTTAATTTCATGGCTGCAGTCACCATCTGCAGTGATTTTGGAGCCCTCAAAAATAAAGTCTGACACTATTTCCACTGTTTCCCCATCCATTTCCCATGAAGTGATGGGACCAGATGCCATGATCTTCATTTTCTGAATGTTGAGCTTTAAGCCAACTTTTTCACTCTCCTCTTTCACTTTCATCAAGAGGCTTTTTAGTTCCTCTTCACTTTCTGCCATAAGGGTGGTGTCACCTGCATATTTGAGGTTATTTCTCCCGGCAATCTTGATTCCAGATTGTGTTTCTTCCATTCCAGCATTTCTCATGATGTACTCTGCATATAAGTTAAATAAGCAGGGTGACAACATACAGCCTTGATGTACTCCTTTTCCTATTTGGAACCAGTCTGTTGTTTCATGTCCAGTTCTAACTGTTGCTTCCTGACTTTCATATAGGTTTGGATTAAGTTAATCTTAAAAAAGCATTCCAATACACATTAGGTGTTCAGTTTGGTTCAGTCGCTCACTCGTGTCGGACTCTTTGCATGAATCGTGGCATGCCAGGCCTCCCTGTCCGTCACCAACTCCCGGAGTCCACCCAAACCCATGTCCATTGAGTCGGTGATGCCATCCAACCATCTCATCCTCTGTTGTCCCCTTCTCCTCCTGCCCTCAATCTTTCCCAGCATCAGGGTTTTTTCAAATAAGGTAGCTCTTCGCATCAGGTGGCCAAAGTTTTGGAGTTTCAGCTTCAACATCAGTCCTTCCAATGAACAAGCAGGACTGATCTCCTTCAGAATGGACTAGTTGGATCTCCTTGCAGTCCAAGGGACTCTCAAGAGTCTTCTCTAACACCACAGTTCAAAAGCATGAATTCTTTGGCGCTCAGCTTTCTTTATAGTCCAACTCTCACATCCATACATGACCACAGGAAAAACCATAGCCTTGACTAAATAGACCTTTGCTGGCAAAGTAATGTGTGCTTTTTAATATGCTGTCTAGGTTGGTCATAACTTTCCTTCCAAGGAGTGTCTTTTCATTTCATGGCTGCAATCACCATCTGCGATGATTTTGGAGCCCCAAAAAATAAAGTTAGCCAATGTTTCCACTGTTTCCCCATCTATTTGCCATGTAGTGATGAGACCAGATGTCATAATCTTAGTTTTCTGAATGTTGAGCTTTAAGCCAACTTTTTCATTACCCTCTTTCACTTTCATCAAGAGGCTCTTTAGTTCTTCACTTTCTGCCATAAGGGTGGTGTCATCTGCATATCTGAGGTGTAGACAAATACTATTTGATTCTATTTATATGAAATAGTCAAATCCATAGAGTCAGAAAGTTCACTGCTAGGAATTTCCCTGGTGGTACAGTGGAGAAAAATCTGCCCATCAATAGAGGGGACAGGATCCTGAAAGATTCCACATGCCACAAATCAACCAACACCGCATGCCACAATTACTGGACTGCCCTGGTGGCTCAGACGGTAAAATATCTGCCTGCAATGAGGGAGACCTGGGTTCAATCCCTGGGTTGGGAAGATCTCCTGGAGAAGGAAATGGCAATGCACTCCAGTACTCTTGCCTGGAAAATTCCATGGATGGACGAGCCTGATAGGCCACAGTCCATGGGGTCGCAGAGTTGGACACGACTGAGCGACTTCAATGTCATGTCATGTACACCTAGAGTGTCTGCTCCGCAACAAGAGAAGTCACCACAGTGAGAAGCCACGCACTGCAACAGAGTAGCCCCCACATGCCACAACTAGAGAGGGCCTGAGAAAGCAATGCAGACCCGCGCAACCAAAAATACAGACAGAGACACTGGTAGATGCCAGGGACCAGGGGCCGGGGTGGGGAGGAGGACTGGGAGGTCAGTGCTTCCTGCAGACAGTGCTTCAGGTAAGCAAAGTGGCAACGCTCGGGGATGGATGACGGTGAGAGTTGCACAACAATGTCAATGTACTTAGTGCCCCTGAACGGTACAGTTAAAATAATACATTTTATATTATGTGGCTTTTACCACAGTAAAAAAATAAATTATTTTCTTTTTAAAAAGCCTAGAAAAACATCCTACCCAATTAAAGCTCTACTGTCTTTTAAGATTATTTCTACGGTAGAGTCTCTTATTGTTTTTAATAAGGCTATTTTGTAGAATAAC
Organism: Oreotragus oreotragus; assembly: GCA_006410675.1. Lineage (NCBI taxonomy): Eukaryota > Metazoa > Chordata > Mammalia > Artiodactyla > Bovidae > Oreotragus > Oreotragus oreotragus. Next base: position 107,250 of record SJYX01002934.1, on the reverse strand, counting down.
TGTAGATTTACAGAAAAACTGATAGGATAGTACAGAGACTTCCCATATATCCTGCCCCTAGTTTCTTTTATTATTAACATATCACTGATACATTAGCATGAGACATTTGTTACAATTAGTGAATCAGTACTGATAAAGTATGATTAATGAAAGTCTGTACTTTGTTCAGATTTCCTTAGCTTTTACCTCTCATCTCTTGTCTGTTCTAGCATTCCATCCAGGATACCACACATTTAGTTGCCTTGTCTCTGGGTCCGCCTGACTGCTGACAGCTTCTCACACTTCCTCGTATTTGATGATCTTGACAATTCTGAAGAGCATCAATTAGGTATTTTGTAGAAGGCCCATCTATTGGGAATTGCCTGCTGTTTTTCTCGAGATTAGACTGAATATTATTATTTTTCCCTTTAATCAAAATTATACGTGTAGAAACTTTCTTATCAGTACTAATAGATGTATAATGAAAAACCAGTCCTCTGAACTGTCCCTTGCCAATCTCACTCCCAAGAGCATGAATGCGTGCTAAGTCACTTCAGTCATGTCCGACTGTTTGCAACCCTGTAGACTGTAGCCCGCCAGGCTCCTCTGTCCATGGGATTCTCCAGCAAGAATACTGGAGTGGGTTCCCATTTCCTATTCCAGGGCATCTTCCCAATCCAGGGACAGAACCCCATCTCATGTGTCTCGTGTCCTGGCAGGCGGATTCTTTACCACTAGCACCACCTGGGAGGCCCCATAGCACCCTCCACTTCAACAATTTTAGCTATTTTCTGGCATTTGCTGCCATATTTCTAAATCCTATGCTGATCTTACCTTTTTTATATACATATTGTATATTTTTTTAACTTTTTGTGCATAGCCCATTAACAATGTGTAATAGTTTCAGGTGGACATCAAAGGGACTCAGCCATACATATACATGTATCCATTCTCCTTCAAAACCCCCCTCCCATCCAGGCTGCCACACAGCACTGAGCAGAGCTCCCTGTGCTATAGAGGAGGTCCTTGTTGATTATCCATTTTAAGTACAGCAGTGTGTACACGTCCATCCCAAACTCCCTAACTCTCCCTTCCCTCCATCCTTCCCCTCCCCCTCACCACCAGCAACCATAACCGTAAGTTTGTTTTCTAAGTCTGTGAGCCTCTTTCTGCTTCGTAAGTATGATCTTGCCTTTCTTGACAGACCAGTTTAGGCACTGGCTCCTAACTAACTTCCTGCTCTTCATGACACCTGGGAATCATGCTCTCTTTAAAACCCTTCCTCTAGCTGCCCATTGAGGTGTGAGCTGGATGTCTTCCCCCAGCGCTTCCAGATCCACTCTGACCACATCACCAGGCTCTCTTTTCCAGGGCTTCTGGGTGGGTTGGACTACCGTGGGGCATAGGTAGGCAACAGTGGGGGACAGGGAGAGTGAGCAGAGGCGTGTGCGCCCCCAGCTGCCTCTGTGGGGCTGCTTCGGGGGGCTGCATCCTTGGCTCCACTCTCAGCACCCTCTCCATTTAGTTCCCCCACCCCCACTCCGGTTTCTGACAACTGCTCCTCCACTCTGCCTTCTTGGGTTTGGCGGGGTGGGGGTAATGGCCCTCCCTTGGAGTCTCTTTTCACTGCTCAGGCAGTCTCTTCTCTGAAATTCTCCTCAAATTATCCCCATTTAAGAGCTGTTTCTTGTGGGGATTGCTATTTTAGTTAAATCAATATTCAGTGTGTATATTATGAAGACCCCAGAAAACATCATTCACCTTTAAGGCAAATAGTGTTTGATGATAGAATTTCCTTTCTTGATACAACTGCCTTGGGGTTTTGTATGGGTACTTACTATTTAGGCTTCCCTGGTGGCTCAGATAGAAAAGAATATGCCCGCAGTGCAGGAGACCAGGGTTCAATCTCTCAGTTGGGACCATTCCCTGAAGAAGGGAATGGCTACCCACTCCAGTATTCTTGCCTGAAGAATTCCATGGACACAGGAGCCTGGCGGGCTACAGTCCATGGGGTCGCAAAGAGTCAGACACAACTGAATGACTAACACTTTCACTTTCACTTAGCATTTACCTAAAGACATTTGTTTTGTGTAATGCCCCCCATTACTAAATCTTCCCATACAGCTTTCCACACTGGCTGGAGCATGAGCTTTTCTCCCAATTATATTTTATTCCAGGAGTCTTGCCCACGGAGTCCCCATGATCTTGCCTCAGTCAGGTGTGGGTGTTCTCGAGTTTGGCTGCCCAGCTGTCATTTCCTTCCTTCTCTCTCGTGCTGGAATCATAGATACTTTTTCTTTCTGGTTTTTCTCACTCATTTTGGTGACATATCTTTCATTAGCTTCTTGAGAAAAGGTGTGGAGGTAAATTCTGTGAGATCCTGAACATCTAAAACATCTTTGTTAAACATTCAGTTCAGTTCAGTTCAGTCGCTCAGTCGTGTCTGACTCTTTGTGACCCCATGGACTGCAGCATGCCAGGCCTCCCTGTCCATCACCAACTCCCAGAGCTTACCCAAACTCATGTCCATTGAGTCGGTGATGTAATTCAACCATCTCATCCTCTGTCATCCCCTTCTCCTCCTGCCTTCAATCTTTCCCAGCATCAGGGTCTTTTCAAATGAGTCAGATTAATAATTTGGGTATTGAATTTTGCATTGAAAGTGATTTTCCCCTGGAATATTACTTCTCTGTCTTTTGGCTCTTGAGGCTGCAGTTTAAGAATTCGATGGCATTTTTTTATACCTGGTCCTTCAAAAGTCATTCTGTCTGTCTCTGAGCATTAAGTGGCTCTGTTTATCCCCTTTGTCAAGAAGTTCCACAGGGGTGAGTCTCTTCATTCACTGTACCTCCTGGCTTCTGGAAAATTCTTTTGAGCATTTATTTTCTTTTTATTTATTTATCTTGGCTATGCCCTGTGGCATGTGGGATCTTAGTTCCCTGACCTGAGATCAAACCTGGAATCTTGGCAGTGAAGCCGAGTCCTAACCACTGGACCTCCAGGGAAGCCCTTTCTGAGTATTTCTTTGCTATCTTCCTCCTTTCCTCTCCCTCTGCCTACTCTCTTTTTGGAAATTCTACAGTTGGAAGATAAGTATGCTAAGTTTATCTTCCAATTTTCTTTTCTCTAATTTAGTTCTCCAACCAGGGATTGAACCTGGGCCCTTGGCAGTGAAAGCACCAAGTCCTAACTGCTAGACTGCCAGGGAATTTCCTTTCCTCCAATCTTCTCATCCTTATCAACTATTTCCCATCTCCTAGTCACTTTATTCCATGCTTTTGAACATTTCAACTAGATCTTCAAATTCTCATGAATTTTTGTTTCAATTATTTCATTTTTTGATATCCCTTAGCAGTTCTTTCTTATTTAGTGACTGTCCCTTTTTCAGAACATCCTGTTCTTGCTTAAAGAAGGTAATTTCTTCTCTTATCTCACTGAGACATAGCTTTATTATTCTTCAGTTTCCTCCAAATGTCTTTTTAAAGTTTGTTTGAACTTTTCAAATGGAATCTGCTTTTCCTGGCTTCTCTAAAATCATTTTTAAGGAAATGGACATGTTATGTCAGCAGATTTAAACTGAGCCATCAGCATCCAGAAACAAAGATCCACAACAGGTCACATACGTCAAGAGGAAAGAGGCCCTCATGAGCCACTCGAATGAAACATGGTCGATACACATCCTGGAGCAACCACGCCAACTCTTAGTCATTTTATTTCTCAAATTATGGTGCCTAGAATTTTAACCTCCCCATTCACCTTCTACCACCAGATCTGTTGTGGTTTTGTTTTCTTTAGTACCATCTTGAACCTAAATGATATGATTTGTGACACGTATGAATACATTATCAAAACAAGCAGCATTTATATATTCAACTATTTAGCAAGCATTTACTGAGTGTCTGCTGTGTGCAAGGCAGTGGAAAAGAACACGCTCAAGGCTTTGAGGTCCCTGCCCTGCAGGAACTTACTGTCCAGGGCAATGCCTCATGCTTAGCAGAGCCCACTGAGCCTGGTAGCAGCCACTGCACTCCTCATCAGATCAAGGATGTGAGGCTCAGGGAGGTTCCCTGGTTGGCCCATGACACGTGGCTATTTGGAGACAATGCTGCATCATGAAACTAAATTTCCTTTCTCAGTCTGTTTCAAAGCCTGGGGTATAAAGAGAAGCTGGAGAGAATAAACCACAAAAGGAGAGTTCAGAGGACAGGAAGCTGTGCTAGAGTTTTTCAGATAAACAGAACCCATACGATACATTTAAAGAGAGAGAGAGAGAGATTGATTTACTGTAGGAAATGGCTCACAAGGTTATGGAAACCGAGAAGTCCCATGCCTTGCCCTTTGTAAGCTGGAATACCAGGAAAACTGGTGGGGTAGTTCAGGACAAGTCTGAAGGTCAGAGAACTGTGGCTAACTCCCAAATTGAATCTGAAAGGCCAGGAACAAGGAGAGTCCTTGCTGAAGCACAGGAGATGTGACCTTTCAGCCTAGGCCAAGAGAGAATTCACCTTTCCCAAACTTCCAGGCCTAACTGGGCCCTGAAAAGATTAGCTGATGCCCACACACTGAGGAGGGCCATCTATGGTACTCAGTTCACCAATTCGAATGGTAATTTCTTCTGGAGACACCCTCACAGGCACAACCAGTGATGTTTTACCAGCCATCTGGGCCTCCCTTGGTCTAATAGAGCTGACAGAGGAAATGAGCCCTACCCTCTCCCTGCTGCCCCTGGGTTGGGGGGACACCCCATTTACATTTCAGCAGGGACTCGCTCAGGCAAGGAGCCAGGAACTGGGGCTCGAGGCGTCTGGGGAACCAGGAGGGAGGAGGAGGAAGAGACACACTGTGCTCCTCTTACAGGTGTTGGGAACACCTTCTCTACTCCTCTGAAGTTAATCCCAGTGGAAAAAAATCCCCACGACTGAATAACTTGCAGGCCTGGAGGCAGCAGTGGCCACCCAGCGTGTCAGTCTATCTGGCGAGCCCTCCATGGTGTGGGAGGCCCAGTCAGCACTCCTCGGTCGTGAAAAACACAATGCAACCTGACTCTCTGGTCTCTCTCCCAACCTAAGTCCCTGGAGCAGGAAATTCTACAGTTAACTGTCACTAGAGATGGAGCAAGAAAGGGATAGATTGCAAAAGCAGCAATAGAGCAAGGTGTTGAGCCAAGTTCATGGGCAAGAGAAGTCAGCCTCACACCACCAACAAAAAAGCACATAGAGCCCTGCGAGGCCTGCTCATACCCTGCCTGCCAGGGGTCTTCCCCTCCTGTGTGAGCCTCGCCCTGAGGATGCAGCTCAGACTCTGGCATCCCTGCCCCGTGGTGAAATCTCCTGCAGATGAGCCCAGGTTGGGGCTCAGGGGAGGACAAGCAGGAGGAAGAATGGTTCTCTGCAGTGGTCAGACGACGGCTTCCACTGGCCTTCTCCAGTGTATATGCACAGACATGGAAACCTAAGATAAATTCTTCCCTCACTGCTGGCTGCTGTTATATAATGTTTCACAGTGTCTCCCTGGGACTCTCCAGGCAGTCTCATTTATTGTCTTAGTGTTGTTGTTCATGACTTCCAAGCTGCTTTCCATAACACTGAGCTACATGTACATTGGCTATTCCTGACATAGCTTGCACCTTTAAAAGTATGCATATATTATCAAGGCTCATGTTGAGAATGGTGTACAGTGCCACAGACTGGATTCCTTTTTAAAAAAAAAAAATGGGAACATTAAAAAAAATGTTTCTAAATTAATTTTAAGCTTACAGAAAAGTTGCAGAATTAAATAGTACCAGTATACTTGCCACCCCTACCGATAACTTCTTGTATAACTAGAGAACAATTATCAAACTAGAAGCTTCACATTGAGGCAACACTACCTCGTAATCTACAGATGCTATTGGAATTCCACCAATTTTCCTACTAATGTCCCCTCTTTAAAAAAATAAATTAATTTAAAAAATTTTAGATTTACAGAAAATTAAGAAGATATTAGAGTTCTTTCATATACCTCATACCCAGTTCCCTTTATTAAACATCATATATTAGTGTGATACACTTGCAACCATAAATGAAACCAATATTGGTACATTATTATAAAATAAAGACCAGACAGACTAGAGATGCACACTCAGTGTGACTATTTGTGACCCCATGGACTGTGGCCCACCAGGCTCCTCTGCCCATGGAATTCTCCAGGCAAGAATGCTAGAGTAGGTTCCATTTCCTACTCCAGGGAATCTTCCTGACCCAGGGATCAAACCCAAATCTTCTGTGCTGGCAGGTGAATTCTTGACCACTGTGCCACCTGGGAAGCCCCTTATAACTATAGCTCATGCTTCATTCAGATTTCTTTTGTTTTTATCTAATGTCACTTTTCTGTTCAAGGATCCCATCTAAATATCACATTACCTTATATCTAGTTTCATATCCTTCTTAGACGCCTCTTGGCTGTGACAGTTTTTTCAGACTTTCACTTTCCCATTTTTATTTTATATACAAGTTACTGAAGTTAATGTTACAGTTGTCTGTGAAGTTCCCCAGCCAGGGATGGAACCTGAATACCCTGCAGTGCAAACATGAAATGCTAAGCACTGGATGCCAGGGAAGTTTCTAGTTCAGTCTTTAAGTAACTGTATATTCAGTGGAACTGACTGAATTTGATTGTAAAGGGTAAATAACATAGCCAGCAATGGATACAAAAACTGTTGGGATTGTGTGTGTCTTCAATTTGTAGACAGCATGAAAGCTTCTTCTATTTTTTTTTTTTTTTTGGCCATGTGGTGCAGGCATACAATGGGATCTCAGTTTCCCAACCAGGGATCTAACCTATGCCCCCTGCAGTGAAAGTGCAGAGTCTTTAACCACTGGACTGCTAGGGAAGTTCCACTTCTTCATTTCTAAGATAAAAAGTTGTTTCTTGTTAGGTGAAATTAGAGAAAGGTTTTGTTGCATGAGAGTTCAAACATGTGTAAAAAGGAGCATATGAAAGGTGAGCAGATAAAGGGGTGGACTCTGCCAGTTATCAATTTGTTGCCTCTCAAATCTAAAGTTAATTTTTCATGACTTGACATGCAGAAATGGAGCTGATTCTTTCTTTTCTTTCGTCAGCTGGCACTATGTTAAACAGTGGAGGGTTACAGAGAGACATTGCAGCAAGAGGAGGAAGGCCTCGTCTGGTGTGTTCCTTCTGGCAGGCGCCTGCAGTGTGGGCTGCTTTTCCTAGCACTCAGCTACGAAGGCATAGATGGCTTTTCCAGCTCCCCACTGTGTAGACACCTTCCCCAATACCAGATTGGAGCAGCTGCGCTCCTGCTGTGAACGGCAGTCAGAAACTCCAGGGCCCAGCAGCCTCCCCTGGCACCCCTTTCAGGCAGTTTCATAGCAGAATGACTCCAGTGAGACAGCTCCCCGTGAACTGTATTCCTGGGACCATAATGGATGGGTTTCTAGCAGGTTCTGACAGTGCAGCACTCGCCATTCAGTGGTCTATAGCTGAGCCCTTTCCTGTATTCGTTAGGGTTCTCTCTTAGGGCTATTTCGCAGGAGCCAGTTCTTCATTTCTCCAACCTCTTGCTGTAGTTAATAATACTATATATTAACCTTTCCTCGTTCAAGTAACTGTGTGGTTTCTGTCTCCTAGTTGGACCCAACTGGTCTTCACATAAAATAGTTTCAGATTTGCTAACTCATTCCTTTTTAAGAATCATAGAAAGACTCAGTAATTAAACCGTGATCTTTATGTGCAGCTCTTTTCATCTTTAGTCTTCCAGTATTCAGTCACAATACTGTTTTTCAGAGTTACTTATATTAGGTCTTTTCTTCCCTATTCCTCCCATGGTCATATTATTATATTACTTGTAATACATTTAGATTCCTTACTGCCAGTGTTCCATTTGGAATTCTCTCCTCATCCTGGTTGATGTGAATTATTCACTTATTCTTGGACTATATGAATCATTACCCTCGTTCCATAAAAGGGTATCGGTATACTCCTATAAGGGGTTTCCCAGGTGGCACTTGTGGTGAAGCATCTGTCCACCAATGTAGGAGACCCAAGAGATGTGAGTTCGATCCCTGGGTTGGGAAGATCCCCTGAGGAGGGCATGGCAGCCCACTCCAGTATTCTTGCCCAGAGAAACCCATGGACAGAGGAGCCTGGTGGGCTGTAGTCCACGGGGTCACAGAGTCAGAGGCGACTAAGTGGCTTGAGTGTGCACAGAAGCATCCTCCTGCAAGCACGGTGGTTCCATCTCTTCCTTTCCATCTGGTTCACATCCACACACCTTCGGTGAGCATCCAGACTTTTCAGGTTCTGACTTAACCTTCTTGGAATTCCTTTACCAGATGATATGTGGGGGACTATAGATGAGTCTCAGCCTCCCTAGAGGGCAAAGACAGTTTCATATTCCTCCTGTCTTTGCTTTGTTTGAAGGCTATAAGGGGCGCTCATCCCAAAGCTTAATAAAAAGATATATTTGCTGAAGCTTACCACTGAAAGTCATGTTGGAGTGCAAATTGGTCATTTTTATTAAAATATATTAATTTCTAGGGACTTCTCTGGTGGTTCTGTGGCTAAGATTCCATGCTCCCAATGCAGGGGATCTGGGGTTCAATCCCTGGTCAGGGAACTAGATCCCATATGCTGCAACTAAAGATCCTGCATGCCACAACAAAGGCCCAGCACAGTCAAATAAATAAATAGTTTGTTTTTTTTTTAATGAATTTCTCATTTCTACCACATTGCCATTCCACTTCTCAATATTTAACCTTGGAGAAAAAAAAATCACATTTGTGCACAGGTAGATGTGTACAGACTTATTTTCTGCAACATTATTTTTCATGCCAAAAAACCAAACCAGAAACATCCTTAGTATGTATCAGTAAGAGACTTGGCTAAAAACATACAATGGGGATAGCCAACTTGGCACAGTATACAGTGCAATGGGTTTGTTTGTTTTAACAAAGTAGAGTATGAGAAACTTAGAAGAAGCTCTAAGACATACTGATGAGTGAGGGGGGAGGAACTAATTACAGGAAAATAAATATGGTAGAGTATCATTTGTGAAAACCAACAGATAAATGAAACAATACCACACATTTTATGTGGGTACATATATAAAAATGCATACAAATCTGTAAGAAAAAGATTTAGAAGCATGCACTTCAAACTGAAAAAGTAATTTCATTTGGCAGGGGCTGGGATAGAGGGACTGGATATTCAGGGGACAGGATTTCAAAAGGTACTTTGATCTGTATTGTGCTCACTTTTTCAATAATAATGTGTTCATGTGTTATTTGTATAATTAAAAACAAACAAAATGCTGACTACAGTAACTAAATCAGAAAACTTTTGAAAAGGGCCTACAACCTATAGTAGAAACAGATGGCACAGTTAAAACAGTCAGTGTCTGCCTTTCTATAGAAAATTCTGGAAAATGACAAGGAGCTACCTCTCTCTCCCATAAAATACAAATTCTTTTCTAAAAGTTGCCTGAAACTGAGGCTTGCTGTATGCTAATAAAAGCAAGTAAGGTGAGTAATACAATAACTTAGAATCTACATGCACAGTGAGTACCATATACCCCCCGGACCGTTTCTATAGTTAACATCTGACCAGACCTGTTCTCACATTACATCACTAAACTGTAAAATCCCAGAATACCCTGCTGCTTTGCTTCTTTTCTCTGCTGAGCTGTAGGATGGATATGCAACCTGTGGAAAGCAACTAATAGCTAAGGACAGAGTCCAGGTACCCCAAGGCCTATACTTTCTATTTCAACCATTTGATGACTGAGGTGAGAAAGGAGACAGCCTTTCTGTATCAAGGTTGTTAAACATGTAACTAAAGGTAAAGGGTATACAGGGCTTCCACGGTGGCTCAGACGGTAAAGAATCCTTCCGCCTGCAATGTGGGAGACCTGGGTTCAATCCTTGGGTTGGGAAGATGCCCTGGAACAGGAAATGGCAACCCACTCCAGTATCCTTGCCTGGAGAATCCCCATGGACAGAGGAGCCTGGCAGGCTACAGTCTATGGGGTTGCAAACAGTTGGACACAACTGAGCGACTAAGCATATAGCACAGCACACAGCACAAAGAGTATTAAAATACCTTCAAGCTTGTATCTATTTTCCTATGGGAAAAAATTAAACAATAAAAATAAAACTAGAGTCTTAGCCTTATTACATTAAAGGGAAAAAAAGATTAAGATGATAATGAGCCAGAAAGCTAAGTCACTAATCAAAGACAGAGACACAAATACAATTAGTGTTTTGGGCAAGTTGCTCTGAGGATTCTTGGCTAATCCTGAGACTTCCAGAGGCTTCGCATGGGGAGCTGCATTTCAGCCGGACACAGAAAGGCACTTCCTGCCACTGCGCTCTGGTTTTTTGTGTAGCTTGACTTAAGACTGTGCAAAATAAACAATGGAATCTTGCCCAGGCGTCACATTCCCTTCTGGGAGGAAATTACTATACTGGTGTTTCAGCTCCTCTGTTTTGGAGTATATTTTCTGGTATTTTAATTTTTAAATCCCCTAGTCCTTCTCCTGCCTTTTAGGAAAATTGTGTTTTCTAACTTTATAGGCTCAAAGCTGTACCTTTTGAAAGCCTCTCTTTGACTTAGAAAATCTGCACAAACAGCAGAGAAATCAGGCCAAGAAAGATTCAACTCCCCCATCGAATACACATCATTTAAGCACCTGGAATCATGCTTATGCACAGGGAAAAGCACGCTATAAAGCAGTGTGCGTGGTGTGATTCTACTTGTGCAAAGGGCATATTATTCATGTGGAGAATGTCTGGAAGGAGAGGAGTATCTCAGGGTGGTGGGATGGCTGGCAATAAACTTTTCTGTACTTTCCTGTATGGTTAACAGTTTAAATATTAAGAATATATAATTTTTATAATTAAAAAGAATATTTTCATTTTGAGGCAATAAAAATGGAGGGTAGGCAATAAAATAACTGGAATAGAAGAAAATGCAAGTAGGAACAACAGGATGCAGTCGGACTGAGGTTCACACTAAGAATCCTCACTACCTCAGTTGCTTTTCTGTTCCTTATCCATCCCCTGCCAGACCACCATGCCTTCTGGCCTGCACCCTCCTCCAGGAGCCTTCTGCCTCATCCCCCTGCCTTTTAAAAATTTGTTCTCTATAGAACAGCCATATTCTATAGAGAACTCTGTTATTTAAGGACATAACAGAGTCATGTCCTTGAGGTGAAAATCTGATCTGCAGTTCCCCCCAACTTAAAACCTGCAGTGGTCTCCAGTCGCACTAGATAAAAACCCAATCTTGTCACAACCTTGAGGCCCTGACTGTTCTGGCCTTTTGCCCCTTGTCCTTTTGCTCACTTTGTTGAAAGTTCCCGGAGTACTCTTTCGTGACTAAGGGCCTCTGCATTTGCTGGTCCCAAGTCAAGGCTATGGTTTTTCCAGTGGTCATGTATGGATGTGAGAGCTGGACTGTGAAGAAAGCTGAGCACCGAAGAATTGATGCTTTTGAACTGTGGTGTTGGAGAAGACTCTTGAGAGTCCCTTGGACTGCAAAGGGTCCAACCAGTCCATCCTAAAGGAGATCAGTCCTGGGTGTTCATTGGAAGGACTGATGCTAAAGCTGAAACTCCAGTACTTTGGCCACCTCATGCAAAGAGTTGACTCATTGGAAAAGACTCTGATGCTGGGAGGGATTGGGGGCAGGAGGAAAAGGGGATGACAGAGGATGAGATGGCTGAAAGGCATCACCGACTTGATGGACATGAGTCTGAGTAGACTCCAGGAGTTGGTGATGGACAGGGAGACCTGGCGTGCTGTGATTCATGGGGTCGAAAAGAGTCGGACATGACTGAGCAACTGAACTGAATTGAACTGAACTGAGTCAAGGTTATGGTTTTTCTAGTAGTGGTGTATGGATATGAGAGTTGGACTATAAAGAAAGCTGAGCGCCAAAGAATTGATGCTTTTGAACTATGGTGTTGGGGAAGACTCTTGAGAGTCCCTTGGACTGCAAGGAGATCCAACCAGTCCATTCTAAAGGAGGTCAGTCCTGGGTGTTCATTGGAAGGACTGATGTTGAAGCTGAAACTCCAATACTTTGGCCACCTGATTCTAAGAGCTGACTCATTTGAAAAGACCCTGATGCTGGGAAAGATGGAAGGCAGCAGGAGAAGGGGATGACAGAGGATGAGATGGTTGGATGGCATCACCAACTCAATGGACATCAGTCTGATCAAACTCCAGGAGTTGGTGGTGGAAAGGGAAGCCTGGTGTGCTGCAGTCCATAGGGTCACAAAGTGTCTGACATGACTGAGCTGAACTGAAGTAATGCTGAGACAGCTCTTCCCTAAGCTCCACACATGGTCAAGTCCTGCTCCTCAGGGTCTCTGGGAGTGGGGCCAGAAATCTGCATTTTAAATATGCACTTCACGGAATTCTCACGCACACTTATGGCTTCCCAGGTGGTGGTAGTGGCAAAGAACCTGCCTGCCAATGGAGGAGACATGAGATATGGGTTCGACTGGGTTGGGAAGATCCCCTAGAGGACGAAATGGAAATCTGCTCCAGTATCCTAGCCTCCGTATTCTCATTAATTCCACTCTGTTCTTGCCTGGAGAATCCCATGGACAAAGGAGCCTGGCAGGCTACAGGCCACAGAGTTGTAAAGAGTCTGACACGACTAAAGCAACTTTGTATGTATGCACATTCAAAAGTTCTGGCTTTTGATGAGCATTATAGGAACAGGGAATGGAAGAACAAACTTCTGACATATACCTGGCATACAGCTAGACTCTTGTGAGGCCCCTTGTGAGGCCACGAGGGTTGTCTGGGCTCAGATATTCCTCAAGAAGGACCTGGGTGTGTCTGCTAGCAGAAGGATGGGACCTTAGGGTCTTAAAGTACCTCCACCTAAAGCTATTATGGCCAGAATTATAGCTAGGAAGATTCTGCAGTGGTGACTATTATTTATTCATCAATTAGTAAATTAAACATAAAGTATCTGCAATAAATTCACTTAATGTGGGCTTGGATATGGAGCCAGGAAGAGTTCTGAAGCAAGTCTCTTCAGACACCTGCCTCAGACACTTACTACCTGAGAACTAGAACTAGGACTCTGGAGGGCCCATGAAGGAAAAACCCAGAAGATACTGGGAAACTTAAACAAATGCTTTCTGAGCTTACACTTAGGACAAGTTCCTGAGACAGGCTCAGTATGTGGTGAGGACCTCACAGGAAGATGTGTCCAGGTCTGCCCAACCCACCTCAGAGGGCTTACATTACAGCCCCTCAGAGGAGCTTATCATGGTGCAAAGTGGTTAGGGTTGTTTTGTTATTATTTTCAAGGAATTTACCTAGTCCTACCTGGCAGGCACAAACAGAAATCAGAACTTTACAAGGAGGCTGTGGCAGGAAAAGCAATGGAAAGTCATTACTTTGCTGGCCTCTTCTCTCTGTGCTCCCTTTGGGGACCCTCTCCCACCCTCCCTGTGGTTCAAGGGTTGCTAGCCAAGGTGGTCCTGTCTCTCCCTGAGCCTTCTCGCAAAAATCTTTGGGGGCAGGCACTCTTTTCACTGGGCTTGCTAACCTGGTCCAAGATGAGCCTGGTGCTAGGAATTCCCTGTTGGTCCAGAAGTTAAGACTCTGTGCTTCCACTGCAGGGGGTGTGGGTTCTATCTCTGGTCAGGGAGTCAAGAGCCCATATGCTGTGCTGGCACAGTCAAAAATATTTTTTTAATTAATTTTTAAAAAATGAGTCCTGTACTATCTGGATTCATTATGGCACCCAGCAGAGAAAGCCTAGATGGTGAAGAGAAAGCGTCCTAGTGATATCATACAGGCCTCTCGATCCAGACAGACCTGAAGCTGGATCCACCCCTACTCTTCCCACCACAGGTACTAATCAATCTCCTTAGTGCTTCAGTTAGTTTGAGCTCAGTTTCTTCTCTTCTAATAGAAAGAGGCCTGACTCAGGCACTCAGAGGCCTTTGTTTCTTTTGTTATTGTTCCAAGTCTCCAAATAAAAAATGTGCTATTGGCAGAAAACTGTCTTTGTAATGTGATAGTGAAAGTCAATCTCGGAACAAAGATGGGCAATGTTAACAATCCTACAGAAAGGGGGCTTCTGTAAAAACCGGGCCAAGCACAGTCCTCCCATTAGTAGCTCTCCGAGGCTGGTCTCCTGTGGGGGAGTGTCGCTGGCTCTTTTGACCAAATGCTCTGCTCTCCAACTCAACACCACAGAACTCATCATTCCAGCCTTCCTCCTTTCTATACTTCTAACTCCTTTCCCCAAGAGTGAGAAAACCCAGCTCCCATTATCCTCAATATACTTACTTTCCTAAAGCTATAATGCACAGAAAATAGCTTCAGAATTGCTAATTCACACAACTACAAAAAGCAAGTGTACTAATTAGAGTTCAATATTTGTTGATAATTTGTTATCAATAGTCTGAGGGGATATAGTCAGAACATAGTGTGGGAAAAGTCATAATGGTATACTCAGGCAAGCATAATTCCTGCTCTCATTCCTTCCACTCTGTTCTTATGCTCCCATCCCCTCCAGCCACCCCTCCTCTCTGAAGGTAACCAATCTCATTTCCTGGATTATCCTTCCTGTGTTTCTCTTTTTAAAAATAAGTAGATACATCTGTGTTTTCTTATTTCTTTTCACACTATAAATACTCCTTACCACTTTTCTTTGTTCATATTATTGTATAATAATTAATATTGTATATACATATACTAATATGTATAATATCACTTAATAATATATATCCTGGACATCATTCATCAGATCATAGAGATATTTGACTTTTTTTACAGATGTGTAGTATTCCACTACGTACGCATACTACGTACATTATTCAAACCACTCTCCCACGTGTGGGCATTTAGGTGGCTTTCAATACTTTGCAATTACAAACACTGCTTCAAAGAATAATCTTATGCATATGGATTTTAGTTGTTGGAACTGTTTCTTGAGAGTAAAGCCCTAGAAGTTGCATAGATGTATCAAATGTTAAACAAATATGTAATTTTCTTAGAAGCTGTTAGAGTTCCCTTTATATGGCTTCTACTAATCTGAACACTTTCCAGCAACATATGAAAGTGCCTATTTCCTCTAGCCTTGCCACCAGAATGCTATGCCAAACTTTAAAATTTTTGCTAATTTGACAAGGAAGAAATTTTATCTCGGCACAATTTCTTTAAAAAAAAATTTAGTAAAAAAAAAAAAAACACTTTCCAGCAACATATGAAAGTGCCTATTTCCTCTAGCCTTGCCACCAGAATGCTATGCCAAACTTTAAAATTTTTGCTAATTTGACAAGGAAGAAATTTTATCTCGGCACAATTTCTTTAAAAAAAAATTTAGTAAAAAAAAAAAATTCTGGTATATAATTCCATGAACTTTAATGTATATATAGATTTGTTTAACCACAGTCAGGACATAGAACACTTCCCAAACTGCCTCATGCTGTCCCTTTTTGATCAAACACTCTCCCCACTCATAAATTCTAGACATCACTAACCTGTTTTCTACACCTGTAGTCATGACTTGTCCACGTCATAAATACATCTTGTCATAAAGAGTCATTGGGTATGTAACCTTTTGAGATTTACTTTTCGCTCTACATGATGTCTTTGAGATTCATCCATGTCATTGTGTTCACCAATCGTTTGTTTTTTGTTGCATCCTAACGTATGGATCGGAGAAGGCTACGGCACCCCACTCCAGTACTCTTGCCTGGAGAATCCCACGGACAGAGGAGCCTTGTAGACTGCAGTTCATGGGGTCGTGAAGAGTCGGACACAACTGAGTGATTTCACTTTTGACTTTCATGCATTGGAGAAGGAAATGGCAACCCACTCCAGTGTTCTTGCCTGGAGAATCCCAGGGACGGGGAGCCTGGTGGGCTGCCATCTATGGGGTCGCACAGGGTCAGACACAACTGAAGCGACTTAGCAGCAGCAGCAGCAGCAGCAGCAGCAATGTATGGATGCACCACAACTGGCTTATCTATCCACTGAAAGACTTGGATTGTTTCCAATTTTTGATGACTATGAATAAAACTTCTATAAAGAAACATTTTTTTTAGGAAAATACTTAAAAATGGGATAGCTGAACCACACGGTAAACATAATGTTTAAGAAACTGAAACTAAAAAACTCCTAGAAGTGTGTTGACGATGACATTTTGGATTTGCCACCAAAAGCAAAAGCAACAAAAGCAAACCTAAATAAGTGAGAGTTCAGTTAGAAAAAGCTTCAGCACAGCAAAGGAAACCCTCCACAAAATGAAAAGACCACCTACTGAACAGGATAAAATATTTGCAAATCATATATCTGATAAGGGGTTAACATTCAAGATATATAAACAATTCATACAACTCAATAGCAAAAAAAAAAAATAAAATGAACAATCTGATTAAAAAATGGACAGAGGAACTGAGTTTATATTTTCCTAAGAAGATATACAGAAGGAAAAACAAGTAATTACTTTAAACTTTTTATTTTTGCAGTAACAGTGCAAAGAACCAATGTCATCTTTAAAGGTACTTACAGGGTCCAGTGGTTAAGAATCCGTCTGCCGATTTAGGAGACATGAGTTCAATCCCTGCTCTGGGAAGATTCCACATGCCATGAAGAAATTAAGCCTGTGCACCACAGCTACTGAGCCTGCGCTCTAGAGCCTGCGAGCCACAACTACTGAGCCCACAAGCCACAACAAATGAAGCACACATGCCCTAGAGCAAGAAAGAACCCACTCCTGCAACGAGAAGCCACTACAACAAGAAGTCCAAGTATGACAACTAGAGAAAGCCTGCATGAAGCAACAAAGCTCGTCACAGCCAAACACTGACAAAATATTAAAACAAAATTAAAAAAATAAAGGTACTTCAAAGCTTTGCTATTAAATTTCTGAACGAAGTTTTGAGATAATTCATCAAAAAAGTAAAATTTTCCCTAAATTTCAATTTCCAAACTTATAAACTTTAAACTTTTTATTTTTGCAGTAACAGTGCAAAGAACCAATGTCATCTTTAAAGGTACTTACAGGGTCCAGTGGTTAAGAATCCGTCTGCCGATTTAGGAGACATGAGTTCAATCCCTGCTCTGGGAAGATTCCACATGCCATGAAGAAATTAAGCCTGTGCACCACAGCTACTGAGCCTGCGCTCTAGAGCCTGCGAGCCACAACTACTGAGCCCACAAGCCACAACAAATGAAGCACACATGCCCTAGAGCAAGAAAGAACCCACTCCTGCAACGAGAAGCCACTACAACAAGAAGTCCAAGTATGACAACTAGAGAAAGCCTGCATGAAGCAACAAAGCTCGTCACAGCCAAACACTGACAAAATATTAAAACAAAATTAAAAAAATAAAGGTACTTCAAAGCTTTGCTATTAAATTTCTGAACGAAGTTTTGAGATAATTCATCAAAAAAGTAAAATTTTCCCTAAATTTCAATTTCCAAACTTATATGGAATACACACAAACAACCATTTTGCATTTCATTTAACTTTGCAGGAATTTTTTGCCTTGTTAAAACAGCTCTAAGATTTTTCTCTATTCTTCATCTCTTAGTAAGAATGGTTCTCAAATATTTTAAAGCTTTGGTACCCTCTTGAAAAGCTAGAGCACAGTGGGAAAATGATGAAGTGAAGTGAAGTCTCTCAGTCGTGTCCGACTCTTTGTGACCCCGTGGACTGTAGCCTACCAGGCTTCTCCGTCCATGGGATTCTCCAGGCAAGAGTACTGGAGTGCGTTACCATTTCCTTCTCCAGGGGATCTTCCCAACCCAGGGATCGAACCTGGGTCTCCCGCATTGGAGGCAGACGTTTTAACCTCCGAGCCACCAGGGAAAATGATGAAGCAATCAAAGAAGTGTAGATTATGAGAAAAACCTGTTAGCAGACTTATTGTTATTACTCATAGGATGATTATTACTTGCAAAACTATTATTTGCAGGGATTACTTTGCAAATTGCTAAAAAAAAAAAAAAAAGTTTTCATAACACTGGAAGTAACAGTAGTTAAGTCAAGTTCCTTGCTGGAGTGTGTAAGTTGCGGGCTAAATATGATCCGGTTCTCATATATTTAGTAGTCTTCAAACATTCCAAAGCTTGCAGCACTTTCAATTCACTCTCTCCTTTTCCCCACTCTGTAATCTCCCTCTCTCTTTTCATCTCCACTTGCCCCACTCTCAACCAGGCCCTCAATTTCAAAAGCACATACTGTACCTGTAGATAGGTTGATTCCCTCGATCCAGCTGTGTGTGTTTTTTTTTAACCTGTGTCCTGCTTCTATCATCCTAAACCAAGCTGCAACCCTAATTCTATAGCCAAACATGGCTCACTATTTACCACCATATCAAACTGAACTTCTTTGGGCTTTTTCTTTTATCTACCCTCAAGAGGCAAGACTGGCTACAAAATTTTAGGGGCTCGGTGCAAAATGAAAATGTGGCACCTCTTGGTCAAAGAATGTCAGCAGCAGAGAATTAAACCAAAGGCAGAGAGGGCCCTATGTAACTGCATGGGGTTCCACGGCCATGAAGTTGGCCCCTTCCACCCTAATGAGGACACTGTTCCTGCTGTCCAGCTCTTGAGTCTTCTCGCATGCTGTTCCCTCACCTGGAACACCCTTCCACCAGCACCCAGCTCCTTCCCGCATTAAGCCTTACCCTTTTCCCATTGCATCCATGTTGGGCAACAAGTTGAGGACTAACCTTTAGACATCTCTCTGCTCCTTTCCCTCCTAAAGCCTACAGTAGTCCTAACCATTTACACACATTAATTTTGTCCCTAATTATATACTTCCCTGTGTTATTTTTTATGTTGTTTATTCACCACCTACTGTGGGCCAACTATTTACCTTGACTGGGCACTCTCTCTCCCCCTCCCTCTCTCCCGAACTGCACTAGGTACTGGGTATACTAAGTCCCCAGACAGTGGAGATCTTGTTTGACTTCTTCATCACTCCAACCCTAGAGATTCACATAGTGGCTCAGTGGCTCATGGCAGACAGATACTGAACAAATATTTGTTAAATAATCGTTGAATAGTCTTTTCTTTCTACCACATGGTGAGTTCCTAGAAACCAAGAACTGTTTTCGTTTGTTCAAGACTGTTGATTGAGAACCTACTATGTGCCATACATTGTTCCAGACATGAAAACACAGTTCCAGACAACTTCATTTATTCTATATTCCCTAGCACATTATCTCCAGCACATTATTATAACAAGAGCCAACACTGACAGTTTTATATGTGCCAGGCATTGGTCTAAGTCTTAACTATTATCTCACTTAATTCCCCCAATGAGTCATGAAATAAGTCCCATTATTATCCCCTTTTTATAGACGAGGAAACTGAGGCTTAAAGAGATGGACTAACTGGCCCAAAGTCAAACAGCTGCTGTGGTTTGAAGTCAGATGACCAGACAATATTCCAGTTTCTTGACTACATGGCTATGCTGCCTCCAGTGAGTATGTTTTGACTAACTGACTTGATTGAACTAGAGATCAAGGAAGAGCAGGGCTGGTGGCACCACAAATCCGTAAATAACCATCAAAGAGGTTGGGCTTTATGAAAAACAACAAATCGTTATACAACTCCTTGTCCAACACCAGCTGTAATAGGTACATTAGTTTTTGCAAGCTTATGATACAGTAATAGAACATAAACTATGATATCATTTATTTCATTGAAATCACTCAGTCATAAAGTGCCAAGTAAGGGAGATAGTCCACTAAGCCACCCATGGTGGCCTGGAGGAAAAGAACACTAAGTTTCTAAATGTTGGTAACTCATAGAGCAATAAACATATTTATTGGACTCAATAAAGCCTGTTGACACCAACAAGCTTACCAAAGCATTAGCAGGGAGAAAGGAAAAGGGTGGGAATGAGAAAATAGGAGGATGGAAAATGGAAAAGCTGAGTCTAATATTGTCACCCTGCTTATTTAACTTATATGCAGAGTACATCATGAGAAACGCTGGACTGGAAGAAACACAGGCTGGAATCAAGATTGCCGGGAGAAATATCAATAACCTCAGATATGCAGATGACACCACCCTTATGGCAGAAAGTGAAGAGGAGCTAAAAAGCCTCTTGATGAAAGTGAAAGAGGAGAGCGAAAAAGTTGGCTTAAAGCTCAACATTCAGAAAACGAAGATCATGGCATCTGGTCTGATCATACATCATGAGAAACGCTGGACTGGAAGAAACACAAGCTGGAATCAAGATTGCCGCGATAAATATCAATAACCTCAGATATGCAGATGACACCACCCTTACAGCAGAAAGTGAAGAGGAACTAAAAACCCTCTTGATGAAAGTGAAAGAGGAGAGCAAAAAAGCTGGCCTAAAGCTCAACATTCAGAAGATGAAGATCATGGCATCTGGTCCCATCACTTCATGGGAAATAGATGGGAAAACAGTGGAAACAGTGTCAGACTTTATTTAGGGGGGCTCTAAAATCACTGCAGATGGTGACTGCAGCCATGAAATTAAAAGACGCTTACCCCTTGGAAGAAAAGTTATAAGCAACCTAGATAGTATATTCAAAAACAGAGACATTACTTTGCCAACTAAGGTCCATCTAGTCAAGGCTATGGTTTTTCCTGTGGTCATGTATGGATGTGAGAGTTGGACTGTGAAGTAGGCTGAGCGCCGAAGAATTGATGCTTTTGAACTGTGGTGTTGGAGAAGACTCTTGAGAGTCCTTTGGACTGCAAGGAGATCCAACCAGTCCATTCTGAAGGAGATCAACCCTGGGATTTCTTTGGAGGGAATGATGTTAAAGCTGAAACTCCTGTACTTTGGCCACCTCATGCGAAGAGTTGACTCATTGGAAAAAACTCTGATGCTGGGAGGAATTGGGGGCAGGAGGAGAAGGGGATGACCAAGGATGAGATGGCTGGATGGCATCACGGACTCGATGGGCATGAGTCTGAGTGAACTCCGGGAGATGGTGATGAATAGGGAGGCCTGGCGTGCTGCAGTTCATGGGGTCGCAAAGAGTCGTACATGACTGAGCGACTGAAATGAACTGAACTGAACTAACACAGCCTTGGTGAGAAGGGCAACACTGTGTTCACCAGAATCACCACTGGTGCAGCCACAGCTTCAGAAAACTTTCTGCAAAATGAAATATAATGCCCTGTACACACGTTGCATCTGTTTAGTCTTTAAGTCATGTCTGATTCTTTGTGACTCCACTGACTATAGGCCACCAGGCCCTTCTGTCCATGGGATTTCCCAGGCAAGTATACTGAAGTGGGTTGCGTTGTGATTTCCTTCTTCATGTACACACTGCTATATTTAAAACAGATCATTAGCAATCAATATAGCACAGAGAATTCTGCTTAATATTCTGTAATAACCTAAATGGGAAAATAATTTTAAAAAGAGTAGATACAAGTGTATGTACAACTGAATGAGTTTGCTGTACCCCTAAAGTTACATTGCTAATCAACTATATCACAGTATAAAATAAAAATTAAAAAAAACAATATCATGAAAAATGAAGTATAAGGAAAGGACAAGAGGATATTATTTTCCAGGTTATATAGCTTTAATTCTAATTTTCTATTGGTCAGAACCCAACAAGGTGAATTTCTGAAACTTTTGCTTAGATTAGGGTCTACGTCTTAAACCAAACCAATTTCTTCCTCTGCTTTATACTTTGCCTAGCTGTGTGCATGAGTATGCATCAGTACTTGTTTTATTTATTTATTTGCCGCAGATCTCTTTGCCTCTTGGCTGTTTTATCCTCATCTCCCCTACTCCAGTGCTTGATATAGGCTTGCAGGTTCCAGCCTCTGACATTCCTGTGAAGTGAAATGAAGTGAAAGTAGCTCAGCTGTGTTTGCAGTCCCAAGGACTCTAGCCCCTGTCAGGCTCCTCTGTTCATGGAAATCTCCAGGCAAGAATACTGGAGTGGGTACCCATTCCCTTCCCCGGGGGATTCTCCAAACCCAGGGGTAGAACCCAGGTCTCTCACATTGCAGGTGGATTCTTTACTGTCTGAGCCATGAAGGAAGCCCTTAGTTTTATTTAACAAGCTCTATATTTATACAGTTCTAATTAGCACAGTGTCAGTCACTATACTAAGCATATCACACATACTATCTCATTTAATCATTATAACTACCCAGAAGCTAGTTGCAATTGCTGTCCCCATTCTGAAGATATTTACAACACTTACAAAATATTGCCAACCAGTGAAACTTTCCCGGGTCTTGACATCCGGGTAATTTACCAGAGGATAATCTCATGTGCATGGAGTGTCCACATGACAGATCTTAACTTCAGTCTCTAAACCCTCCAGAGATGAAACTGACACAGAGCCCTGGGCCAGAGCCCTAGGTAAACAAAAGCAGACAGCCACCATAAATCTTCATTAATGTGAGCTATTTGGTGTGGCATGGGAAATAGATGGGGAAACAGGGGAGACAGTGTCAGACTTTATTTTGGGGGGCTCCAAAATCACTGCAGATGGTGACTATAGCCGTGAAATTAAAAGACGCTTACTCCCTCGAAGAAAAGTTATGACCAACCTAGATAGCATATTCAAAAGTAATGTCTCTTTGCCAAAAAGACATTACTTTGCCAACAAAGGTCTGTCTAGTCAAGGCTATGGTTTTTCCAGTAGTCATGTATGGATGTGAGAGTCGGACTGTGAAGAAGGCTGAGCACCGAAGAATTGATGCTTTTGAACTGTGGTGTTGGAGAAGACTCTTGAGAGTCCCTTGGACTGCAAGGAGATCCAGCCAGTCCATTCTGAAGGAGTTCAGCCCTGGGTGTTCTTTGGAGGGAGTGATGCTAAAGCTGAAATTTCAGTACTTTGGCCACCTCATGCGAAGAGTTGACTCATTGGAAAAGACCCTGATGCTGGGAGGGATAGGGGGCAGGAGGAGAAGGGGACGACCAAGGATGAAATGGCTGGATGGCATCACAAACTCGATGCACGTGAGTCCGAGTGAACTCCGGGAGTTGGTGATGGACAGGGAGGCCTGGCATGCTGCGATTCACGGGGTCACAAAGATTCGGACACAATTGAGCGACTGAAATGAACAACAGTGTCAGACTTTATTTTGGGGGGCTCCAAAATCACTGCAGATGGTGACTATAGCCGTGAAATTAAAAGACGCTTACTCCCTCGAAGAAAAGTTATGACCAACCTAGATAGCATATTCAAAAGTAATGTCTCTTTGCCAAAAAGACATTACTTTGCCAACAAAGGTCTGTCTAGTCAAGGCTATGGTTTTTCCAGTAGTCATGTATGGATGTGAGAGTCGGACTGTGAAGAAGGCTGAGCACCGAAGAATTGATGCTTTTGAACTGTGGTGTTGGAGAAGACTCTTGAGAGTCCCTTGGACTGCAAGGAGATCCAGCCAGTCCATTCTGAAGGAGTTCAGCCCTGGGTGTTCTTTGGAGGGAGTGATGCTAAAGCTGAAATTTCAGTACTTTGGCCACCTCATGCGAAGAGTTGACTCATTGGAAAAGACCCTGATGCTGGGAGGGATAGGGGGCAGGAGGAGAAGGGGACGACCAAGGATGAAATGGCTGGATGGCATCACAAACTCGATGCACGTGAGTCCGAGTGAACTCCGGGAGTTGGTGATGGACAGGGAGGCCTGGCATGCTGCGATTCACGGGGTCACAAAGATTCGGACACAATTGAGCGACTGAAATGAACTGAACTGAACTGAAAGCCTAAGGTATACAAACACCCTGTTCTCAGTATATTCCAGGGACTTAGAGGTTATTTCACAGAAGCTAGTCAAGAACCACTTCTTTGTCTGGTGTGTGCAGGGTTTGAACACCCTAAGCCTACTGGATTAACTTGTTGTTGTGTTAGTCGCTAGTCACATTCAACACTTTTGTGACCTTATTATGGACTGTAGCCCGCCAGGCTCCTCTGTCCATGGAATTCTCCAAGCAAGATACTAAAGTGGGTTGCCATTTCCTTCTCTGGGGGATCTTCCCAGCCCAGGGATTGAACCCAAGTCTCCTGAATTGGCAGGTGGATTCTTTGCCACCAAGCCACCAGAGAACACTGAGTTAACTTACCTTACAGACAGCTTCTAGAATTCACGCATCTCACAGGCAGACTCACCTAGAATTGCCATATGAGTGACCAGGGTTAGAGGCTCTACAATAACAAGGAATGAGACATGGGCATCAGCCCTGGAGGCATGTGGTAGAAGAGAATACATGAGTCTTGGAATTATTGAGCCAGAATCCAGCATATGGAGAATTCTTCCAATTATCAGACATGTAAAAATTTCTTTAAAGATTTCAATTCTTATTTCAATACCTGGCCAAATAGAAGTTCCCTTCTACTATTGAAAACATATTTGATATGACAGTATATAAAATAATAAATCTGTTACACATATTTAATGGAGATCACACAAAATAAAATTTATCAGAATCTATTTTAGGACTCAAACCTGTGGTATTGGAACAGTACATGTTTGTACATTCAGTAAACCTATTAAAGATCTTTCCTGATTTAAATCACATTTTTGCAAATAAAAATTTAATCAATAAAATTTGGTCAATCTGTAATCTTAATAATGTTAGATTTTGTGGCTTTCTACTTAACTTTGATTTTCCTATTTTCTTTTCATATTTTAGCACTAACTTTTCCCCCAAACCCAAACATGTCCATAGACCCTTCAAGCACATGTTTGTAGACTAGGCACTGTATTTAATTCCCATTAAATAGAGTAATTTGGTATTGCTAATATAGTACATATTCATTATTTCTTTCATATCACTTCCTCCAAATTTTTGAGGATATATCATGAAAAACAACACTCTTCTCTCTCTCCCTTTCCCCATATTCCTCTATGCTTTCTTTTATGGCAAAAAGGCCTTAAAATATACATGATTTAGTTTAAAGGTCTCAACATTAATATATTAGCTTTGTTGTAATTTTTTAGTTGTTAGGTTGTGTCCCACTCTTTGCAACTCCATGGACTTCAACACGCCAGGCTCCTCTGTCCTCCCCTATCTGCAGGAATTTGCCCAAATTCGTGTTCATTGAGTCATTTTGTTGTCCAACCATCTCATCCTTGCTGCCCTCTTCTCCTCTTGCCATCAGTCTTTTCCAGCATCAGGGCCTTTTTAATTAGTCAGCTCTTTACATCAGGTGGCCAAAACATTGGAGTTTCAGCTTTGCAACAGATCTTACAATGAATATTCAGGGTTAATTAGAAATTATGTCAAATCCTCAAATATTCTTTAATGTGCAATGCTTAGAATTATACACAATATTCCAGATATATTAATCAGATGAATTTTTAATTCTTTGGTTTGGACAAGTGGACAAACACAGTGGGAATCAGAGCTGAAGGTCACTCACTGGTTTTCACAAACTGCATGAACTTGGGTACTGAATTAAATTCCTAGAGGCTCAATTGCACTCTTCACAACAGGAATGATGATGGATATTTTACCAGATTTCACAAAATAGTAGATTTATAAATAGATCTTCAATCAACATTAGTTCTTACCTCCCTACATTTTTGTAATTCATTTTTTGAAATATAATGTATAGAGATAAATTACACAAAACATAAAGACAGTTAACAAACTGAAAAGAAAATGACAGACTCCCCAACATGAAAATGGGCAGAAAACTTTAATCAGCACATTGTCAAAGAGAAAATCCAAATTTTCAAAGACATACAAGAAGGTGCTCAACCTAAACATGGAAATCATATACTTTATCAAAGTCTAAATTTAATTGAAACCACTATGCTCTTCCTAAATAATATGAAGCCTTTACAAATCTTAATCCCACTGACTCCATTAGAAAATCTAAATGAATTATTTTTATCTAATATTTTAATTTTTTTTAACTTCGGCTTGATATTATTACTGTTCTGTACAGTCAATATTTGTTTACATTTACTCACATATTAATACTTTTCTTTGTTCTTCATTTCTTTTGCATATTATACATCTCATCTGGAATCATTTGCCTTCAACTTGAGACATTAAACATTACTAGTGAATGTTTAAAATTTTCTTTATTTTCCCATATATCTTGAAGGACATGTTTAATGATTATAGAATTCTAGCTTGGCAGTTATTGCTTTAATTCACTTTACAGATATTTGGTTAAATCATAGGAAATTGATGATGTTTGACAATTTTTGGCTTCCCTGGTGGCTCAGATGGTAAAAAAAAAAAAAAAAAAAAATCTGCCTGTAATGCGGGAGACCTGGGTTTGAACCCTGGGTTGGGAAGATCCCCTGGAGGAAGGCATGGCAACCCACTCCAATATTCTTGCCTAGAGAATCCCCATGTGCAGAGGAGCCTGGCAGGCTAGAGTCCATGGGGTCACAGAGTCAGACATGACTGAGCGACTAAGCATAGCATAGCACAGCTTGGCAATTATTGCATTTCTTCACTTTAAAGATATTTGTTTAAATCATATGAAATTGATGATGTTTGACAATTTTTAATGTACAAAAATAGCAATATCATATGGTTCAACTAAATATTATCCACTGGCTTTCTACTTCCATTGTTACCTGTTGAAGAGTCTGTTATTAAACTATTGCTTTTTGAAGTAATATCTGTTTTCTTTCCCTTAACTGCTTTAAGATTTTTTATTTATCTTTTCTTACTATGTTGTGGTTGGGAGTATGTTATGGAATAAATTGTGTCCTCCCATCACCACCAAATTGCATTAATTTAAAATCCAACGTATACTGCATAATGTTTGGCTTTTCAGCTTTATCTAGTATTAATCTCTGGTTTCCTTGCTATGATCTAGTCACCCTCATCATCTCTATTTCTACTAAGCTTTACCCTGACTTAGGACATTGGACTAGATGGTATCTCTCCTTGGAAATACTTTAAATATCTGCCTGCTTACTTCTTTTGAATCATTCAGGTCTTAAATAAATTATTCCTCAAAAGACTTTCTTTGACCAGCTGAATCAAGACAGATTATTGTTTAAAAACATATACCTTCCTGAAATTATCTTGTTAAGTTGCTGGTCTGCCTTCCCATTACAGCCTCAAAGTGTGAACAGGGCCCTTGTCTAGTTATTCTCTGCTGTAATCACCAGGCCCAAAACAATGCCTGGAAAGAGTAGGTACTTCTTAACTATTTGGTAAATTGAATGGAATATCTATAAAATTCCCAGAATAATAATAACACCTACAAATTAGAATTCCTAAAAGTATTAAATGAAATAATGCAAGAGAATATTTTACATGTCTGGTTTAGGGTAAGCACTGTGTTTGCTAGTTGAGTCAACCGTACCCTACTAGAGTAGAGTTAGTAGAGACACTCGTAGCTTCCAGGATGATAAATATATTTTCTCTTTTGCTATATTAGCTCAGCCAGGCAGACCTTGCTGCTGTTGGTAATAGAAAGACAACTGTAGTGAATTGAATTAACCTTAATTCTCTATCCTTCCCTTTGTGTTCACCCTTTTCCACGTGGCTTTTTAGTTGCTCTTACTTAAGGACAGGGAATATTTTACTGACTCTTGACTTTGGGTTCGAACACGTGACTTGCTTTAGCCAGCTGAATGAGGTCATTTGTCAGAATACCCATTTTCTACTTACTCTTTGTCTTCTGTCATTGTCATGATAAATAAAGCCTCCCTCACTGGTCCAAGTGGAGGAGAGACATGTGAGCAGAGCAGACAGACTCTAAGTCAAAATATGGACATGTGAACAAGTTACATGACATCAGCAGTACATCCCATACCATCCATAGGAGAATGCCAATATGCATTTGTGGGGTAGGTTTTTATTTTTTATTTTTTGTGTCTTTCTATAAAAACAGCAAAGCAACACAACTGTGCTTGGTAAAAGTTAAATAAAAGTCAGAAATTGTACTAGGCATGTTGCATCTCCACCTTCTCTCTGCTGAATATTTGAAGCTGCAGTTCAACTGCTGAATAACTGAACAATTGGACTAAAATTCAATCAATTCTACAGGAAATATTAAGCTAGATAGAACTTAAGTAAAGATTAGCCAAAAGGGAAAAGGGACATTTGATCTATCAAATGAGATACTTTAGAATATAAGAAAGGCAATCACACTCAGAATATGTACAGGAAAAGTATGTTTTCTGAAAATTCAATTAAGGAGCTAGAAAATTTCAGAAAATTGCCATTCTGAAAAGAGAGAAAGTAAACATTGTTAGAGAATCACATACCCAAAGTCAAGAGGAAAGAACAAACATATTTAAATACTAGCATCCTTAGCTTGGAAACTGTAAGAAAATTTTTTTTTACAGTACTGCTGTTTCATTCACATATTTTTCCCTTTGGGAATACATGTACAAAAAAGAAAGAAAGTCAAGGTTCTAGGCATCAAAGGAAAATTTTTCCATACCAGGCAAGGTGATGAGCTCATGCCACCAAAAGGGGCTACAACACAGTGGCTGGTCCCTTCATGTTGATTGGGAGAGAGTTAGATATTCTATCTGAAAGACCTTTTAAGAAAGATGGTATGTTATGAAAAGCAGAACGAAAGTCTCAGGTAGCCCTATATCTGGCAGAAGTACAGCAAGGGGGTTCTGGGCAAGGAATGGCGGAAGAGCAGGGAACCATGGCTATGGGGGAGTCTGGACTTTGTTTTTAGCAGAGATAATTGTCCATTTAAGTGCTGTGATCAATAATGAAAGATACTCAAAGTCTAGTTTGGCTTCACAAAAAATTAGATTAACAACATCTATTAATGACTACTTTACTATCTTGTCTAATTCCTATGTGTACAATACTCATCATGCATATTATAAATATATGTCATACACATGGGATTGTATGCTACATTTAATAAAAATATTAATTTCTAGCTAACATATTTTATTGTTGTATAGACCTATCTAATGTTGGATAGTTTCTTGTTTATCACCTTAAGAAATTTTAAAAACTCGGAAACTGGATCTGGGCATGCCCCCGATCTAGTCCCATGGTAAGTAAAATCATTTTAGGACCTATAGAGGTTAAGAGAATGTGTCTGATAATTGACCTTCCCCACAATTATACAAAGAGCTTCCCTGATAGCTCACTTGGTAAAGAATCTGCCTGATATGAAGGAAACCCTGGTTCAATTCCTGGGTCAAGAATATCCACTAAAGAAGGGAAAGGATACCCACTCCAGTATTCTGGTCTGGAGAATTCCATGGATTGTGTAGTCCATGGGATTGCAAAGAGTTGGACATGACTGAGCAACTTCCACTTTCAAAATAATATGAATAAAAAGGCAAACCTTTTAAACAAATTATGAAATGAATCGGAATTCTAGAATCTCTCTGTTACTTGACAAAATAAAAAATAGTAAAATGTTTATAAAAGGAAAAACTGAAAGGAAGATATCCTTATGCATGAACCTGAAAGAGTAATCAAGAAGGGAAAGTCTGCAGATCTAAAATGGTTCAGTTCACTCAGTTGTGTCTGACTCTTTGCGACCACATGAACCACAGCACGCCAGGCTTCCCTGTCCATCACCAACTTCTGGAGTCTACCCAAATCCATGTCCATCGAGTCGGTGATGCCATCCAACCATCTCATCCACTGTCGTCCCCTTTTCCTCCCACTCTCAATCTTTCCCAACATCAGGGTCTTTTCAAATGAGTCAGTTCTTCGCATCAGGTAGCCAAAGTATTGGAATTTCACCTTCAACATCAGTCCTTCCAATGAACACACAGGACTGATCTCCTTTAGGATGGACTCGTTGGATCTCCTTGCAGTCCAAGGGACTCTGAAGAGTCTTTTCCAACACCACAGTTCAAAAGCATCAATTCTTTGGTGCTCAGCTTTCTTTATAGTCCAACTCTCACATCCATACATGACTACTGGAAAAACAATAGCCTTGACTAGACAGAACTGTGTTGACAAAGTAATGTCTCTGCTTGTCAATATGCTGTCCAGGTTGGTGATAACTTTACTTCCAAGGAGTAAGCGTCTTTTAATTTTATGGCTGCAATCACCATCTGCAGTGATTTTGGAGCCCAAGAAAATAAAGTCAGCCACTGTTTCCACTGTATCCCCATCTATCTGGCATAAAGTGATGGGACTGGATGCCATGACCTTAGTTTTCTGAATGTTGAGCTTTAAGCCAACTTTTTTACTCTCCTCCTTCACTTTCATCAGGAGGTTTTTTAGTTCTTCTTCACTTTCTGCCATAAGGGTGTTGTCATCTGCATATATGAGGTTATTGATATTTCTCCTGGCAATCTTGATTCTAGCTTGTGCTTCTCCCAGCCCAGCATTTCTCATGATGTACTCTACATATAAGTTAAATAAGCAGGGTGACAATATACAG
>SJYX01002934.1:59630-74460 GCA_006410675.1 Oreotragus oreotragus | reverse complement strand
AGTCTGAATTTGGTAATAAGGAGTTCATGATCTGAGCCACAGTCAGCTCCTGGTCTTGTTTTTGCTGACTGTATAGAGCTTCTCCATCTTTGGCTGCAAAGAATATACTCAATCTGATTTGGTGTTTGACATCTGGTGATGTCCATGTGTAGAGTCTTCTCTTGTGTTACTGGAAGAGGGTGTTTGCTATGACCAGTGCATTCTCTTGGCAAAACTCTATTAGCCTTTGCCCTGCTTCATTCCATACTCCAAGGCCACATTTGCCTGTTACTCCAGGTATTTCTTGACTTCCTACTTTTGCATTCTAGTCGCCTATAATGAAAAGGACATCTCTTTTGGGTGTTAGTTCTAAAAGGTCTTGTAGGTCTTCACAGAACCATTCAACTTCAGCTTCTTCAGCATTACTGGTTGGGACATAGACTTGGATTACCATAATATTGAGTGGTTTGCCTTGGAATTTAACAGAGATCATTCTTTCATTTTTGAGGTTGCATCCAAGTACTGCATTTCAAACTCTTTTGTTGACCATGATGGCTACTCCATTTCTTCTAAGAGATTCCTGCCCACAGTAGTAGATATAATGGTCATCTGAGTTAAATTCACCCATTCTAGTCCATTAATTTGCTGATTCCTAGAATATCGATGTTCACTCTTGCCATCTCCTGTTTGACCACTTCCAATTTGCCTTGATTCACGGACCTAACATTCCAGGTTCCTATGCAATATTGCTCTTTACAGCATTAGACCTTGCTTCTATTACCAGTCACATCCACAACTGGGTGTTGTTTTTGCTTTGGCTCCATCCCTTCATTCTTTCTGGAGTTAGTTCTCCACTGATCTCCAGTAGCATATTGGGCACCTACTGACCTGGGGAGTTCCTCTTTCAGTATCCTATTATTTTGCCTTTTCATACTGTTCATGGGGTTCTCAAGGCAAGAATACTGAAGTGGTTTGCCATTCCCTTCTCCAGTGGACCACGTTCTGTCAGACCTCTCCACCATGACCCATCCATCTTGGGTGGCCCTACACAGTATGGCTTAGTTTCATTCCCACCAAAGGGAAGTCAGCAGATCTAACATGGTAGGCTCCCACTATGCTTTCAACACCAAAGGTACTTAGCACGGCAAATGAGGACTAGTTGAGTCCAGCTGGTTATACTAGAGGCTCTAATTACCTGGAAGAGAACAAGCTATGGCCCACTATCACCATCCATCCTGCCTGCTCCCAACAACCAAATAACACTTTTATAGTGAATGTGGTAGATAGTTCAAAGAAAACATGGAGGGAACAGTAATAAAAGATTTTTGTGGAATGCAAAAACTAAGCAAGAATACAATGTCAACAGAAGCAAAATTATCGATAAGAAGGTAATACTTATTTAATAAACATCTTTCAAGAAAATAAAACAAATTTGCCAATTCATTTATAAAGTCAGGTAGCTCAGCAGTAAAAACTCCACCTCCCAAGCAGGAGATGTAGTTTCAGCCCCTGGATTGGGAAGATCCCCTGGAGAATGAAATGGCAACCCACTCCAGTATTCTTGCCTCTTGCCTGGAGAATCCATAGACAGAGGAGCTTGGTGGGCTATAATCCATGGGATCACAAAAGAGTAGACACGACTTAGTGAATAAGCAACAACAATATTGATACTTCAACTAAACATGGAATAGATATAATATAAAAGTTAACCCCAATCCACAAAATTTTATATGCAGAGATATAGATATAATGACACTCATGTAGGGATTTTTTCAATAACTCAAGGATGATTTGATTTCATATATGTAATGTAATTTGCCACAAGAATGAAATAAAGGAGAAAAATGAGCAATCTTCTGAATAAAGAAAAGCTTTATAAAATAGCATTTAATTCCTATTTATGAATAGGAGAAAAGAAAAAAATTTAGAAAACTGAAAGCATACAACAGCCCTGCTTTGATAAAGATTTTCTAAACTACAGTAAATGTCATACTCAATGGAAAAACTTCAGGCAATTCCTTTTAAAGTCTGCAATTAGGCCAGGATGCTCAGTACTAACAAGGTAAGGCTATATTCCAAGAAAGAATTTTAGTTAAGGCAATAATATAAGAAAAAAATTTTAAGGATTGGAAAAGAAAAGGGAAAAACATTTTTACATGTATTTGTAAATAATTCCTATGTGAAATACTGAGAGGATCCTCAAACCATTAGAACTTTTAAGAGTGTTCATCAAGTTTGTTAAATGTAAGCTTAACATGAAAAAAAAAAAATCATCAACAAATGGGTTCGCAAATAGCAGGTGATTTTGCCTGCCAGCAGCCATCGGCCAATATATGGCTACAGTTTGTTGAGAAGATGCTACTGTCCTCTAGTGAATAGAGACCAGAGATGATGCTAAGCAATCTGTGATGCACAGAGCAGCTTTCCACCCAGACTCAAATGTGAATAGTATGACTATTGAGAAAAATTGCTCTACACCAGCATAATCACTGGTGAGAAAATAAGATAAAAATTTAAGATGTCACTCACAACAACATTATAGACTGCAATGCACCTAGGGATTAACCTAACAATACATTTATAGGAACTTAACGGAGAAAATCTTAAACTGTCTTAAAAGGCCTAAAAGAAAACCTGAATTAATAGAAACACATTTTACATCCATGGATATATTTACTTAATATTATAAAAATTATCAGTCCTTTTCTTAAAAATCAGTAATTTTAAATAATCCAACTTTAAAACCAGCAATATTGGAAGAAATTGCTAATCTGATTCTTAAGTTCTTAGTGGAATATTAACTGGGGAATTTTATCTTACACTTTTTGGATAGTTGGTAACTTCTTGCAAAAAAAAAAAAAAGCAGTAAAAGGCAGATGCAAAAACACACTGAAGTTTGGTATTTAGAAGCATTAGTTTCTCAGCCCAGTAAAAATTATAGCAATCTTCAATATACAGAGTTCAACCTCTTTAAGATAACCAAAGTTTATCATCTTGAAGGATAAAATTGTATGTCTACCCTCACTAGAAGATTAGTTTTAAAAACAATATTAATGATATTTTGGCACCATTGTTTAAAGTGTGCATATCTATAGCTGCATACTAAACAAAGACTAGACAATCAGACAGAAAGTTTTGAATGTCATTTTTCCTCTGTTCTTCCCTGACGTGGCATCTCTACTAATTTTGGTACATGTGTTCTATCAAAACTTCCTAACTCTAATCTCTCAGAAACTCATTAATCTACATTAATGGCCTTTCTGGGAAGCTGTACATTGAATCAATTCTTATTTGATAAGGGTCTCTAATGCTTTCAGTGATGGGAGACATTCTGAGCAGCAAACTGTTTCAGACCCATCAGCGTTTTCTGAAGTCATGTCAGATGCTGATAAAGTGAAATTCCTCGTACGATACAGGAATGTAATTCTCATCCTTATCCACTGAAAAGGTTAATAAAATAGAAGGCCCTCAAAATGCTATCTAAATACTTGAAGAGAGATAACTTATTAAAACACAGTATTTCTTCATAATCTGGAGACTTTTGTATTTAGATAATGCAAGCTCTTTTCACAATGACCCAACAGAGCTATAGAAGTCACTATTAAGCTCCATTTTCAAATGTCTGACCACCACAATGAAGACAATCACTGGGGTTAAGTGCCATTTTTTTGAAGCAAATGCCCTACCTTTGAGCTACGTCTGAATTCATTGTATTTATATAGCTTTTTTTTTTTTTTTGCAATTACATAATGCTTTGCAACCATCATCTTATTTTATCCTCAGAACTCTATGAAGCAGGAGAGAATAGGGATGCTGCTATCAATGGGGAAATGGAACTCAGTGACATTATATGCAGACTTCTAGAAAGGAATGAAACTGGAATCAGTCCCTGAGCCCTTATACCTGGAACTAACACCACATTGAAACATGCTATTCTCCAATAAAAACTGTTTAATAATTAACTCTTTTAAAAGTTAAAAACACTAGGACTCAGGTCAGGCTTAAAAAGCTTTCTTTGTGGTTATTCAATAAACTATTCAGCCCTAATGAACTGCTCTTCAGATGAAAAGTTGATGCAGCTTCTCAGTCATCTAAGGTGCTTACTATTGGATTTCTCCAAATTTGGAGTTGTTTTGTACCAACTCCCATTGCTCTTCTCTGAATACTCTGTCCAGTCTGTCAGGAAGCACTGAGGAGCTTGATGTGAGCAGCAGGCATTCATGGCTAGCAACCCACAGCATTCTTGAGGGCAACACTCTCTTATTCTTCTCTGTGTTCCAAGTGCCCAGTGTGATGCCTATTACATAAAAAAATTATATGCATACATACACACGCACACACACACTTATTTAAATTAAACTGTGAATTCCAATGGACTGCTCCTCCTCTATCACATTGACCCAACAAGCCTGCACAAGTCTACACACTATATAGACCCACCTCTTGTTCTTAGAGCTCATGAAATTACTTATTTGGCGATGCAGGGACCCGAACACTTTGCTTTTTCCCATATCCACATCTTTGTGCCTTGAGGGTAAGTATGCCTTCCTTCTTTGTCTTCCTGCAAAACTAAGTTTTCCTCTGCCTTCAAACACAGGCCAAATGTCACTCTCCTGGAAAGCCTCTCCGACTCTCACCACGAGCCAGTTCACAGGAATAAATCCTGCTTCAGACCACCATCATGCTTTTCGGTGCCCTCAATTACTGCAGAGTGAGACAAGATCTGCAATGTAAGTGGCTGGCCTTAGCAGGGATTATAACACTGAAAATGTCTGGGAAAGAAGAACAAATCTACTCTGGTTTGACGTTATTTGAATAAGTTAGTTCAGGAAACCATTATTGTCCTGTGCTCAATCAGAAAATTTTAGCACCCAGGGATTCCTTTAAGAGATAAAATTAAGAGGTTAAATCTAGCATGGGAGATGAGAAGCATGTTCCAATGCTATGGAATAGCTTTTTAGTATCTTGTAATTTCCATATGCAAAATATCTATAAACCAAACATGGAATAACTGTAGCAGGGAAAATCAATTAACAAATGCACTGGTTCAAATTCTATATAATATGAACATTTTAGTCTTCAAACAATTATTTGGGTCAACTAATGTCTTAACATCAATATTGTAAAAGTAATAGACTTTTTTTATTTACCAAGTACAATTCTACCTAGATTGCTGCTACTGCTGCTAAGTCGATTCAGTCGTGTCCGACTCTGTGCAACCCCATAGGCAGTAGCCCACCAGGCTCCCCCATCCCTGGGATTCTCCAGGCAAGAACACTGGAACTAGGTTCAATCATTTTGGATTAACTTTTTGGTTTTATTTTTATACATAAAGCCACGGTATACCTAAAATCAATTTCAAAAAAAGGATCTTTATTTTATGAATATTTTGGATTATTCTTATTAACCATAATATATAATTAAAGCTTTGGTTCTGATCAGATTTTGGACCATATAAA
This sequence comes from Oreotragus oreotragus, assembly GCA_006410675.1. NCBI lineage: Eukaryota > Metazoa > Chordata > Mammalia > Artiodactyla > Bovidae > Oreotragus > Oreotragus oreotragus. The sequence goes on along the minus strand of SJYX01002934.1, from coordinate 69,022 downwards.
TATTAAAGAACTCTAACTTACAGTGTGAAGTCAAGATTTATAAATATAAAATAGTATCTCTTGACCTCCAACTTCAAATTGCAAAAACACATACTGAATTAGCTTTGGGAATACAAGCATTAAAAGAAATAAAATTGCTAATAGTCTTCTTCTCTGGAAAATTTTCTAATTTTCTGAACACAAAACTCTCTGTATATTAAAGTCATGTAGAAACAGCCTGTTTTTTCTTAACCAGGGATGGGACTTCCCTCTCTGACTGATTTTTTTAAATAATAAATCAAAACTGTTCAAATGAGAAAACATATATGAAATCACTTGAAAGTTAAAAAGTTTCATAAGTATGTAAGATATTGTTATTATTCAACTGCACTAAATTAATCCATCTGGAGATGAACAATCTGCCATCCAGCTTTTTCATTTCATAATTCCAAGCTGACTGTTGGCTTACATTGCCTTTGTTAAAATCTCTAGACAGTTAACTCTAGGAAGAAAAGCAAACAAATCTAAAAAATTTTTTTCTCTCTGAGTATTAGAGGCAAATCCTCATGGATGGATACTTCCAAAGAGGTACTCAAATAACCTTTTTAAAAAATTATTATAGCAAGTAATGTGTGCTCTATCTGTTTTTCAGTCCTGGACTGCTCTTTGTTTTTTGTCGTTGTTGTTGTTTTCATTTTTTCATCTTATACAATGTGCATTGGAAATATGTTTCCCATTGATTTTATTCTCTAGAAACCATGTACACCAACTTGGGTCTCTGGTTTTGCTTACTGAATTTTTTCACATGACAAGGAAATTTAATTCACCTTTCCTAACAATATAAACTAGCAAGTATCCAGGTACTGATGAACGTATTTGCAGGGCAGCAATGGAACCACAGACATAAACAGACTTGTGGACAGCGGGTGGGGAAGGAGAGGGTGGGACGAACTGAGAGTCACCTTGAAACATATTGATTACCATATGTAAAATCAGATAGCTAGTGGAAATTTACTGTATGATGCAGGGAGCTCAAATCCAGTGCTCTGTGATAACCTAGAGGGATGGGATGGGGTGGAAGGTGGGAGGGAGCTTCAAGACTTGCATATACCTATGACTGATTCATGCTGATATATGGCAGAAACCAATACAATATTGTAAAGCAATCATCCTCCAGTTAAAAATAAATTAATTAATAAAAAAAGAGAGCTTGGTCTCTCCCATTATACATGTTCAACATACACTTGAACAGAGCAGGCCAGATGAAGGCGAGCCAACAGGTGTTCTGCCTATGTGAAGACAGGTCAGGATGGCAGCAGGTTCAGAGGGCTGAGACACTCAGTAATAGAGAAGGGTGATGTGGTTTTCTTGTCGCCTATGAAATTGGAGTTATTATAATATTTGGCTAGAAAGAAAAAGCATCTTTATTTTCATTTTTTTAACTTGATTTAAACGTGTATTTCTGCCACAAACTGATTAGTTAGCCCCTTGTGAACACAGTATCACAGAAGTCTGAAGTTCCTACTGATGAACTGCTTTCTCTCTTACTTGGGAGAAAAAAAGAAGACTGGGTTTATATGTGGCATAATAAAAGCTGCTCTAGTTTGCCTTCCAGACTGAATAGCACAGTAACCTTTATACAGTCTCTCACATACAGTCTCTCAAACATGGGAACCTTAAAAATGCTTTCCTGAGCAAGGCTTCACTTACCTTTCTTAGGAACCTTTGCACAACTACATCCTTCTCTCTCTCTCTTTTTTATAATGCTGCAATGAATATTCTAGAATATTTTCATTTTAAAAAAGTCAGAGTATAGTTGCTTTACAATGCTGTGTTAGTTTCTGCTGTATAGAAAAGTACATTATATACATGTACACATATATCCATACATATACATGTATACATATATTCACTATATTTTGAATTTTATTCCCATTTAGGACCTCCTCCTTCTGGCTCAGATGGTAAAAAATCTGCTGGCAATGCAGGAGACCCAGGTTTGATCCCTGGGTCAGGAAGATCCTCGGGAGAAGGGAATGGCTACCCACTCCAGTATTCTTGCCTGAAGAATCCTATGGACAGAGGAGACTGGAGGGCTACAGTCCATGGGGTCACAGAGAGTCGGACACCACTGAAAAACTAACACTAGGTCACTACAGAGCATTGAGTAGTTTCCTGTGCTATACAGTAGGTTCTCATTATTAATCTATGAGTGTATGCAGATCAAGGTTCAACAGTTAGAATCAGACATGGAACAATGGACTGGTTCCAAACTGGGAAAAGAGTACATCAAGGCTGTATATTGTCACCCTGCTTATTTAACTTATATGCAGAGTACATCATGCAAAATGCCAGGCTGGATGAAGCACAAGCTGGAATCAAGATTGCTGGGAAAAATACCAACAACCTTAGATATGCAGATGACACCACCCTTATGGCAGAAAGCAAAGGGGAACTAAAGAGCCTCTTGAAGAAGGTGAAAGAAGAGAGTGAAAAAGTTGGCTTAAAACTCAACATTCAGAAAACTAAGATCATAGCATCCGATTCCATCAATTCATGGCAAATAGATGGGGAAAGAGTGTAAACAGTGACAGACTATTTCCTTGGGCTCCAAAATCACTCAGATGGTGACTACAGTCATGAAATTAAAAGATGCTTGCTCCTTGGAAGAAAAGTTATGACAAACCTAGACAGCATATTAAAAAGCAGAGGTATTACTTTACCAACAAAGGTCCATATAGCCAAAGCTATGGCTTTTCCAATAGTCATGTATGGATGTGAGAGTTGGACCATAGAGAAGGTTGAGCTTCAAAGAATTTATGCTTTTCAACTGTGATGTTGGAGAAGACCCTTGAGAGTCCTTTGGACAGCAAGGAGATCAAACTAGTCAATCCTAAAGGAAGCCAATGCTGAAAATTCATTGGAAGGACTGATGGTGAAGCTGAAGTTCCAGTACTTTGGCCACCTTATGCGAAGAGCCGACTCATTGGAAAAGACCCTGATGCTGGAAAGATAGAAGGCAGGAGGAGAAGGGGACAACAAAGGATGAGATGGCTGGATGGCATCATCAACTCAATGTATGTGAGTTTGAGCAAGTTCTGAGAGATAGTGAAGGACAGGGAAGCTGGGCATGCTCCAGTCCATGCGGTTGCAAAGAGTCAGACGTGATTTAGTGATTGAACAATGACAAACTGTATGTATGTCAATCCCAAGCTTCCAATCCATCCCACTACTTCTTTCCTCTTTGTATCCCGTACATTTTTCTCTATAGCTATATCTCTATTTAAAAGTATCTCTTTTTGGCTTTCCTGATGTTTAGTCAAAAGGTTTTTTTTTTTTTTCTACATTCTATCTTACTAATTATAGCTTTATTTCTTTCTACTATGTTAAGTAATTTTCTTTACCACTTGAATCTTTTAAAAATGGGTAGTACCTATGTTCTTCTCCTTGTCCTTTTGACAGGCAATACAGATGTTATACCCTTTGTTTTCCCTCATAGGAGGAATTCTACTATTTTTTAAGTATTTTAATTGTTCTTTTCTGATTCCTTGTCTTCCATGAGTGTTTGCAAACCTGAGATGATTAGATGTCCCAATATTGGCTAATTCTGTGTCATCATCACTCTGAACTGATACCATTTTGTTGGTTTTCGGTTGCTCAGTTGTGTCCGACTCTTTGAAACCCCATGGACTACAGCACACCAGGCTTCCCTGAACACCACCAACTCCCAGGGCTTGTTCCGACCCATATCGATCGCGTCAGTGATGCCATCCATAAATGTTTAATCCTCACCAATTTCAATATAATTAAACTGTTTAATCCTCACAATGGCTCTGTGAGGCCAAGCCTAGGATTTTAGCAATTTGACTGATGGGCCCAGAAATGTTAAGCAATTTGAGGTTACTTAACAAGTCACTTCATCTAATGGTAGCAGAACTAGGATTGGAGTTCAGGGTTCTGACTCGAGAGCCTTTTTTAACGACGATACCACACCATGTCTCAGGAACATCTGGCCTTTCAGGTTAAATTTGAAGTATTTCCTTTATTCACAGTGTGAACATATTTATGGAAAACTGAAAGTTAAATCAAAGTTGGAAGAGAGTGTACTTAAATGAATTTTTTTATGCTCTGATAATAAAGCTCAGTATACATTCTATCTTCTCTTACTATCTAATTCCAACTTGAAATGAAGCAAACAATCTGCCATTCTCCCATTGAGCTTTTATGGGCTCTTGAGACATTTTGATTCCCAAAACCACCTATCACAATACAAATATTCTCAGGGATCAGTGGTGGTGGTTTAGTAGCTCAGTTGTGTCCAACACTTGCAACCCCAGGAAGCACATCAGGCTCACCGTCCATGGGATTCTCCAGGCAAGAATACTGGAATGGGTTGCCATCTCCTTCTCCAGGGAATTTTCCCAACCCAGGAATCCAACCCAGGTCTTGTGCATTGCAGGCATGTTCTTTACCACCTGGGCTACGAGGGAAGCAAACACAAGAGCCGGCACACTGGCCCAGGCAAGTGACTCCAGTGGCCAGGGCCAAATCTGGCACCAGGTGGCAGTCCAAAGGCTTAGAAGCCCTGCACACACCCAGAGGCCCAAAGTCCTCGGCGGGCAGACACCGAAGGAGATTGCTGTCTTAGTTATTATCAGCTAACAATGTGTGTGTATTTAAGATTGTGCATATACACAAACATAAAACATTATATATATAAAGATATTTCTCTTTGGGTTATATATATATATAATAACTATATAAAGAACAAGTGAAAGTTCAGTGACAACACAAATGAACGCTTACATCTATTTTAAATAACATTTATCAATATGTCATCAAAAGATTCTTATTTTATAAACAGATTACTCTGACTTGTAGAGTATGTTGTGGGTTATACAATATCTGCATAGTATATATACGTATATATATGTATTATATATTCACTCATTCATTTACCAAATCTCTTTGAGGTACTTAATGCTATTGTAGGCAATGGAACAGATGTCATATGTTTAGGAGAGAGAGGTGTCAAATAAATAAGTATTCTACACTGGTGCAAGGAAATGGAGATGAAGCAATAATTGAAAACATATGCCACTAATAAAACCACTATAGATAGAACATATCCCCAAATAGAGATGGCCAGTTATTCTGTTCATCTTAAATCAAACCTGAGTAAACATGTATTTACAATAATTAGAGTGGTAAAAAGAGCAACCTATAACCATAACCTTATTCCCGGGCAAGAATACTGGAGTGTGTTGCCATTTCCTTCTGCAGGCAATGTTCCTGACCCAGGGATCGAATCCTTAACTCCTGTATTGCAGGCAGATTCTTCATTGACTGAGCCACCAGGAAAACCCACTTTATTTATAGCAAGTATCAATAAATATTTGTAGAAGGAGCAATAATGTACACAATAAACACCTCTTATGCAAAATGTTGCTTATATGAGTTATATAATGGATCTAAATCTATCATTCACAAACACATCAGCCCCTGGGTGTTGTTCAGTCACTCAGTTGTGTCTGACACTTTGTGACCCCGTGGACTGCAGCCAGGCTTCCCTGTTCTTCACCTTCTCCTGGATCTTGCTGAAACTGATGTCCATTGAGTTAGTGATGCCATTCAATAATCTCATCCTCTGTCACCCCCTTTTCCTTATGCCTTCAATCTTTCCCAGAATCAGGGTCTTTTCTAATGCGTCAGCTCGTCACATCTTATAGCCAAAGTATTGGAGAGGAAAATCACACCATCATCCTCATACTATTAGTAGTAAGAATTAATAATGCAAATTATTATCTTACTCTCTTCCATTGCAAAACATCGTCTTTCAGATAAACTCAGCCTCTAAATTCTAGGCATTCAGCGATTTCCCCAGCCTTACTCTACAAACATCAAACAAAAAGAAACTAAATAAATAGTGTGTCCAGAAGGTGGGGAACCTCCTTGCCACTCACTGCCCCTGAAGCTTTACCATTGTCTCATGTTGAGTGGCTGAACTGGCCAAGGACCTAACTAGCTAGCTGCCTCCCTACCTGAAGTTGTAGCTGTGGAACCTTTAGTCTCTTAGCTCCTAAATCTTACTACCTGTGACCTCATTCATGCGTGCATGCTAAGTCACTTCAGTTGTTTCTGACTCTTTGTGATGCTATGGACTGTAATCCGCCAGGCTGCTTTGTCCATGGAATTCTCCAGGCAGGAGTACTGGAGTGGGTTGCATTTTAGTCTCCACAGATGACCTCATACCTAATGTCGGGTTTCCATGAATTCAGCTGATGGCTCTATCTTGTTTTGCCGCATGCAGTGGCATCTGGTGACTAACTGGGTACCCTGTGTAAGTAACCCTAAGACCACTTTGTTCTTCTGCCATCCACTTTCTCTTACTTGAGTCCCATTCACACACACCAACAGAGTTGAATCTGAAAATCTACCAACACAAACACTGAAAACAAGGCAGAAGGACATGACCCAGTATCTCTTCTGATGCTAAAAACCACTCACTTGCCCCTTTTACCTTCCCAATTTATGATCTCTGTTCCAGCTCACTGGTGTTTCCTAACAGTTTGAACATTTGGGAATCAGTTCACTTTAACTTTTCTCTTTGTTATGTTTGCGTACTATTTATTGTCTATATGGAAGGCCCTTTCAAATCCTGAACCAAACTTTTTAAATAAAGAGAGCAACATTTAGTCTTTTCTTCATAAAGGACAGAATGAATGGCTGCACTAAAGTCAGTCTGACTTTCTCGCTAGTCAGATTTATGTCATAAAGTATAAATTAAAAATCAGAGAAAAGAGACATACCAAGACAAAGATACCTCTATAACCACTACAGACTTGCCCTCTCCCTTATCCACAATTTCAAAAAAAGATAATACAGAGCTTCATGCTGGCATGTTCCACAGTCAGGAAGAGCATGAGCTCAACTGTGTATGCAAAAACTTAGCTGTTTTTCTTTGATTCATCCGATAGCATCACACTGGGTCAGTTTCTTGTTTATGCTATCTTTATTGTTTCTGGTCTTAGAACAATAAACAGCCCTAAGAGGTTTCAATTACAGCAGCAAAACTGTGCAGATGAACTTTGGCTCTGTTTCATGTTGAATAGGGGGTTTTTATGGTTTTATAAATGGTGATGTTTAGGAATCTTGCCAGTGATGTTCTATAAACAGTGAAGAATCACATTTGCCAGCTCCAGGACTTTAAACACCAGAAAATTCTTCCCCTGTTATGAATAAAATATTTTTAACCTTATTCCTTGGCGATAAAAGGAATGATCAAATTATCTGTGGATTCAACAATTTTGCATAAACAAGGTATTGGGATGTTTTTGCTGGTCGTATATTCATAAGCTGATAACCTGAAAAAAAATTGTCTTCTTTACTTGCAGGAAAATATTGGCTAGTTGTCACTCATTTTAAAGAATATAATACACGGTTGTATCAGAAAGGATAAATTAAAGGATACATTTGTGATAACAGATACTCCCACCCCAATCTCAGTAGCTTCACAGAATAAAAGTTTATATATAACATGTATAGTTGGTCAGAGAGGATGTTTTCTCATGTTTTCACAATCACTCAGGTAGAAGGAATTCTGGAGAATCTTGCACCAAAAATTAAATGGTCTAGAACTGGAAACAGAGTCTCTGCATCCGCAAGGGGTCCAGGAAATTCAGTCTTCCATTTGCCTTAGAGAGTGATTTGTCACTGTTCTAAGCACTGATTCATTTACAGAACCTGAAGTTTCAATCCCACAGAACGTTCTGGGGAAAAAGTCATCTGTTAGTGAATGTATTAGTCAGCTAAGGGCTGTGCATGTGTGTGTGCATGCTAAGTTGCTCCAGTCGTGTCAGACTGTGACCCCATGGACTGTAGCCTGTCAGGCTTCTCTGTCCATGGGGTTCTCCAGGTAAGAATACTGGAGTGGGTTGCCGTGCTCTCCTCTAGAAAACCTTCCCAACCCAGGGGAGGCCGAAGCCACAGCGCTTGGCAGGCAGGTTCTTTACCACTAGCACCAGCTGAGAAGCCCCAGCCAAGGGCTACCCTCACAGATTTCCACAGACTGCATGACAAAAACAACAGAAACGTATTTCTCACAGTTTTGAAAGCTGGAGGTTCTTTATCAAGCTTTCTTGCCCCTGAAGCCTCTCTCCTTGGCCTGCAGATGGCTGCCTTCTCACTGTCCTCACGTGGCCTCTCCTCTCTGCACACGCATCCCCAGTGTCCCCTTCTCTTCTTAAAAGAACGGCGGTGGATTAGGACTCCACCCCACTGACCTCATTTTAATTTATTCACCTCTTTGGCGGCCCAGTTTCCAAATACAGTCAAACAGATTAGGGCCCACCCATCTGACCTCATTTGACTTTAATTACCTCTTTAAAGTTTTCATCTGAGATACTAGGGGTTGGGATTTCTATGTATGAATTCGGAAGGGGGGACGTATCTCACCTCATAACAGTGAGCTTAATAGTCCTGTCAGTGGGTCTTAGCAGTTCATATTCACAAACTGAAAATTATATGCAAACAAAAGTAAGACAGACCCATACTGTAAAGCCTACTTGGGGCACTTAAAGAGACTCAATCCAAAACTCCCAATCTACCCTTTAATAATAAAGTAAGTTTTACTAGCTTACAAAAAAAAATCTTAAAAAAAATTGTCTCAAGTATGAGCAAATGTTCTGGCTATAGAAAAATCTTCTTTGATTCAAGTTTCTTTTGGAATTTTAATAGGAATCTTTGAATAGGAAATTTACAACACTGCCTATATTGTTCCAAGTAGCTGTTTCAAGCTTTTGCAGAATATGCTGTCTTAACTGGGCTTCCCACTTGGCTCAGTAGTAAAGAATCTGCCTGCCAATGCAGGAGAGGTGGGTTCAAGTCCCTGGGTGGGGAAGATCCCCTGGAGAAGGAAATGGCAACCCACTCCAGTATTATTGCCTGAGAAATCCCGTGGACAGAGGAGCCTGGCAGGCTACAGTCAATGGGGTCGCAAAAGAGTCAGACACAACTGAGTAAGTGAGCACACACGTACACGCGCCCCCCCCACACACACAGTTTTAATTTTCATTAGATGGATTAAAGATCTAAACATAAGACCAGAAACTATAAAACTCCTAGAGGAGAACATAGGCAAAACACTCTCCGACATAAATCACAGCAGGATCCTCTATGATCCGCCTCCCAGAATACTGGAAATAAAAGCAAAAATAAACAAATGGGATCTAATTAAAATTAAAAGCTTCTGCACAACAAAGGAAACTATAAGCAAAGTGAAAAGACAGCCTTCAGAATGGGAGAAAATAATAGCAAATGAAGCAACTGACAAACAACTAATCTCAAAAATATACAAGCAACTTATACAGCTCAATTCCAGAAAAATAAACGACCCAATCAAAAAATGGGCCAAA